>CM024090.1:3003127-3318489 GCA_013433165.1 Hypsizygus marmoreus | reverse complement strand
CTAACCCTAACCCTAACCCTAACCCTAACCCTAACCCTAACCCTAACCCTAACCTAACCCTAACCCTAACCCTAAAACCTAACCCTAACCCTAACCCTAACCCTAACCCTAACCATTTTGACATGAATGACATGCGTCACGTTGGGCACGTCGAGAGCGACTCCGAGGATTGAGGTGCACGCAATGGCTCGAATCGTCCCCTCACGAAAGCCCTTCAAAACCCGTTCGATGTCTTGTTTGCTCATGCCAGAATGGCAGTATGCAGTGTTTAACATCTCCGCATAGTGTTCGCACTCGTCTCTCGTCAAGCAGAAAATCAAAACACGATTGGTGGAAGAATACGAAATGGCCGCATTGAACTCCTTCTCCACAGCACTGTCCAGACTGCCAGCGACACGGACCACGTTGTACGAGATGTTCGAGCGCCGTGTCTTGGCTCTACAGGTCTGCCACGTAGTAATTCCCAAAGCGCCAAATAAGTCTCCTTCCAGAGACGGGGGTAAAGTCGCGGTCTGAACGACGATTTGTATTCCTAGGCTACCAAGCCACTGTAACAACGACATGATTTCCCGAAATGAGTCGTGCAGTAGGATCAAGTGTGCTTCGTCTATGATGACTCGAGCTAGCTGCGAATCGTCAATGAGCTGTTTGATGAATGTGCGAAATGATTCGTAGACGATTTGATCGATGGTGATGAGGATGTTTTGAGGCCGGAGCGCTTGGCTCATCGCGAACGACCACGTCTCACAGGTCATTCCGTGCAGCCTAGAGCGGTAGTGATATTGTTCGTGCATGGCCACGAGGGGCAATACAAGGAGCGTGCTCTTGCCACGATCTACATATTTGGTGCACAGAAAACCCGGTGTCGTCTTGCCTGATCCTGAATCAGAGTTTGGTGTTAGGTTTGAATACAATCATGCTGTTCTTTGCTTACCGGTAGGCGAAAAGTATCCAACGTGACGCCGGCCCTCGAACATCAGCTGCGTTACCTGAGCCTGTTGAACGTTCTTGAATCCAATTTCCGGCCCGTGATCTGCCATAAAATCTCGAAGTTTCAGAAGAAGAAAAGGATGGGTGTACGTCGTGTTGATTGAAGGGGATGGTTCGCTGATCTCCAGACGACTCATTGGCGTATACATTTCCAACATCGATACCTGTGTTTGGGCAACAAGGCTGATGTTGGCCCTTTGAATGACCGGCATGATTGAGCGTGTCACCGCTTCAGCGACATCCTGCACGACAAGCCGAGCGACTCCGTCCGTCATCGAACTAATCGAAACCGATGCTCGGTTCCGCAAGGAATATATTTGCGATTGAATCGCTATCATTCGGTCCCTGCCAGCCTCCAGGCGCTCAACCAACTCAGGCGGATGACCGTATAACACATGGAATGTCGCGCTGACTCTAGCCGTCGCCATGAACAGCGATTGATCAAGACCTTGTGGCATTCGAGCGTCGTGCCCATAGTGCGCTCGATCAGTTTCTCCCGTATGTCCAAGCTGTTGATCGGTGGCTGATGTCTCGACCATGACGCGGTCGAACACTTGAAAATTGCAGCTGGTGATAAAAGCCATGAACTGGCGAAAGGTTCGGAGACTAAGTTTAACACCAAATTGAGCTTCACTGTATTTCGAGAGGGTGCGCGAGAAGTTGTGCGATGACAAGGGATTGTGCATGCCGACGAAAAGGAAGTGTATCGAGTTGAAATGCATGCGGGGACGAAGATGGTATTGCCACTCAGAATAAAGTGGACGTAGGAATGCGATGAAACGAATGAAGAGGCGCCCAATTTTCAGCAAGGGGATACGGACCATGGTTTTGTCCGCGGACGAGTTGTGGCTCGTCTTGTTGTACGTGCCACGAAGGAGAAATATGTTGAACAACACAAACGTATTCCGAATGGACCCGCCTCCAACGTTCGCGAGCAAGTGTGACGCCATCTCCGTTCCTCGGGCCGGCTCCCCACAGCTCAAGGTCACCGCCAGATAGATCTTCATCTGTAATTCGAAAATCCTTCTCATCCTCGCGCTACATGCGCCAGGCAACCATCGCACCTTTGCGTGCTCGTCGATGTACCCATATATGCTGAACAGGCTGGGTGTCTCCATGATGTGTTGTAGAACGCTGGTCTGATGGTTCCAAGCGTTCCTCGAGTCACGACTGAAGCTGTAGCCAGATTGCTGTGCTCGAGGGTCATCGTACACTTCAACGTCATCTGCGATACAGAAGCGAGCGTCGTGAAAAAGTAACTCATCCATTTCTCTTTCAATTTCATCGATGAGTTGCAGGTGTGCGTCCTTCATTTGCGACAGCCGAAGGGTCTTGTTGCCAAACGTCGCCGCTGTACCTGATAGATCCGGTGAGTTGAACAGAAGCGTGCTCTGTTCTGCCGAATGAAGTCCGGAAAGCCCTCTGATCAGCAGATACAAGTTCGGCATAGTGGGCTCCTTCTGCTCCTCCACGTAACCCTTTATAGATTGGAAGGCGCTGCACATCTCACGTTAGAACATGTTCGTCTTCCCTCGTGAAAAGCGTACTCACTCGTGATATGATCCCCTCGATGTCTTACGTTCTTCTTGCATCATAGATGCCAGCGTGATCCGTCCGACAAAAAGGAGAGCCGCGATTCTCTGTGTGATAACCGACGCGCTCACCCATCCTTGGTCTGCACGCAACGAGGACAGCAACAGATAATGCATGACCGGACTATGGAATGATCCCCTGAGTGTGTCAGAAGGAAGCTGCGTGTAGACCGCCACGAGAAGTCGTCGGAGTCGTACTTGCACTGCATGTGAGGACTTGGGAACTTTGCGACTTTCCCCAGGCTTGTACGCCTGCCTCGAGACATCACCAAGCTGCTCAGAATAAGCTTCTTCGTCTTCCTCTTCCTCATCGTCGCTGTCCTCCTCTCCATCTTCATTTTCAATATCAGCGTCTACCGCAGTCGTCTCGTCAATGATCGAGACCCCATCTGACGCTGCATTCTCCTCCAGCTCTTCACCGGTGGGTGGATCTATTTTGCGCATGAGCGAACGACACGCTTCTGAAATATCACGCGAGATCTCAAACGTGTAGGGCGCAACGTCTTCTTTGGTGATTCGAAATATTAGCATTACGAGTCCAGCGACGACCCGAGCGTATTTCGCATGCGTCTCATAATCCACATCTCGATGATGCCTCTGATACGTAACGGAGTGCTCTGCTGAGGGCCTGGTGCCAATGAGCCGGCGTAGATAGATGCTATCGATGTCCCTCTGCGTATCGGCCAGAAAGGCGTGGATGTGCCGGTGTAGGGATCCAAATGACGCATCCTGCGAAGAGTACGCAGCCAGGGGCATGAGATCTTCGTGCCTCTTGCTGTTCACTTGATTTATCCAGCGCTCCTTGACGAGGAACTGGTGCAAAATTCGATAGTTCTCGGGTTGCGACACGGTGGAGGACTGTTCTAAGCGTGCAATAACGCCTTCACGGTAACTCAGCCACGGACTTGTGATAGTTTCCAGCGCTGGACGCAGTTCTACCACCGGGAACCACTGATGGCTGGTATTGTGAACAAAACGTTGCACAGAGCACGCCTTGTACGTTCGCGGCTCGTCTGTTTCACTTCCACGGCAGTCATGCTTTCGAATCGATTCCATTCCCTTGTAACAGTGGTGACATCGACTACATTGACTGTACCCTTCTATCGGGGGATGCAGTCCACGAATGGGGGTAACTGGTTCGATTGGGACGACTGGGCTGTACGTCAGATGGGGATGGTTTGCGAGAATCTCGTGGTTGAACCGTTTCTGTATGTCGAGAGCCGGTCTCATGTGCTTGTGTTTCGCCACGATGTGTGCACGAGCCTTTGTAGGATCGACAATCCCTTTACACTCGATACAAATGACAACATTATATTCAGCGTTGACTATGTAGCCAAGGCTCCTGAGGAACTTGTCAGCGTCGGACGCCTGAGGCTCACTGTCGACATCTGCCATCTCCTACAACGCTATGAGTACCACGATATTGATCAAATTGAAAGATTGCTCACGATTACGTTGGAACCACTCGGCGTATCTACCTCGACTGTAGTCGCGATGGATACAGCACGGCCAATCTCTCGTGGTTGCACTGGCGTTACAGCTGTAGACCTCGCATGGACAATGGATGCTGACCGCGATGTCGCAAGCCGTGGTATGCGTGAAGGGGTTGCATGCACAGGCATCGCTACCGATGATGGTACAGTGGGAGCGGCTGGTCGTACGCTGGAATTGCCGTCCTCAACTAAACCTGGCTGCGCTGATGAAACGGTGAATCCAAATGCGGAAGACCGCGGAAATGTTAACGGTGCTCTGAGTGACGGCGACGGAACTATCAACGCTGGTCGCGCTGCTACACCGCTCTGTGCGGATGTCGCTGTGAGTGCATCGGGGTCCGTGTCTAGTCTCGATGACGATCCGTTTGGAGGTAAAGCTCTTGCTTGGGAGCTTACTCCGCCGTGCACGTTTTCGTATGGCGCTGTAAAGTGTGTTGAATGAGTCGTCTATACACATTTTCGCTATTAACAATGACAAACCTTCAGCATCGTCGTATCCCTGAATTTCTTGCCACATCTTGGGCATTTCATCCACATTTCCGCGTCCCGTTTGACTGGGAACCACTCGTTCCCCGGAAATTCGCATCGTGCGTTCTGGTTCACGCACAGCTTGTGACTGTCCTGTTCCGACGCAGGGAGGGGCAATCCACATTGCGCACACAGCCTCTTTGCTTTTTTCCGACTGCAAATAGTTCTTGAGATCACATGTATTTTGTTTCGATAAGCAACACTTACCCTGGTGTCAAAGTAGCCTGATTCGCAGCGGTTTGTGAGCTGTTCGATTGCAAGGAACGCGTTCGTTTCGTGCTATTTCTACGCGTGAGATTCCTCTCTGTCCCAATGGCTACTCCTACGTACCTTGGCTCCATTGTTCCAAATTTTACGCTATAGACTGTCAGCAACGGCAGAAAAACTCTGCTATTGCGAAAGATTTGTGTTGGTGGAGGTCGACTTGCAGGAGAAACGCGAAGGCGATGCGGAATTTTTCCTCCAAGCGAGGCTCTGAATGTTGACAGATTCTGCACGAAGGCGACACCCCTTGAACGAACAGGGAATACCCCTTTCCCCGATCGCCATCGATGACAGCGAGTGCGCTGGCTTCGAAGATTCCCTCGCACGATTGCACATACACTGGCGTTCGACAGGAAATCCTGTTAAACGCCCTTAACTTGCGATGGTCCCAGCGTGCTTTGAACGATGGCCTGGCGTCCGACAGGAAATCCTGTTAGACACCGATCTTGCATGGGTTTTCGGTCCGAGAGTGTGATCCTCGTGGCACAGTGACGATGCCACTGTTTGGATCGTTAACGCCGTTGCCAAACATACACCAACACCCCCACGTTTGGGGGTTCGATCTCTGTTCCGTCGCCTCGGATCCGTCTCCGTTTCCAAACACACGAGCTCACAGTCGGCCATCCAGTCACTCTCGGATCAACGCTCGTTGTGTATCTGGGTCTTCCAGAAGCACGACTCTCTCTCAGCTAGCTCCCCACCGGTCCCTTCAAATCCTCGTTGTGTATCAGGGTTTTCCTGAAACACAACGAAAGAAATTTACAAGTTCCCTTGTCATCTGTGCTTCTCGCGATAGTATCTCTTTCAAATCCTCGAGGCCTTCTCCTCGCTCGTACACATCAATCGCTGTCCTTACGCTCGGGCAAAAAACTGCTCCTACGTCCTGATGAAACGCAGTCACCCTTCAACCTCCTCGCACTCCACGTATGTCCGTCTTGTACACATCCAGTGTTCCAACTAAACTCAATATTCTCTCAGTGATCATGATCGGATTGCGCCTCCTCACGTTCGCACCAATCCGAATTACGAGTGCGTTTCATCTTCCTTTTGTTTTCGCGAGATCGCACTGATTTTCATTTTACCTACAGAAATTCGCCAGATTCTCCTCCTTCGCGTTCTCTCCCCACCGCGTTCACTATGACAGAGGAGCAATCCAACGCATATCTTTCTGAGAAGCTGGGCCGGTTCTATTATTTCAACAACACGCGGTATTATTGTCCAATTTCTTGTCGATCCATACCACCTCCACGCGATATTGAGTCTCAGGCACTCATCCCTCATTCGAATCCATTTCGCGCGCCGGACGGCATGCTTGTGCAACGCTACTTACGGCCTATGGACTGGAATCCACGATATCCCTATCTCCCTTTCCTCCCACTGGTCCCGGATTTCGATAGCTATGTTTTCGATTGCCTGTCCTACGTACCGTCGCCGGATGATTTGGAAGTCACCGACAACAACCATTTCATACTGCCACTAGATATCCGGGAGCAGTGGACCCGTGTTGAGGAATTCCTGTTGTACATCATCTCTGTTCTGCGTGTCGACACCCTCCCGAGCGATACAAAATTCATACGGCCCATGAACGCCTCCGACCTCGGTTATAAACGCGCCCACAAGTATCGAAATGTTGCTTCGAGACAAGCTCAGGCTTCCAAAAACTGGATGCTCATGCTCATGGCTTGCGTCACGTATTGCTTTGCAGTGGCCAACCGTCACGATCTTTCCAAAGACTCGAGTGACGAGTTTCACTTGCTCTATGGACACGGCGTGGATATGGATGTTATCGAGGCTCTCATGCAGTCTAGCATCATATCCCCACGTCGGTGTGAGCGTGTAGGCGTTTTCGTCGTTATTTCCAGCCCAGATCCAATCGTCTGGAGACAGAGACTGGATTGGTACATCAAGTGGAGAGTTCCTCCTTTCTATGTCTGGGGGGAACGCGAGGAATTTACGTTTCGGAACGACCCTCGAATGGCTCCCTACGCTCCCCCACCAGAACTCTTCCAGGAACATTACGTCGCTCGATACATTCCCCGTTCTCTCCCACGACCCGCTACTCGACGTTCTGTGCCCGCCTCATCAACTCCAGCTGCTTCCACAGTTCGCGTACCTCCTGCCGTACCTCCTGCGGATCCAGTTGTTTTTGCAGATTCAGCAGATTCGGCTGGTCCCACTCATCCCGCTGGTCCCACTGATCTCCCTGATCTCGCTGAGTCCTCTGACCCCGCTGAGCCTCCCCCTTATGTTCCGTGGCAAAAGTTCTTTACTGAAAGAGATGCTGATAACGCCTTGGCTCTTCAGAAAGAGTCACCAATTGATCGGCGTCGTCGGTTAGACAAGACCAACTATGCGAAGACCGCTTGTAGTCAAAAATCGAATTACTACTACTGGCAACCTGACCCTATGGATGAATCAAAACGATATCGCGTTCAGCTTACGAGAGCCCAGGCGCTCGATTATATGGCCATGTACCCGTACCCTTGTCGAAGGTATGATGGATTTGCCGATGACTGGGACATGTGCACCGAATTCGGCGCCGAGGAGAACATGAAGGAATCGGAGCACTGGTACGATAATCACTACGATGATGACGACGACATGGACGAAGAGGAGTGGGGGATGCATTTCCCCGGTTCTTCTTATCCTCGCGAATTAATCAGGACCGATTCTGTTGTCGACATCAGCCATCCACCTGTGTTTCCACCAAGGTCGTTTCCTCCACTTCCGCCTGCCCCACCTTCACTTTCCAATAGCGGAAAGTTGGATCTACACGTCGACTCCCCCGTTGTTCAATTTCTAACAGCAGTGTTCGGCTTCATCGTTCCGGATTCTCCACGTCGGTGGTCCAACCGTCTCTTGCCAGAGGAAAGCAAGTGGAATACGCTCATGTATTCTGCGGGTTCACCACGTCCATATAATCTACCCTCGAACTACCTCAGCGAGGCTATCGTCAAATTCATGACCTCGTTCACAGTTCCCCCGTCAAACTCGCTCCCCCCACCATATCTTTGGGATTTAGCTCGACTCGACAATTTCCCACATGCCAAAAAGGCGTCGGTCCTGGGAAAGTACTACTTCCTCTCTTTCGATACTCTTGATGATGATGTTCCCGACCTTGCCTTTCTGGACGCACCCACGCTGTTGATCGCGTGTCGTATAACCCCATTCACATATTCAAACGTCGTCTCTACACTCACTACGCTCGGCGCGTCCTTCAATACCGCCTGTTTGTACGCGTACGATTTCAGAAACACACCACGCGAACTAGGAGTCGAATCGAAAGCTCTCCCCGTCAATCACCAGTTCTCATTGGTCGATTGGCAAAAATATGATATGGAACGCCGGCGCTTCTTCAAACAACCTCGTGCTCGTGCTGCCATCTTGCACGGAGGTATCATCTGGAGAATCGCCTGCGATGTGATAGATTCTTCGTCGCAAGTCAGGGAGCTTGCTGAGGAGGGACCCTCGACCCAGGTCCTTCAGTATCGTTGCAACTGCCTCACTGCGCTCGATACCAACAGACCCGACCGTTATATCTACGACGACATCCTTTCCAACCAGGAGTGCGATATGATCTGTGGTGTCTATTATGTCAAAAACAGTACGTTGTAATATCTCACCCACTCCAATGCTTCGCTAACGACATTTTCTATAGATAACGGCAATACAACTATGTACTCATGGTGGCCGCCTGTGCGCGTCACCGAATCAAATCAGTCGCACGAGTTCATGTTCTGTTGGACAGATCGTAACGAGAAATGGTACAACGATCGCCTCCGTGAGATACTTGGCGGACAATCGAGACCTTACTCCTTTAAAGAGTGGACGCATAAACTTCGGGGGCAGAAAGTGGCGGGCTCAATGCGAAAGGGCACCATCGACCAGGCACTCCACATCACACGCGCCCTCCCTCGTCTTTAGTCTATTTCATACCCTTTCCCTCAAACCCGCTACCACCATATCTCCTTCGGTCAAAATTTCTTGCTCATAGTGTCTACTAGATGTATTAGTGCTCAATTCTAATGCCCCTCTTTTTTGAACGCCCCACCTCCTCCGCGTTTTAAAGTCGAATCAAATCGGGAATTGTGGTTTGGAATTTTCCTTGTTGACGGCATGGATCTTTCTTGTACATTTTCTTTTTATCTACCTCTGTATTCTAACGCGCCTCCATATGAAATGAAACACTGATATTTTTCGCATCCATAAAACCCGTTCAGAATCTGCACGTGCTCGTCCCCTCAAGTCACATGATCAGTCGCGTTCAGTTCCAGCGACTCGTATTTGGTGGGATACAACTTCCTCACACACCACCACCCTCGCTCACAATGGCCCCAACTCTCGCCCAGCTTCTCCGTGCTACTGCCCGCGCCGTTTCTGATCTTGAGCCTCTTTCTGTAGATGCTACGGCTGAAGAACGAAATGCTCGTCGTTCCCTCCTCATCACGGCCAACAAGTACGCCTATGGCATCGGTTTACGCGTCGACGACCTCACCATGCAGTTTCCGGACATTGATATCGATTTGTCTGGAACGATCTCAGACGACGAGCAGATGTCAGACGACAGTGCCGGGATGGACGATCCTCAGTCACCGACTCCATCTTTCCAGTCCCTCGACGTCGACGAACCCCCCATGCACGCAAGCCTGTCCCCAACCCCCAATCTCCCCACTCCTTCACATTCACGCCATTCTTCCCCTGAACTTGATGAGCTTGAGCAAGGTTGACGCGCATATATTCACATTTCGCCACGCTAATGACTATATCTCTCTCAGATAACATGAATATCGATGACGCGCCTCACAAGAAAACGAACGAAGAGGTAAGTACATTCTAGTTACACTCTGACGTTCCATTTTTTTGTTGTTTCCAGATCGCCGAGGAGCGCTTTCAGCTCATCATGATGCGCACCCAACGCCCAAACATCTCGCCCATGGAATTGCGAAAGCGGATCCTCGAATGGCAGACTGGATCACACCGTGCCAAGGAAAACAACGCCTTGTCCACGGTTTATCTGAGTTATTATGATCATTCTGAGGCTGATCTCGTGAGTCCGAATCCCACATCTCACGTATTTACGATCTGACGTGATCATAACCCTTTGTATCTTTAGGACAGAATGGTTGACGATCTCATCGAGCAGTCCCATGAGTGGGTGAGCTTCAAGAACCGCCTCGACATTGCACAAGACGTTCAGAGCCAGCGGGATCGGTTGATCGAAACGGACAAGGTTTCGAGCCTAACCTTTGCTGTACATCGCGCGATCATGCTGAATCTTCCTTGTTCCAGTTCATCGAACAGTCCGCTAGGGGAAACAAGCTCACAACGTGGCTTGAAGCCGTGGTCGACACCGTCATCGCACTCAAGTGGTCCTACGATTGGAACGACGGGGCTAGGACAAAGGCATGGAAGACCGAATATCGGTCCATGTTGTTTGAAGATGTTTGCAGGGGCCAGATCGCTCAACTGCGGCGGGTTCATGAGGGGAAGAAGTTGACAAAGGAGCTTGCGAAGGAGAAGAAAAAGTTTATTCGATCTCATGAGAAGATTGTTACTTGGCGTAACATCACGTTCAAGCTTTATCGAAAGGTTCTTTTGTCATGTTTTCATTCCATGTTGTTTCTTGATTGACCCTTTCTAAATTCATTTAGTTCGGCGCTGGCGTTGTCGGAGAACCCGTTTTCAAGCCCCTCTGTGGATCGTCGCTCAACGGAAGATCCATCTCGTTCCACGCTACGGTTACTCACATGATCGACCACTTCCGTGAATACCTCGAGCATGGTGGTGTCCTCCAGCAGATGGTCGATGCTGATTTTGTTCCGGACTCGGACGCCGCGTACGCCGAATACATCAATTTGAGCCATGACACGGCGGGCAAATTGATTGTCGACATCATGCGTCGTGCAACGACGGACGAGATTGCGACCTGGGTCAACAATTTCTTCATCCTCAACAAGCCCGTCGTGGGAGCAGACGCTGCAATGGTGGATGACGAGGATGGCGTGTAATACATGCACTGTACATTACCATGTATTTGTATTCTCCGTCCTTTTTATACAGTTTTCTTGCTCGGTCATGTCGTTTCATTTACAGTTCCGTCACCCATCGTCGGATAGATACATCGATATCTCCACAATTCGAATGTCATGTGTTATTTTTCGAAATTCGATGTATCCTTCTGCACTGAGAAATATGAGATTTCAACAAGTACTCATTCCAGAAGTAGTTTCCTTCTCTCAATATTCTTCCCCGGACGGCCTCACTAGCCATTTCCACCGCATTTCGTTCCCCCACATGTGGCGGTACCATGCGTGCATTCCACTCTGAGCTTCACTCCTCGAGCCAAATATTCCTGGTGTCTTTCACCTCGTTTCTGTTTGCGTCTAACGTCTTCGACGTGCAGCACAGCCCAAATTTTACCGTTGGTAATAATCGACCGGCTCACACCTTTTCAAAGGATCGAGTTCTGACAGGAAGGAAATAATATATATATAAATTGTCATCTACAATACATTTCGTGGTAACACACTACCGCCAACTGTCTCTCCCTTACTTGCTACCACAACCGTCACTATCGTTCTTTGAGATTCAACTTCTACTTACTTCATTCAAATTGTTGTTCTTCGTTTGTTCACCCGCCCCATTAAAGTCCAAATTCCCGCCGTTCGAACTCATCAACTAGCACAACACTTCGACCACCAACTTCACAACGTAAGTTTCCTTCGCTTTCTCAAATTCTCGTCCTCGCATCGTGCATCTCCCAGAGCGCAACAATGAAGCCGACTCCGCCTCGACACGTTCAGTTCCATTGCCGAACGGCTTGCTCGAAACAAGAAAAACTAGTTGCTCTGCACGAGCTACTTAGCACCGTGAAACGATATAGGCATTACATAGATGAGGCCGGCGTCGTCGATTTGGCGTTCTTGTGAGTACTATCGTCCGTAAGACGCGACTTTTCTTCAACTGCTTGATGCAGCACCTCCTTCCATGATGACCGAGATGCAACGCATGTCACTATTCGCGGCTTCGACGCCAACGGATTTCGTTCATTCACTATCCACCAAGAAGCCAACATTTCGAGGGACCTGCTTTTCATTTATAAGTGCGAAAAGGGCCCCAAAGTCAACGAGGTACTCGACCTGCCATCTGGCGCGAGCGTCTTGACTCAATTTAATCACGTCGTCAACACCAACAACACGTTCAAATGCCAAAACTTCTTTATCGTGCGTCTTACTGTTCTCAGTTCTGTGCCTCATAATCAGGCCAATCACAGATCTAGTTCTGCCCCTCCTCTTCATTTCGTCTATACCTCGCAATATCGTTGTCTTGATATCTTGTTATCTTGTTATCATGTTACGCTGTACCATATATTCCCGTTTATATCTTTCGATTTTCCCAGTTGTCGTTGTTCTTGAATGGAATTATATTTCGTTGTGCGAAAATCGACCAGCGCAGCCAGCGCGAGCCGTCTCAGCGTGCATGCGCCAGTGAGAGGCGCAAGTTCCATGACCACAGGACATCGCCATCCGATCACAAGTTCCCGTGTCCAACACAAATCCCCTGTCTCTTTGATCCGTGCCGTCTCCCTCATATCCACGTCTGTGTCATGGAAGGGCATATCTTGAGCCTTGCAGTGCATTGATACAGCGGTTCGTGTGTTGACAACGCCAGCATATCCTCATATTGAGCGACAGGTTGTGAGCACGGTGACGTACGGAAACACATTGTATTGTCCGATGAACTGAAGCGTCATGAGCCAACTTAAAGAACGAGTGTGCGAGAATGTGGTTTCATGATGCTCTAGGAAAAAGATTAGAATACGAACGAGGCAATAGTACACGATACGCACAATGACTATGAACCCCCCGTTCGCCTCTAATCCATCGGTTCTACCCCGAAATCAACGACCTAAATTCTCTCAACTAAACGGTTTGCAGTCACCGGGTAAAGGAGGTGTTTTTCTGTGCCAAATTTGTATGAACAAGGTAATCCGTCAGCGTTGAGGGAATAAGATCGACACAGACATGGAAATTTAAGGAGGACCAACACATATGAAGTCACGTCATTACACCAAATGAGAAATATTGCGTAGGAAAATCACCGTGGTGAATCGAAAAGCAAATCCTGAAAGCAGAGCGCTGCGGTGCACGGGCATCAAAAGCACGCCGTTTCAATTACGAAAACGAAAAGGAACACAAACTCACGCACATCTCGCCAAAAGCTCCTCCAATTCTCCGTATCCTCCTTCTAACCCTGCTTCCCTAGCACGTCTTCTCATATGGGGTAATAAAGCTGCGTGCACAACCATCCCATGCTCCACCTCTTACTTTCCATCAGCGAGAAGATCTTGTGAACGTGCATACACCATCTGCATTGGCGATGATATGAGCATGCGCTCCCACACATACGCCATTACACTGGTACCTATTAACATCGGACGATGTGACTTCACACTACTGAAATATCAATTATCGGTCAGGCGATTCGACACTAACTAGCTCGATTCACGTACCCATATTTTCACGGTGATCCGAATCATCATCTTGTCTTCCCTACCCCTGCTCCCCGCTCTATATGTCAAGTCTCATTACCTATTCGACTCAATACACCTCCACCACTACGGATACGGAGCTACCGAGCACCTGTTACTCTTCACACTGCCGATCGTGCACATCGGGCTAACTGTTGGGTAGAACGATCGTGTGAGTAGTAGTAAGGGACTTTGATTACGGTCCAGCATGGAGCGTCTTTTGAAAGCCAAAGGGACACAGGGACGCACAGCTACGCAGACGCCATATGGCGTCGCCGTCATCACTGTCATCCGCATGCACTGAATTCAGCAGAAACAGAGCAAGGGCTGGCGTCCTGAGGTTCAACGTGTTCCACTGAGTAAGACCTGGCTTGCGTTGATTGAGAACGCGATGGGTATGTCCATCCATTCACTGGGCATCGAATGGGTATCCTTCCTTCGAGAACGCTACACGGGTGCGTACCCTGTCTTTCCATACCATGAACTCCAACACATCTTAGCATCACGAAGTATCCGAGACGTCGACCACAGCCGCGAGCTCGACTACAGTGATCAAATGTCCGACGTGAATTGACAGAGAAGAGGTGTGGACATCGATTCTGATGAGCAAGTTCCATCAGGTAGCGATTCCGACTTTAGGACGCAGTGACTGGGTGCACGACAGGTTGGAACACAAGTAGTGCAGACTGGCCCAGCATTCGGAGTTTCATTGACGCATTCTAACAGGAAGATGGCCGTAGATCGCAGCATTATAGCCCTGGGTGTATGTATTACTGACATACAGGTGGTTCCTGTCTGAAACTTTCAACCCTACGATTGCCTCGACCACCCTGAAACCAACACTAACCCATAATATCTCCAAGACCGAGGCATAATGATACCGTCCTCACCTCCTAACAACCCTAACCGCTAACGCTAATCCCTAACGACCTAGCCCGAACCCTATCTCCTAACAGGTGAGCGGTGCACGATGCTTGGATAGAGTTTCCGCAGTTCGTTGTCTATCCGATTTCTCTTGCGGCGCCGTCCATGTTCGTGCGCACCTTGTATCCATTCGGAAGAACGGTTGGTCCAGCACAGCGAGATCCTCGACATGAGTTACGATTCCTGATAACGACGTGAGCCGGCAGTGATTGTTTTGGCCGATGTACAATGCTTAACTCTCATTATGTGACGTTGAGCATGCTACTTGTACGGAGTGCGAGTTGTCTGTGCTTTTCGAAACCCGTCAGCACGGAGAACAACGCCAGCTAATAAACCATATCGTAAACACGTACATTTTCGCCCCAACATGTGGGGGTCACCACCATATTCGTTCCCAGCGTGATAGTCCTGCTCCAGACACGTCTCTCGGCAACCCAGCCTCCCTTGTTCCTCTCGTGCCAGGTGGCCAGATCATTGTTAACCAGCGCTGTTGAAAGACTCAACCACGCCAGCCGTCTTGCACTCGTCCGTGATCCTGAGGCCATGTCCAGGCTATGGCGGATGCCGTCTCCTCCCAAGTCCAGAGTCGTCGTTCTTCAGTAACGGGCGCGGTTGAAAAACTCAACTACGCCCATGATCTTCGTTGGTGGTGATGAGAGCGATGCAGTGAATTACCGGCGAAATGTGAGCCATTTGGATTGCCGGAGTACAAATTGCTATATTAGGAAATTCGGTAATGCGCGGTCGGACCGAAGTGTGCGCAAAGAGCGAGAGGGGAGGGCAGACACGAGGGTCCGTGCACACTGTGGTGCGCGCGGGGACATCAGCAATGACGGACCGGCGCATGCCGTGGTGTGGTGGACGTGTGCAGGTGGACGGGATGTGCGGTCCGCGAATGTGCTCGGTGTGCTCGAGCAGTGTGCTCGGTGCGCGGGACTTGCCGTGGAGCAGCGCCATCAACCGAGGGGACGTGTGCTCGATGTGCTGGATGTTGTGCAGAAAACAGCACACAGTGTGCGACCTGAGTTGCCGAAATCGCCGGTGTGTGCTGAAATATTCCCGCGATCCACCCAGGTGTGCGTCTTGTGTCGTCGTTGGCAGCGCGGTGTGTTGAGCACATCGCCGAGATCACCGACTTGTGCGAGAATTTTCCCATCGGTGTGCAATTGGTGTGCGTTGTGTGTCGGGACATATTGCCGAGATCACCGACGTGTGCCAGAATGGGCCCGATCACTGTGTCGCGTGTGTCGTCGGCACTGTGTGCACGATCGAGCACAACTCCGAGATCGCCGATCTATGTGCGAATTTGTGCACAACGTGTGCTGAAATCCGCACAATTGTGCTGCGCGTTATATTTAGCAAAATAATATTATCTAAGCGCCATCAACCCAAATTAAGAAAGCGGCCTTCCCAATTCAGACGCATCTCGGCTCCTGCCGCGCGCCTTTCTGCGCGCGCTCCCTCGCGGAGCAGACCCCTACTCCGTGTGGGAATAATGCTAGGTGAATTTAATGTATTTCTCACCAGATATACTAAGATTTGTCATGTATATTGCCTAAACGGGAGCCTCAACCAAGCTCTGACTACTAAACCCTGTACCTCTAGATACCCATAATCGATTGGGAAACGTCTCCCTCCATCTCGACAACTCTGAACTTTCCTGCAAGCAGACGCGCCCGACTCCGCCATCGTATTCCATTCCCTCAACACCATCCGCTGCGCGCCATGCCCACCCGTTTCACATAACCCCTGTAATGAGACATGAGGTCTTTGGTCGTTCGATGGGATAGTGAGGTAATAGCCTCATGACAACGAATCGTGTTGCAAAACGTGGATATGTCACAAATAATGTACACAAATATACAACGTATCATGTGTGTGCCCTAGAATACGTACGTACAACGTCCCAAAAATCCAGTGTCGGTTTTATAGCTAGCACAACAGAACCGAAAGCAGGTCGAAAATGAACTCAAGCATGGCTAAACACGAGCTTCCCAACTCCACCGTCGGCGGTCTTATCTACCTCAACCCCAACAAGGCGCGTCTTCTCTCCGAGGTAATCAATCCGCCTCACTCCACCATCCCACCCGCCCCCAAGCGTGATGCACCTCTTCTCATACGCGTGCGTGATTTTTCGCTGTGCACGGCTACCGTGGCCGAGCGCTTCCCACTCCTGCTGTGTGACGCGGCTCTGCAGCGTGTTGTGCAACGCATACAGGACATCCAGGTTCGTCACCGGCGAAGCCGCGTTCCCGGAAGACGACGAAGTCGAAGAAGAGCCGGCGAGGTAAAACCGCGAGCCTGACTTCGAGCTCCCGGCTGACGTGGATGATACGACAATGGGACAGGGGAACTTGCTTGATTTCAAAACGAGGCGGCCCAGGGTAGGCGGGTCAGTGGCTGGCTGAGCAAGAGTGTGAGCGGGGACGACCACAGTACGGGAGGAAGGGGTGTATAGGACGTCATAGGAGATGGGCGGGCGGCTGAGGCGACTGTACGCGAAGAGGGGGTGCATGTGGAGTGCTGAGGTGCGTTTCGGATTCATGAACGATACGTGGGGGTCTGAGGTGGTGCGGTCGTGTATTAGCAGGGAAAACGGTTAAGAGAGGGCAAGGACGCACGAGGACCGGATGAACTCTTTGTACTGCTGTTCCACGTGCTGCTTTGCTTCAACGCCGACCGAGCCTCGAATGGGGTGACGCTTCCTGAGCTTGAGCTTCGTGGAGGGGCTGGACGATGTCCTGAAGCGGACGATCCGGGATACATGGGCGAGCTGGATGTCGAGTGAACATTGCTCAATGACGCGCCGTGCGAGTAGATTGGATATGGCACCGCTATCAGAGTCGCCGTGAGCATTAAGTACATACAAAGTGAGCGAGAAGGACGTACCATGTCGGTCACCGGGAATGTTGCTGGATGTCCGGTACATCGGTACACGAACAGGCTTTTGTTGAGGTTTTGTCTGTGAGACAGAAGATGGAATGTGGGGTACTGCCAGAGAGTAAGGGGAAGGGGCATTTGAACGAACGGAACCCGATTCGTATGAGGTATATCGCAGAGGAGAGGGTGCATTTGTGCGAGCCGCATAACTACAGTTTCGGTCTCGACCCGTCCGCGATGAGCTCGTCGACGGGGTAGTCCCCGGCGGAGCAGCGTAGATGTAGTTCAGGTTTTGGCCATACGCTGACGTTGACGGGGCAGATTGCGAACGTTTGTGGGCTTTGGACTCGGATTGGGAAGTGTTCGACGGTTGTCCACCGAACATGGAGCGAAAGTAGGATGCCATTGTCGCACAGGTGAATTCGAACGGAAGTGATTCAAAATGAATTTGAGAAAGACGAAGACGGAATGATTTCGACACCATTCAGAGCAGGAATATTTATATGTAGTTGTGGCATGATTGGTAGCCAGCGCATTCGAGGACCCTAGGGTCTGAATCCTGCACCCACAGCGCGATACTGAAGTGAGCAGAAGGGCCATGCAAGCGGGGCCGCATGTATGGCATGTCGAACTGAAGCAATCGTGGATCAGAAGGAAAGAGGTCGACTGACAAGCCGGTTTGTACGTTTCGGCAACTTGGAAATAGTAGCCGACGTTCGGGGGTTCGAACTGTTCTAGACAGAACGCCAGAACGCCACGAGGTGCCAGCCATCTCCGATAAGATGTAAGAATAGTGCACGTAGCTGGCAGTACACCAGGTGTCACGTTCCAGAACTGAAAGGAAAGGCTTCGCGGCTGCCTGCTGGCCAGGTCGCAAGTGAAAGAAGCAAAAGGCACTGGTTGTTCGATCAGGGCATAGGAAGCGACGGCCGTTATTTCCGCCACCCTCTCGTCGAATGAGATCTACAGTGGCGAAACTGCTTTATACGGTTTGCATTGGCATAGTTCATGAAGTTTCAAAATTGAAGACGCACCTTCACGCACAGCAAGTCTTCTCGAGCAGGAGCCATCGAAACTTCATGCGCACTGACCCTGACGATAAGTAATTTTCGGGTAACGGAATGTAGGGGCGAGTCGCTTGTCGGGTGAGCACAAAAACCACCCCCTCGTGGTCGGCAAATGAGATGAGTTTAGGGTTCTCCCAGGAGCAAAGGAGGCGTGGCCGCACATGGGAACGAAGTGAACATCCGAACGATGTTTTGGGGAGGGGACTAGTGAAGTGAGGTGTGGGAACCTGAGGCCGTCAACGTCGTTACCATTGACTAGAACGACCCGCCGGATTTCGAATCGTCCGAACGTTCGAATGAGGATGGTTGTGAAGAGGTGTCGCTGTAGCTTGGAAGGGAGCGGTCATGGTGGACGTTCTGCAGGCCGGGAAAGCGGGTGCGGAGGCTTGAGCACTCGGCGTCAGCGTCAGCGATCAGAGCGATCCGCCATACGGCAAATCATTATCATGTTGCGTTCTGGCACTCTGTTGGAAGGTGTGGTGGGAGGTTTGAAGGGAGAGGTCGTTTGGCTGATGTTCTGGGGCCGGGGATGTGACGTTCAGGCGTGCGGCCGTTGGTGTTGATATCGGCGACGACAACGATCTTCTGGTTGGCAAATCGCCCTCAAGTTCCATTGAGGGAGTTGACGGGAACATGAGGCGGGAATTCGGGGGCAATATCACAGCAGATGATGTCGTGGAGGATGAGGAGTGGTGGGTGAGACGCAGTGTCTGTTTTTGGTGTCGTAGAATGGCAACAAAGCGCAGGGGCGCTCTCATAGGATATTTGGGTTGTCTGCAAGTGTCATGCGGTAAATGGACAGCCACGACGAAAGGAACCGAGGAAACGCTCACCCGGATAGAGAAAGTGGTTCTCGTGTATGCACAATCACTGATCTGCTTCTCCGCAGTCAATGACAGCGGCCGGGGCCTCGGAGAACGTACTACCCGTCACCTTTAAATATACTGAGTTGAGATAATGGCCTCGATACAAAGAAATCAAGAAGAACTCACAGAGACGGACTGGTAGTCCCTAAGTGACCGAAAATCAACATTTCGCCGTCAAGCAGTCAAACGATGCGTGACAGGCCTCGGCATTGATCAATTGCTTGTTCTGTGAGAAGAAAGTGTTGAGAGAATTATGAGAGAATTCCCATAGGCAAAGTAAAAGCATGAACACTTACAGGAATGGAGGGGTGGTTCCCAATGTCACCCCAACTTCATGTTGTGCGAGACGGCGGTCGATCGCAGTATAGCACGCATCCGTAGGCATTACATATCCATGTAGGAGAGTCCCTGTTCGATTCAAAGGCAGTACTCCGCGTGATTGCCTACGCTAGCGTGCGGTGAGAGGAGCGCCGGGAATCCAGAAGATGCGGTCCAAAAATGAACGTAAATGCAGGAGTACAGCCCCGTACATTGGACGAAATAGGATCTTATTCCTATTTCGTCCAGTGTTGTCGAATCGAGGTACAGAGGAGTGATTGACCGACAGACGGGCGCGCGAAATCTGTTCGAGTGCAGAGCAACAAGTCGACGACATGACGAAGCAGAGGGGCCAACCGAGGACGCACAGATGGTGAAGTAATAGTACATACATTGTATACTGTCTGATGCAGGAGTAAACCCCGTACATAGACGTGGAGAGGACGGAGACGAGTCACCCTAGAGATCGTAGAATGGACTTGAACAAAAATTTTAACCATCAAGTGACGTCATGTCAGCCGGTGCGTTGGTTGATGCCGGGTGTTTGGCAAAGGCATTCCCAGTGTTTGGCAACAGAGTCGATCTCCAGATCATTTCGTTACTGACCATCACCACGTCCTCGTATGGAGCTTTACTCCTGCAACGGATGGCGCGCAACATACGGGGTATAACTACCCCGTCTGCGGCCTCAATTGTTGACCGTTTATGGACCTCGTGCCTTCGATACACTTCTTCGTGCCCATGGACAGTGTACACGGAAAGATAAGCTCGCGGTGGCATGATCGCCTTAAATGTTGACCTGGTGTCACGCGGTAATCAGTGCATTGGGCGCACTGTCTGTAAGTACTAGGAAACATCGTAGATTTTCCTGGGATTCATGAAGATGATTTCGATGATGCTTGGAATGGAAAGGTCGACTTGACCATCTATGTGCACAGTGCGATGCAGGAGTGTAAGTACAAACTTTGATCGCATAGATGATATGAACTCGACTGCGTATATTCCGAATACATGCAATGTCGGGCTCTAGATGCGTCGCCGCAAATAATTCCACATGTCCGTGGTGGCTTTGGCGCGGAACGACGAGGAGCGGGGGTTGCGAAGTGCTGTGGACTCCCTATGACTTAGGACCGAGAGTGATGGATCTGGACTTGATTGACCTGTTCGTCGGATGTGTACTCGTCAAGTAGTCTCTTGGGCAGTAGATCAGTAATGGAAAGCCAGAAACGAAAGCCACTCAGATTTGGTCGGAGAAAGTGAACGAGTGGAAGTACCCTCTCAATGTCGCACAAGGTCGAGAGTCATCGTTAACAAGTGAGAACCATTTTATCATTCCCCGTTGGAGGACGAAAAAAGCGAGGTTTAATCCCACAAAAGACTGCCGGGTGTGGTGAATACCGCGAAGTGGGGTGGGAATGGCTTGGGAACAGAAGTTGGGGAAGGGATTCGGAAAGTTACAACCTGACTCTTCTTATAGTGACGGGCCGGCGAGCGTCGTTTTCTCCCTTGTTGGATATTGGGCCATCGCTCTGAGCACTGATGCACGGTGCGCACTGCCATCCTGTTGGGACTTGGGTGTCTGTCTTGTTGTGGCGAACTTGTGTCACGGGTGAAAGTAGCATAGACATCGTTGAATGCTTGACTCCTGATACCGGGTAATCGAGCCCCGAGCTGCCGGTACCAGGACGTCGACTGTAGATTCATAAAAGGCGGCAACGTTAGCCGTTACACCATGTCAGATGGGTGGAAGCAAAAGTTGATCATATTCTCAGAGTAAGTTTCCGAGATCTCTGGCGAGGTAAATTTCAACGAACGAAGTGTACGTAGAATGAGGGCTGAGCGAGGACGCGGCGTATGCGGGTGGTGGTGTTACCAGTAGGACCATAGAACGAGAAGAAGACTCTTGTGTGAAAAGCCCATGTGGACGCATTCAGCATGACAACAGTGAGGAGAACGCGCATTTCTGGAGGCACGATTTTGTGTAGGCCTCGGGCCCGGGAGAGTCTCTAGCGTCCCTCCATCGCCCTGGCAATGAAAGACTGCTGCGATCTGGAAGATAGTGCTGTAATGGCGTGAAAGAACGTAACGTTGGTACCGCGGTGATTTAATGATCATACCTATGTAAGAGTACGGCATTGATAATAAAACGAAGATGTTGCAACAACTGAGGGATCCTTCCGGATGGTTTCGAGACGTTTGAACGCGCCACAGTAGAGAAGGATGATGGTAGAGTTAGTCGAAGAAAAACGTTGCAATCGGTGGCTGTGCCACATCGATCACAACCACGACCGTCGTTTCGCCAGTTGTACCAAGCTCTCATCACCAGTCAGACATATGAAACTCGACTATGTATTCTTCGATCCTCTTCTTCACTCACACACAAACTTGAACAATCTGCCACCTTGCTTCGTCCAGCTCTCAGCACTATCATCTTCATGGTGAAGGTGGAGTGTGCGGTACACGTTACGCATGTATTTGGGAGGCCCGAGGAAACCAGTGCGTATTTCATTCATTAGCCCCCTTGTTATGTCCTCTGACGTTCTGAACTCCATCCCATTCCATAGCCATCGATCCTATTATCCCGCCGGTACTTCAGTCTCCCGTCGAGAACTCAAGTTCAGAAGCCAGAGGTGCGCATCTCGCCTGATGATGGTCACTCTCTAACTCAAGTTCTTCTTCCTCCCCATAGCGATATCGTGATGAAAACACCCCAAGTCCGACTTTGTCCGGATTCGCCATATCCTCTCCAAGTCACTCACCACATATCAACAC
Source organism: Hypsizygus marmoreus (assembly GCA_013433165.1). Classification (NCBI taxonomy): domain Eukaryota; kingdom Fungi; phylum Basidiomycota; class Agaricomycetes; order Agaricales; family Lyophyllaceae; genus Hypsizygus; species Hypsizygus marmoreus. The sequence goes on along the minus strand of CM024090.1, from coordinate 3,296,265 downwards.
TCTACGCCGACAATATCTGGTACAGCCAACGCGCCAGCCCCAACAATCTTGATTGTGGTCGCCGAGACGACACTGGACGGTGCTCGTTCACGTCCCAAGCATAACGTTAGCAAGGAGGAGTGTACGTCTCGTCAGGAACTCGTGTTCCTGCACACAATACAGTAGGTAACGTTTCACCGCTGGTTTGCAACTCTCGCTCACTCAGGGTGTTCTTCCTCTCTACAGGATGCGGAAATTCCTTGGCTCTAGGAGTGGCATCGCTACGTACAACGAGGACTCTCTTGTTGGTTGAAGTAGATACTCTCTTGAGACCGGCATAGGTGGAATTCTTGCATTTCAATGGAGAGGCTGAAAAGTTGATCGTTCTCAATCGGCATAGGTACGTCGCTTCGCTCGCTTTGCCTATCCAAAACCTGAACTATATACTTCATCGTCTGCAGATCTTATCCGCGGCACCCCTCATGCTCGACATTTTCCTCTTCGTCTCCCCTGCATGTCTCTTCCCTCACTGAAGCCCGGCTGCCCAGGCGCCATGTTCCTCCACAACCCTCCGTGCCGAAACCTGAATGTATGCAGCGCTGGCCAGCGTCGTTTCCCCCTCTCCAACTGGGACATACATCGTTATCACACGGACCAGTGCAATATCGATGAGGTTCTTCGTATCCTCGGGTACGATGCCGTGGTCTATCAACGTCGATATGTGCGTGATGCATTGTGAGTCTGATCGCTGTTCATTCTGAACCATCTATTCCGTAGCGTGGATATCCTGATTCTCTTTTGATATTTTATTACACTCCAACGGTACACGATGATCCAGCAGGGCGATCCGTTCGAGAGCTTCCTTTCGCCGACACACCTCCTCTGTGTTCAAAGCTTCGCTCCCCCGAACGTCCTTATCCTCGTCTCCTCTGCCAAATCCGCACGCTTCCCCCTCTCCTTCCGCCATAGGGGATGGCACCGCTGGATGGCGCTGGTGGGATTTATAGCTCAAGATAATTTTTAAGCCGTCGAGTGCTGGTTTAGAATGGCACTCTGCTTTATTCATGTGCTCGATATTCACGGTGAATCGGGTCCTTGATGGGCTGTGTTGTACCTTGGGTCTCGACTCCCTTTCGCGGGACCACTCTTCCTTGGGACATTCGGTTCCCCGTCGGCTCTCCCCCATAAACCGACTTCCTTCGATACCGTCATCCTCACACTGAACGCGCGTGGGTGCGGCATTTACCTCTTGCCTGGGGGTCCTCCTTGTAGTGCACGGGGCGCTGCCTACCACGCTTTGTCCTCTCCTGCCGGGACATAGAGCATTATTCAAGTTGGGTGAGCTGAAGCGTGGTGATGGGTTTCACGTCGGCCGAGTGGGATTTGACATTTTTGTTGTATCAATTCAGGTGGGTGGGTAACATGGGTATGTCGCTTGCTCCCTTGCTCAATTGTTCCGGCTGAATCGAGGGCTTCATGCTATTTAGATTTCGACTCTTCATTTTACTTTCGCGACCGATGTTCGCGCTTGGGAGCCTTCGTCTTCCTGAGGCGTCTCCCCACGTTCCTGTCCGTTCATTCTAATGCCAGGTCTTCCCATCCGCACAAGGGTGCACGTGTGTATGCGGCTGTTTCACTTTCCGTTCCGCACTCGCTGGAATTCGTGTTCATGTCGTTTGGTATTTGAGTGGTAGGGATATGTTCGGCGTTTGGCGGGGTTCGGTTTCTGGCTTGCCGTGCGTTTTATTAGCACGGAGGATGTGTTTAGTTTTCTGAGTGTTATCGCGGATGACGAGATGAAGCCTTTCGTGCCAGTGGGGGTGGACAATCTTTCGAGAGGTCGAGTTCCTCCTTTTTTCAATCAGATGGGAGTAAGGATACATTCATCATGGTCGATTAACATAGGTACGATGCTTCATATGCTTTCACGATATTCAGGCTGCATCGATCTCCTCTGGTCTACAGATTCCAACGTGTAGAGCGTCTCTCAGCCGATGCACCTTGACTGTCGTTTTGTCCTTTTTACGATCATTCTGCGTCCGAAAAGAAAGACCGTCATACTCGAGGCGTTCGTCTTCTCACTCGAGCTGCGTCTATTCGCATTCATCCTCTCGCTCTGAGCATCAAAGTCGTCGTCCTACATCACTACTCCGGATGTTCATTTCCCATTGTCCTTTGGTGGGCTTCTTCCTATCTGGCTTACCGTGCGCATCCCGTCAACATCCCGTATGAAAACGCACCTGTGTTTATTCATGAATATGAGCACTAATGGATGAACGCTCATTGAACATCGGACTCGCCCTTCGGTGATGTGTCGTCTCTAGTCAGTAAGTGATATGGGCAACGCCTTTCTCATGTTGGGGGAGACACCGTTGCTGCGACCGCTCCTTGTGCTCCGGTTGTCGCATCGTCTCTCAGTGCATCAACTGCATCATAATGTTGTGTCGCTAGGCGGGTCTGATTTTCCCTGAGCGTCTCCAGCTGCGATATGAGCGGCGAGCCCTTTCCGAGATCCGGGTTGCTCGCATATTCGGCATCGATCATCCTAAGCTGCTCGTGGATTCGGATGAGGCGCTCGCCATACCGGTCCAGCTCCTGCTTAAGGCATTCAGCCGCTATCGCATGCCCAAACGTTCCGCACTCCTCCTTCAACAACTGCTCCAGTTGAAACAGGAGCATTTCTTGCTTTCCAGTGAGCGCCATACTCTGCTGGACGAATTTCGGATTCAGATTCCGTGGAATCTGCTCGAACTTCGTCAGAAATTCCTTCAGGTGTTGTCGGCGCTGCGTAATCGTCTGTCTGCACAGAGGCTCCAGTTTTCGACCACGTTGCTCCTGGCGTGATGAAACTTCGATAGCGGACGAGTTGATTGGTTTTGGAACGGGTTACGGGGTGATCGCTCAAAACTAGCGCGAGATGACGGAGGAATGATTCATGCATACCAGACGAGCGCGAACTGAGAGTTTGGCCAGTAGGATAGGCGAAAACGGAGGAAAAGAAAAGGGCCACGAAAGCGACAAGGGTGTAGAACATCTACTGATCGTTTGCCACACCTACGAGGAGGAAAGTCATGCACTGTATCAATTGGCACAGTCGAAACTTTGACGCGTCGAGTCTTCGCACAGGGATATTCGAACAAGAGCAAATAGGATGGATTAGGGGTACTAAAGTGATGTTGGAAAGGTCCAAGAAGAGCCACGAGCGCGTTGAGAATGAAAAACATAGAAGATAGTACATAGGACAGACGACATAAACGACTGGCGCGTCGGCAACTGCCGATAACACGCCATCAGAAACAGCGGCGTCAACGGGCCGAATCTCCGTCGTTCATCAACCATCGACCTGTGCTGATAGGTGCTGATCGAAGGGCACTATTCTCTACAAGTTCATATACCTATCGACTTTCCTATGACACAGCTTATCGATGATATCATTCTTACAGTCTTGACCTTCTGTGATATCTGTGCTGTGCTTGCTGTTAGCCAGGTAGATATTCTACTTTTTTGTTGCGCCGTTACCCACGACTTCTCAACCCCAGGCCAGTCGGAACCTCCACGCCCTTGCGTTCTCTCAGAAAGTATGGCGCGCTCTTGTGGGTGATCTCAGTCGGAGATTCTTCTTAGACATTCCGCTCGGCGCACGTCTTGACGACTCTTCAACTGATGAGCTTGTTAATCTCGTCAAGCGTATTGTCCACGGTCCTAGGTCTTGGACAGCGACTAAAGGTTCAAGTCAACATGGGCCCACGGTCATGCTCCACACTCTCTTGAAGCCTGAGACATTGCATGGCCCTGGAATCGTGGCCTGGCCGAATCAAGCACAGTTACTCCCAGGCGGCGCGTTCGTGTTCTACGAGAACTGGGGCAAACTCGAGTGCTGGGCTGTGGAGACGAAGAAGTTGATATGGACGTATGCAGAGGAAGGGACTCGGTGGCTTGATACGTTCGCAGTAGACGCAACAAATGTCGGTCAAGCTGCTTTCGTCTTGATTCGCATCCGTGATCACACAAATGTGCAGGGGGATTACAGAAAGTTCGTGGGCATGTTTTCTTTTTCGACTACGATCCTCACCCTAACTTCCCAAGCGTTATTGAAATTTTACATCTGGACTTGAACACTGGAAATTCGAGGAGACTTTTCAATGAGCATGCGCACGATACTTTCTACGACAATCCGTTCAGCTCCCTTAGAGTTCAGGGCGATTACGCCATTGCCGACGTTAGCATGCTCGATGGGGAATCCCACCAGATCATGTTGTTTGAGCTATCCACTTTGACGGCGAGATCTTTCAAATTGCAACAGGCAAGTTCTCTCAGAGGGCAGGATCCCTGTTATGCTTAATATGCATGTCTTACGTCTTTCCAACAGAATGAATACGACATGGACCTAGTTTCAGGAAACCTAGTCATGGTGTCACGAGATCTCAAAGCGCCACATAAACTGCTCGATATTAGGCTTTGGAGGATGGCGAACCTTTTTCAATTGGATAATGGGACATTACTTGATGCGATCTCCCCCCAAATAGCCACGTCCGTAAAGCTCACGAAACAATGTCGCCAACTTAGGTTTCACATCGAAGCGCATCCCTCTCCTCTATGCTCCAACGAGTCTCGTATCTGGATGTTGGCCTTCTCGTCATCCTCAAAGTTCACCCTTATCCGCCAATACCATGTATCGCATGCTGAAGCCCAGCCGCTCTCTATGCGGTGCATCAAATCAGACCCGAAGAACGTTGCGAAAGGCTTATACGACAAGTGGTCGGACTGGTCGAGGATTTCATATGCGGGACACGTCCACACAGATAACAAGATATACTCACTCTCCAACACAAAGCAGCCCGAGATCGAACTTCCTGTCCTCAATGAAGGTGGTTACGCGCATCTGTCTGCATATAGCGGTGCACTGGCCTACACAAAGGATGAAAATCTTGTCGTGACCTACTACGAGTAATTGTCATTCATCTAATAGTGGGTTTGCAATGATAATGCTCGACCTGCGTGCGAAACGATACTGTAAAAATCAAACGAGTTCCCTTCAGCACTTCTCATGACAATGAAGTGTAAGCGAAGTTAGGATATAGGCGATCGGTGGTTGACAGAAAGCATGAATATCGCGACTTTGAGGTGAGGACATGCCCCAAGCTTTATCACCAATGAATGAATATTTATCTTCTTCTCCGAGCAACAAGCACCATATAGATATACTCTTCGAGCCCAAATCGTCAGGGTACTTACTGATAATCTTTTGACAACATGATACCGAAGTAAAGGTTTCGAAATATGTGGCGTCATGTTCAGCCCCTTCTACTCTGGACTTCGGCATGTTCGATGACAACGGAACCAAGCAACAGACGCCGCGCAACATGCGTGAATAGCATGCTGTTTCGCGTTCTTTCGTGATAGCTAAACCGCAGAAACGACGGCAAGTCTTTGGAGAATGCCCTACGAACAGTGATGGGCAACCACTTTAGCAATGAACATTCTCTCGAGCTCGGCGACCGACAGGCCCGTGAGGCGAGGCACTTATTCAAGCAACCACGGAGCAGGAGATGGAGCTCGAACGCGACATGTGAGCGATACATAGTAAATAGGAGGCGCTTACTTCGGCATCTAATGTCGAGCCTCACAGCTCCCTGGTGGGGTCGGCACGTCTCTGGAGATGGTTAAGGTATGTCTCTTCTCGTCGATCATCTACTGACGCAGATGAATTTCCTGGATAATGCCGGACCGTGTATACTCTACGCACCCTCGAACAATTGGTCCAACATACATCGTTTAATCCTCGAATTATCTATATCCTGTCCACGCCCTTTCCCTTCGAAGAGCTCCCCTCTAGCACATCGAGCATCCGCTCGAGCATGCGCCCCTGCATCTCAATAGTCGCTCGGAGGTCGGAGATCTGGCGACTGAGCTCTGTCTGGTTTTGGGCGAGTTTGTGATTGGAGAGATCCCGCTGCCGAGGAGGTAGGCCAGAAGAGGGTAGCCCAAGGTTGGGGAACGTGTGTTCGATTGGCAAGTCGGTTTCATGTTGCTCTTCATGCTGTAGAGAATGCGAGGTCAACGATTGGAAAATAACATAACGACAACGAGACAAACGCGTTTCGCCATCATTTGTTCCCAGACGATACTGAACTCTCTTCCGAGGACGAAACTCGGAAGTGTGATGAGAAGAAGGCCGAACATTAGGATGGGAAGTGTTATCAGCCGTCCCAAAAAAGAACGTGGCGTTATCTCTCCATATCCCACTGTCGTTATCGCTAGTGACGACGAGTATCAGTGACTCGTAACCGGATAGTAGAAAAATACTCACTAACGAGCACAAACCAAGCCGCAGCTGGAATCGACTGGCGGAACGTCAGGGAAAATATGCTCCAGAAAGAAGTCATTTGACTCACGGAAAATTGGGTTGGATCCCCATCTGCATTGACAAATGTATCAAGAAGCGGATCCCAGGTGCCCCGTTCTGCGAAATACCTGAAAGGAAGTCGATTAGAACCAGAACCGAAGGGTATGTAGTTGAGATACCCACAGAAGAGTACTGAAGACGGTGAGGATCATGATCACGAAGAATCCGATCGCAAGGAGGGCATGCTGTGATCGTCGTACAGATACATACATTACTTCGATTGTTCTGAGTGATAGTAAACATTTCGCTCTCAGTGGGAAGATTCGAAACATACAGGAGGATGGTATTATTGTATCGGAAAGGCTTGAAGACTCTTAAGAGGCGAAACATTCGCAATATCGAAAATCTAAACAAGACTGACTGCTCCACATGAATCAGCAGAACAAGAGATACTTCAGTTACGTGACATACGGTGTCCTGATGTAGCAATATCTCTATATAATATGGAGCGACGGACAAGAGGTCGATAATCCCGAAGAAAGCTGTTTAGTTACATGAGTAAGGTGAAATGGCATATGAAAACCACGACGTACATGTTTGCCATCGTAGCAAGCTCATCCATGACCCACTCCATGCCAGACATCGCGCGATATACTCCACGGTAAACAAGGCGACGAGGCTTGTTTCTACGCCAAACCAAGCTCCTGTCGAAATGGTGTGTAACGTTGGGACGGTTTCCAGGACTGTCACCACTGCGGAAATAAGGATGAGGCTCGTTGTGACCATATGGACTAGAAACGCCGATTTTGAAGACTTCGGCTGCTCGAGAAGAGCAAACAGGTTCCGTTTCCACGGTGGGTGAATCGCTACTAACGTGGTTTCATCCTTTGAGAGTGACTGAGGAAATATGTCGCCAACGTCTTTCGGTGACCGACTCCCTGGAGGTTCTTCAGTAAGAAACAGTGCAAATTCCGGTCGTATTCGTGTAAGTTCGATGGAAGAAGCCATAAGGAATGGGAGTTCTGAGGAAAAGAGTGGAGGAGAGCTGGATTACAGAGGGAGAGTTGTGTTCGGCGACGTCGGAATTTGATCGAAAGCGACCACGTGAGTTGTTGGGCGCGAGGTGTGGATCATTGGGCATTGAAGCTACCTCTACAATCCGCCAGCCTACAAGGTGATATTACATTTCATTGTTACTTCTTTACTAGCCTACACGCGTCGTGGGTACAGATTACAACAGATGGTATGAGAAAGGAATGCAAGGGAAAGAAAAAGAAAGAGAAGACATGGGTACATACGGCATATTGGGCATAAAGGCATAGTGATCAGCGACGACAAAACAAAGGAAAACCTGAGCTGGATTGCGCTTCTTCAATCAACATACCTCTCGAAGACCTCCATATCAAAGCGGATAGGGCTTCCACTGTCCTCCTCCGGCACCTCCTCGAAAGCCCATCGACGCCTGATCACCTCAACAAGCCCGCTAGCCTCCGTCGTAGCCTCATCCAGATCATCGTCGTCGTCGTCGTTAATAACGTTCAGGACATTGGTGAAGCCTGAGAAGGATCTAGAGCGGCGGAGTGCAGGACGGGACTGGACTGCGTCAGTGCGGGCGCGAGCACGTTGGCCAAGTTTGGCTCCTTTGATTTTGTCTCCGCCAGAAGAGACGGTGGTCCTGCGGCGTCTGCTGAACAAAGACGCCGAGGAAGACTTGAGGCGCTCGACAGGAGGTTCAGGACCGCTGGGAGTGTTTACTTCGCCGGTCGTCGTAGCGACCGAGGCGGCGTGAGTCTCCTTGCGGTGTAGGATGCTGGAGACCGTCTTTCTAATGGCCTTGTATGACGGCCAAGTCCGACGGCGAGCACCTGTGCCTGCGACGCCCTTGTTCACCACGGCCTTGTCACCATCCATCAAATTCGTCTCCTCCTTCTTCCCCTGCGCCTGGATTTCGAGCACCTCTCGAAGAAGTTGGGCTATCTCCTCGTCAATATCGGCATCTGCGCGTCGAACGATCCGCATGCGGCTGCGAGTGGACGGAGCGAGGCTGCGGGTGTCTGACTGGCCGACATTGGCCCGGCGCTCGGTGGCATCGATAACGGCATTGATGGTGGGGGATGTGGGGCCACTTGCATCCTCGCTGGTGAAGGGGGAAGGGCTATCGTTCGAACCATGGATTCCCGGGAATTCGTTGAACTCGTATTCCGAGAATACAGCGGAAGTCGGGCGAGAACGGACGAAGCAGCCCTTGATGGAGGAGGTGGGGGAGAGAGGTGCATTGAGGCTTTCGCACGAGCGAGGGGAGTAGAGAAATATGGCGGACGGCGGGACTTCAAGGTGAATTGGGGAGGACATTGCGTATGGGTGGTGGATAGATAGATAAAAGGTAATGAGCGCGAGAGCGGGCAGAGTATCGAGTTGAGCTTGGACAACTTGACGAGGGCTCTGTAGAAATGAACCAGAATTTATAGGTGTGTCAAAGATGGTCAGCGGCCATATTCCAAGAGCGGAGGACAATGGCTCAGAGGTGGCCAGTGGCCAAGGGTTGTAGCTTTGACCGTCGTAGTTCCAAATCAGGATTCACCGCGCGTTGGCCATGAGCATAGGGTGGGTTAGCCGACGAGCATGTTTCCCACTGTCCGCAGATTAGAGGCGTATCGACTGTGCTGGTGGAGCTCAATTTGACAGTGACCGGGTTATTGAGAGTTTGAGGTCGTGGTGCTTACCGCCCGCGTCCTGAGCTCTAGATCTTTTGTGCGAAACATATGGTAAGGGCTGCTCAAGCACCTTCACGAGTATGTTGCGCTTGATACGACAGTGAACTTGTAAGTGCGCACCCGACGCTACGTCAAGTGACGCTATCCTTAGATCCTCAATGGTGGTGATCCCTATTACATTAGTGCCGAACCACAGATAGGCAGAGTTCCAGTGTTTCGAAATGAGGTAGACTTAGCAGCGGAGTCTATGTCTTTGAGCCGATATGAGTCCTGAACGTGAACGAGTAAACTATCGCGAGCGATGGTGAGCGTTGGGGACCCAAGTTGTCTCGGAGCGGAATGCGGAGTCAGTCGAAAAACCGGGCCGCCGCTCGTGGGAAATTAAAAAGTTTGTGATCGAGTTTCGAGGTTGCCTCTTGATCCTCTCACCGCTTCATGCGTTCCATATAATAACTCGCTGTTTTCATTTTGTCTATCATTATAACGGATATCAGGAATGCGGAAACAACTAGACCCTCGTATACCGATCTTAATCAACAATAATGTCAAGAAGAATCATCGTTCTTTCATCGTTCTCGTAGGAGACAAGGGGAGGGATCAGGTCAGTCATACATTTATCTGAACAAGTGAGCTGAAAGGAATGAAAACTCGTTAGATCGTTAATCTACATTTCCTTCTTTCACAAGCCAGGGTGTCGGCTCGACCATCGGTGCTATGGTGTTACAAGAAGGAACTTGGGTTTACGAGGTACGTTGTATTGGAACTGCTCGGCGAAAAAGGAACTAATACTCATTTTTAGTCATCGGAAAAAACGGGAGGCCAAAATCAAGAGGGATGTGAAACGAGGTGTGCGGGAGCCGAACGAGCAAAATCCCTTCGAAATCTTCGTTACGGTCACCGATATTCGTTATACGTGCGTATTTTATTTGATCTGCACGTTATGATTTCTGACGCTGTGCTATAGTTACTACAAAGAATCGCAGAAGATTCTCGGAAATACATACGGGATGTGCGTTCTTCAGGATTTCGAAGCCATCACGCCAAATCTGCTTGCAAGGACGATAGAGACGGTGGAGGGTGGAGGATTGGTGGTTCTGCTTCTCAAGACGATGACTTCGTTGAAGCAACTGTACACTATGACCATGGTGCGTTCTGGCCTATCGTCCCTATTCTCCTTCTAACCGCGAACCGCAGGATGTCCATGCACGCTACCGAACATCCTCGCACGACTCTGTCGTTGCTAGGTTCAACGAACGGTTTATCCTATCTCTAGGATCGTGTGATGACTGTCTTGTACTGGACGACGAACTCAACGTGCTCCCTCTGTCGCGCGGGAAGGACATCACGCCCATAGAAGATACGCCAGGGAAGAATAAGGAGATAGAGTCCGAGTTGAAGGAGTTGAAGGCCACCCTCGAGGACACGAAGCCAGCCGGCGATCTCATCAAACTCGCCAAGACGATAGACCAAGCGCAGGCCATCTTAACATTCATCGACGCCATCGCGGAAAAAACACTCTCTTCAACTGTGACGTTGACGGCGGCTCGAGGGCGGGGAAAGAGCGCTGCTCTCGGTTTGGCGATCGCTGCGGCTTTGGCCCATGGTTACTCGAACATTTTCGTTACGAGTCCGAGTCCGGAGAACTTGAAGACGCTATTCGAGTTTATATTTAAGGGTATGGACGCGTTGGGTTACGAAGAGCACCTCGACTACGACATCGCTCAAAGCACGAACCCGGACTTCAACAAGGCGATCGTTAGGGTGAACGTGTTCAAGGAGCATCGGCAGACGATACAGGTGTGTTTCATGATCCATACCATCCACCCCCTTTACTAACGTATTTGGCACAGTACATCCAACCTGAGGATGCCCATGTTCTCGGTCAGGCCGAACTCGTCGTCATCGACGAGGCAGCCGCCATTCCATTACCACTCGTCAAGAACCTCATCGGTCCCTACCTTGTCTTCCTCGCCTCTACCATCAACGGCTACGAAGGCACCGGCCGTTCGCTCTCCCTCAAACTTATCCAACAACTCCGGGAGAGCACCCGTCCCTCCCTCACCAAAGACCTCGCCGGGGGACACCACGACGATGACAACGCCACCACCGCCTCCTCCTCCAAAAAGCCCACGCACAAACCGGCGCCCAAAGCTCGTACGTTGCGGGAAATCAAGCTCGAGACACCCATCCGTTACTCCGCCGGCGACAAGGTCGAGAAATGGCTCAACAGTGTCCTGTGCCTCGACGCGTCCGTTATCCCCAAAGCCCCGACACAGGGGTGCCCGCATCCATCTACGTGCGAGCTGTTCTACGTCAGCAGGGACACGCTCTTCAGCTACCACCCTGCATCCGAAGTGTTCCTGCAGCGCATGATGGCACTGTACGTCGCCTCGCACTACAAGAACCAGCCGAATGATCTGCAGCTCCTCTCGGATGCTCCAGCACACCACCTCTTCGTGCTCCTTCCGCCCATAAAGGACGACGAGAGCCATCTTCCTGAGCCGCTGGTGGTATTGCAGGTGGCGCTGGAGGGAAACATCAGCAAGGAGGCGATCATGGACGGCTTGGGGAGGGGGTTGAGGGCGGGCGGGGACATGATTCCGTGGCTTGTTAGCCAGCAGTTCCAGGAAGGAAGGTTTGGCATGTTGAGCGGGGCGAGAGTTGTCAGGATCGCGTGTCATCCGGACTATGCGAACGTAAGTGGATTTTCGATTCTCGAGCTTTTGGCGATGTGTGTCTAACATCCATGTTTTGATTTCCCAGATGGGCTACGGATCGAGAGCGTTACAGGCTCTAAACTCGTTCTACAGCGGGGAGTACTTCAATCTCGATGAGTCGACGAGGATGGAGACGGAGTATCCGGATGCGGCTGCTATCGATCCAGTGCGTTACTTGAGTTCTCGCCTAACGATCTAATCACTGATAAATTTCCTTAGAAAACAGACCTGCTCACTGATACGCCTACCGTGAGAGCAGTATCTGCAATGCCGCCACTGTTACAGCGGTTGACAGAGCGCAAGCCGGAAGCACTGGACTACCTCGGCGTGTCGTATGGACTGACACCTCAGCTGCTACGGTAAGCCCGCGTTTTCATATCATGTTCACGTTCGTAACTAACAGCCAACACGTGTAGGTTTTGGAAACGAGCAGGATACGTGCCACTGTACATTCGGCAGACTACGAGCGAACTCACTGGCGAGCATGCATGCGTTATGGTGCGAGGTCTTAACAGTTCCGTGGAGAGCGAGCTTGAGTGGCTTGGGGAGTTCGCAAAAGGTCATTGAACTAGTCTCATGTTCTTCGTTATTCTTATACTGACACAGAGCGCTTTTTATAGATTTCCGCAAGCGCTTCCTTTCACTTCTATCGTTCAGATTTCGCGAGTTTGGAAGCGTAACCGCTCTGAGCGTACTCGAAGCGGCTAACGCGGGTCTGAAAGCACATGACCAGGATAAAGCGAAAGGTGGGGTTCCATTCCGTGATCGCCTGTTTCGTCTTCTTTTCCCCTGAACAAGGATCTCACAGATCTGCCGGTCTCGGAGCTCTCGATCCTCTTCACGCCATTTGACCTCAAGCGCCTAGAGTCATACGCGAACAACATGCTCGACTATCACGTTATCCTTGATCTCCTTCCAACCGTAGCCTCGCTCTATTTGCAAAAGAGACTCGGCGATGACGTGCGTTTAAGCGCCGTCCAGAGCTCTATCCTCTTAGCACTTGGCTTGCAGCGCAAGCCCATCGAGGAGATTGAGGTGAGATTCTTCCCGTCTTTGTCCGCCGGCCTCATCCTAATCTAATACCCTATCTATTTTCTAGACCGAGCTCCAAATCACAGTGTCACAGGGACTTGCTTTGTTCGTCAAAGTCATTCGAAAAATCAGCAAACGTCTCGTGGACATACAAAAAGCTGCCATCAGTGCCGAGCTGCCCGACGCGTCCGCAAAGTTGGCATCTACCGCACAAGGACCAACGTCCACAGACTGGAAACCTGTCGCAGTCAGTTTAGAGGACGAATTGAACGAGGCTGGTGATGAAGTCACCAGCGCATTGCGGGAAAAGCAGAGGGAGATGATTGATTCTCTCGATCTCCGAAAGTGCGTTCCTTTCGCACCAAATGATCAAATATCATTTGATCGCGTTCACCAGGATGGTAATAACGTAACATCTCGTTATAGGTATGCCATCGATGACGCTACTGTCGACTGGACCGTAGCGGAGACGCAGGTCACACACATCGCAAGGACAGGTGGGAAAGCGTCCACGATTGTCAGCATCAAGTCGACTACACCGACAGGCCAGAAGCGTAAAGCTGACGATAGTGATAATCGTGATGCTGGGAAGGATAAAAGGTCGACGCGGAGAGGGGGTAAAAAGGTCAAAAGGTAGAAGCGGCTACTTAGCTGACCGAACCGCACGCGTTGTCGGTAGAATGATTTATCTCGGTATTTCACCTCGCTTTACCCCAACCTCTTCTGCCCGTGGGGAAGTCGGTTACAAATTACATCCGGCCCCGCTTGGGGATCTCGAGGCCGTCAATAAAAAAAAAAGAAGGGAATGGACGCTTAATAGGCTCCGCCTTCGATGACGAAAGAAGGCCGACATGGGGTAAGGAGAGCTCCGCTGACCTACTTGACATCAATCAAATTTCAACCTTGTATGAACGGCAGGCTTCCCTCAGATTGCCGAAGAAGGAATGGGGACAACAATGGAGATAGATGCCCTCACGTTACCTACGGTTCTTCGCTCTTATGGTCCTATTCGTATAAGTAGATGCAGATGCCTGCATGGACTTCTTGAGCAGTGCGTATTTTCCACCATGGCGCCTTACTTTCTTCGAAACCTCATCCCTCGCAAGGAAAAGCGTGACGACGCAAGACCACTGCTCACCGTGCTCTCAGAGCTGACTTGGGTTCAATGGGCGCTCTTTTTTTCTGGGTACGTGTCATCCAAGCCATTTTCCTCCCCCCCGATCAGATACTTGCGTCGATTTGACATACCTTTGACATTCCGGTCCCTGCTTGGCTTCAATGCTTATTCTCGTCTTTCTCTTAGGTGGCTGGCATGGACCTGCGATGCCATGGACTTTTTCTCAGTTACACTGAGTGTTGGAGCACTTGAAAAGCAATTTAATCGACCGACTCATGATATCGTTCGTATCTCGCACTTCCCAGCCCAGAAACAGTATCAACATTGACTTCACTCTGATAGACGACCGCTATCACCCTTACACTGTTGTTCCGAACCGTCGGTGCGGTGAGTCGATCCCTTCGCGATCACGATCGACGTGCAACTTGGCACGTCCAATTAGAATACCGACTCACAGTTCTGCTCTTCACCAGATACTATTCGGCGTAATCTCCGATCGCTTTGGAAGGAAGTGGCCTCTCGTTGTCAATCTCGTCCTTATTGCTGTCCTTCAGCTTGGCGGAGGCTTCGTTCAGACATTTACACAGTTCTTGGCATTACGATCGCTCTTTGGTGTCGGCATGGGTGGCGTATGGGGACTTGCAGCATCGACGGCCCTAGAGAACCTCCCGATGGAAGCCCGTGGCCTCGCGAGCGGAATATTGCAAGAAGGATACGCGGTGGGGTACCTTCTGGCTGCTTGTATCAACTTAAAGCTTGTTCCAAACACCGCAGCCGACTGGCGAAGTCTATTCTGGACGGCGTCCGGTATATCATTGTTCGCTGCGTTTGTTAGAGCTGCTCTCCCCGAGAGTCAGTTTTTCTTGCAGGCAAAAGCCGCTGAGAAGGCTAGAGGAACGGACACGAGCAAGAAGACCAAGATTTTCCTCCGTGAGACGAAGGAGATGCTGAAAACTCATTGGCTATTATGTATATATGCTGTCCTGCTCATGACCGGTGGGTTGATGTCGAAAACAACCCCTCATCGTTTCGCTAACCAGCTGCATGTCATCCAGGTTTCAACTTCTTAGCGCACGGCTCACAGGTCAGTGTTGCTTCAGGCAGTATTTTTCTGCTGTCTTTAGGAACAAGTTACTGACGTGAGATCCCATCCTATGTCATAGGACTTATATCCCACGTACCTTAAGACCACAAAGGGGTTCTCCCCTTATGATGCCAGCGTCGCGACTATCATTGGAAACTGCGTATGTGGTGTTCCCTTCCGTCTAAAAATAACCCAAGTTAATCATAGTACCGTGCAGGGAGCAATCGCGTATGTATAACATGCGTGTGATCAAGAAATAGACTGACATACTTCACAGCGGTGGAACATTCGCAGGATTTATCAGTCAATACATTGGACGTCGCCTGACGATCGTGTATGCTTATCATCTGTTCGTCTGTCGTCAGTATGTTTAACACCACATTTATAGAATCTTTGTATTTCTTATCGGTGGTAAGTCTTCCGTTCTTCACACTGTCTACTGAGGTGCCCCAACTCGTTCATAACAGCCTTTATCCCGCTTTGGGTCCTCCCCTCGACATTCGGCGCCCTCTCCGTTGGTGCATTCTGCATACAGTTCGGCGTTCAAGGCGCGTGGGGTGTGGTACGTCGTCCATGATACATTCTATGTTACAATCCTCACATGCTCTCCTAGATCCCCATCCAACTGGCCGAAATGTCGCCACCCGCATTTCGTGCGACCTTCCCGGGCGTCGCGTACCAGCTCGGTAACGTACGCGTGGCTTCTTTCCCCATACTTTGCACCAGAAGCTGATTGTGTTGCGTCTTCTTGAATGTAGATGGTTTCTTCCGCAGCGTCTCAGATTGAAGCCAGTGCGTGTCCAAGTCTTTCGAAACTACCAAGCGCGTCTTGGATTGACCTTGTGACCTCTTTTATTCCCTTTCAGCTGGAGGTAAGAACTTGAGGACGACGGTTCTCAAAGACGGAGTGCCGACGGATGTTCCGGATTACGCCACTGTACGCATGACTCTACATCTAGTGGCATGTAGCCAAATTAATCTTTCGTTCTAGGTTCAAGGTATCTTGGTTGGCGTTGTGGCAGCGTTTGTGGTCATCATTACGATCATCGGACCAGAGTGCGTACAAGTCTATCCATGCATAGCCGCTAGTAATACCTACTGATATGCTCATAGGAACCATGGTTCGCACTTCGAGAAGCACAAGGCTGCGTTTGAAGAGGGTGCCGCAAGGGACGATGCGGTTATTGAAGATGACGTTGAAGTCGTCGGTTCACATGATGAGAAGAATGGCTCACGCCCAGTGTCTCTTGTGGATGAGAAGGAGAAGCAAAGCGTGTAGGACTAAGCATGCGATCCTAATCCTTGGCAGGTGAAGCCAAGAGACGACAAACTATAAGATGGATGACCGTAATGCCGCTATAGTATACCGTTAGGACACAATGTATTATGAAGCACTTCTAGTAACTGATGCTCAGCATAAGCCGATGGGTTCAGCGTTTTGCAAGTGATATTCTTATTCGGAAATTCGGGTCCGTTCATGTGGGTTGAGGGAAATTCGCGGGGAGATTTTGTCCAGGGAAATGTCCAGCGAAATGAAAACCCATCTGTTCAGTATTTTTTCGAAACGAGCCAAAACACGTTGCGTTACTGCTCGCCGAGCAAGCGAATATCAGTCCCGCTCACTATGTCACCGTGAGGACCGGTAGGCGCAGTCCATCTTTGGTATCGGATCGTGTTCGTTACAGGATCGCAGAGTTGGATAATAAGATGACAAGAATCCAAAGTTCCATATCGGCATGGAGAGAGACAAAGTATGAATGTATTTCCATTCGATGTGATATCTAACTGCAATATCTTCCAGTCCAGCATTGCGAATGGGCAGTGAGCCGATATAGAATCAGTCCACAATCGTAGGCTTGCGTTCCAGAGAAGCAAGGGTGGTTGAAACTGAAAACACTCAGTGGGAAAGGCCACAAGTGCGTGCAACAGAATACTTACCTGCAGAGAGCGACATTCTCATACTCCAGGAAACAAAGGTGGTGCTGGCGTTGGAGGTGACATCCTTCCCTACTTACAATACGAGAAAATTCAGAGCAACGCGATTTGAGAGCACAACGCTTACGAATAAAATGATTCAAGGAATTAAGCACTTGTGTCATCCCATATTTTGACGGTTTAGCGGCCGTGAAAAAACTGAGGTACTTGTAGTATCTTGCGCAGTATACATACGAAAAGAAAGTTGGAGAGGTTTGCCATGCGCAGAGAGTTTGGGAAGAGAGACTGTCAACCGAATCACGATATACTTAGGCGCTCGGTAGACGCCGGAAGCGCCAAATCACACGCGCCGCCGAAAAGAGCGGGGTTCGAACATCTCTGGCCTATTCAGGCTGCCCGCTCCAACAGGCTCCAACTTTCTTCACATCCTTTTACTACTGTCGTTATATTTCCTCAATCATTTGGACGACCTCGAATCGTCATCGAACTTATCGGAAGAATGAGCGCGTCTCCGCTGTCAAGGCTATCACGACCACTTCATATCTTCTAAGCGAGGTCAGGCGACCTTTTTGACTTCGATTTTTTGTAACTACGAACAGACCATGCCGCCTGAAGGTGCCTCTTTCTGCCACTCCGAACCTCCCACTTAACATCATATCTTAGCAGCAGCGCATACTCACCGACACGAATGCGATGGCAGTTCCACCCAACTGGGGTTACCAATGACCAGTGATGCGCCCGGTTTTACTACAGGCTACAAAGATGGTATTGAGACGACATCAGATGCATCACACGCCAAAAGAACGTGCTCGACTTTCCCTCCCACGCGCCATAAGTATACAACCCGGGGCCGCTCAGGCAACGCACCTATGTTCGTCGGCCAACGACCGAGCCTCTCTTGGATCATAACCATGTTGTGCTCGTCACTAAGAACAACTTTACGTGGCAGCAGTACCACGACTCGGAGTCTACTGGTGCATACTTCTTCACCGACATCCTCATCTCGACTTACCTGCTTTTCACTGGTGGCAGCACGTCGTCGCTTGTATTCATCAGAATCTCGGAATGACTCTCGTTCACTAGGATCATCTAGGCTGCTCATTGCACTCGCGTCGATCACAAGTGGTATCGTGGGGTATACCCTCGCCCAGACCTCTACCAAGTCCGGGACCAAACTCATTGTTTCGAGCCAGAAAGCCCAATACGGTACACAAGACGACTTCAAAGAGGCCGTATGGGAGCTCCGGCGCACATTCGCGGGTAGGGAGGACGCTGTCTCAACCCAAGCTGAGGACTTGCAGACGCATGGGTTTTCCCAGTATGACTATCATCCAGGTCCGAACTCTTTCTCTTGAATGGTGCTACTCTTCCTTACGTCTCTCAATGCAGCATCATCCCCTAGCGTAGTCGTGTATCCTGCGTCTACGGAAGATGTGGTGCAGATTGTGAAGATTGCGACGAAATACAGAATGCCGATAATACCATATTCAGGCGCCACAAGCTTGGAGGGTCATTTTCGAAGTGTTAGTCTACTCTCCCTTTCTTTTTTATTTTTCTTCATGAAAATAACAAATGGGACGATCACAGCCGGCGGAAGGAGGTATTTGCGTGGACCTTTCGAGCATGGATCAAATCCTCCAAATTCACGGTATGTCCTCTCATTCGATTCTACTTTTCCCAGGGCTCAGCGACTTTGGTATGCTTGACTGTGCCTTCCTTTTCCCTGACGCTTTCGACGATTCCTACAAACCTTATGCTAAGCTTCGACTGACTGACTGAACATTCCCTATATTAGAAGCAGACTCAGATCTCGTATGTCAGCCTGGTGCTCGGTGGATGGATATCAATGATATGTTAAAGGAAAAAGGTGTGCACCCTCGCGTTCTGGACTTATTCTGTCGATGAACTCTAAAACACATTTTCCACCAAGGTATCCCTCTTTTCTTCCCCGTACGCATCCCCTTTTCCCCCCACAACTCAATTCTGAACCCATCAACTCGATCCAGATCGATCCGGGACCCAGCGCCACCATCGGCGGCATGCTCAGCACGGGATGTTCAGGCAGTAAGCTATTCACGATTCCCATCTGTGTTGCATCATCACCGTTCGTTCGTTCTAGCCAACGCGGTACGCTACGGCACGGCGAAAGCTGAATGGTTTCTCAATGCAGTACGTTTTCCTCGTCCTTCTCCGCAGATCACTCTGGTTTACGACGTCGTATGGTGCTTAGACCGTGGTGCTCCCATCCGGTGAAGTGATCAAAACACGACGCAGATCTCGCAAGTCTTCTGCGGGATTCGACACGACGAAGCTGTTCATTGGGGCAGAGGGAACGTTGGGTATAGTCACTGAAGGTTTATTCCCTTCCTCCTTCCTGTCTCATTCCGCTAATCGTCCTTATACTTCCCTGTAGTAACGATCCGCCTTGCACCTGTGCTGCCCACTACGGTCGCTGTCGTCCAATTTCCTGACATCCGCAAAGCAACTGAAGCCGTGATCGAGGTGATGAACAAAGGCGTGGGCATCCGTATGTCCTCCTCCGTCCCTCACCCATTTTCGTCCTCACTGCCCTCTATTACAGAATGTGTGGAGCTCCTCGACGCCTCCTTCATGAAAGCAACAAACATCTACGGCCAGTCCAAAAGGAAATACCCCGAGCGCGACAGTCTCTTCTTCAAATTCCAAGGTCCGACCCCAGCCTCGCTCGCCGAGACTGCAGAAATAACGAGGCGAGTGGTGGAGAAGTACGGCGGGACGGGCTTCGCTCTTGCCGAAAGCGAGGAGGAGGCGACGGACTTGTGGGCGGATCGGAAGAATGCGTATTATGCAGGGCTGGCGATGGTTGATGGTGGAAGGGGATGGGGCACGGATGTTTGGTATGTCGTCTTGAGTTCGATGTGGGCGATGATTGATAATCTATGCTGGCCATACAGTGTCCCCGTGTCGAACCTTCCTGACCTCATATATCAGACGCAAGAGGACCTTGCACATATTCAGTTAACACATTCAATCATCGGACATGTCGGCGACGGAAACTTCCATGCCATGTTGATATTCAAGAGCGACGAAGAGCTGCCGGCTGTGAGGGAAGCGGTGGATCGGATGGTAAGACGTGCAATCAAGCTTGACGGGACTTGTGCGTTCCTTTCCATTCGCATTATTTGACTGAATAATCGTTGCTGACTGATACTTCAATCCTACTTTTAACAGGCACGGGCGAGCATGGTGTCGGGATCGGGAAGAAGAAGTATCTGGTTGAAGAGCTCGGCATTGGGACAGTGGAGTTGATGAAGACGATCAAGCGTGCGATTGACCCGCTGGGGCTATTCAATCCCGGAAAAGTCAGTGCCTTATAACCTGCTCCACTGTCTTGCCTAGCATTGATCATAAAACAGTTGTATCCCGATACAGACAGCGACACTGCTCCGGACGTGAAGAAGGTGACATAGCCATCCATGATAGAGTCTCTTGTGGATAATGGGATGGGTCCTTGACAATGCTCGCATATTTATACTGAATAAGCTTCTGACGTGGATGCGAATCGAGTGATGTAGACTCTTGGTGATTCCGGAGGTTCCGGTAAGAGAGAGTGTTTGTCTTGTCTGAGATCGATGAGGAATTGTCCATACAAATCAGAAATGAGGGCCAGCCAGACTTCTTTGGAGAAAACTGTGTGTGTATACATCCTCTAGGCCTCAGTTTGCATAATTGCAATGACGACCCAGTACGCCATTCCACAGAAATGTATCACGTTCTCACCTGGCTTGCTGTGAGCACACTGAAACGTCGCTGAAGACAAACATTTTCAGAAATATGTCGTCCACAAGGCGCTGCACGGAGGATTCGCGATTTCGAAGGTCAGTGATCGACAATACTTGCGTCCTCCGACCAACGACAATAATTATAAAACTGATTTGTTTAGATCGTGGTTTCGACCTGCGGTTCCCGATTCGCGCCGGTCCACTCGTTTGACCTTGTGTTCCAGGCGCCCGTTCATAGGACCGCCCGCATCCCATCGGAAGCTTGAAACATTGGTCTACTTCATCATCCCCGAAATCCTAGAATTCTTCCATCGGCATTCTTACTGTCGCATTTCAGATCTCTGTTTTCCGTGTTGGCCATGAGAGACGATCGACAGAAGTTCACTTGACTATTCACGCAGAAGTTTTGCGAGCAAAGTGTGGACGTCAGCAAATTAGAATTCATCGAGCTAACGAGGGCCAGAGTAGACTGTAGCAGAAAAAGTGCGAAGGAGTCAGAGTGAGGATGGACGGTGAGGAGATATATGAACTGATGTATGCGTGATTTCGAAGGCGCATGGGATGTTGACCGCTAATCGAATACCAAACATCACTTGTAGTAGTTCACCACGAGACTTTCATTCGTTGCATACGTCAGGGCACCAGTATAGGCGGATAGATCCACGTATTCACCACGGTAGTCGAGTGGCACATACACCTTCTTCATCTCAGGGTTGGCGAGGGAATACAGTCCCGAGGTATCTGCATATCCCGCATACGAGATTCTTGAAAAGTGGCCAGGAATACCGTTCACAACGCCTTTCAGGGAACAGGAATTCGTGCACCGCATCGTTAGTGGATCGAGCGCGATGTGAGAGATGTGGTACTTCCGAATCAGGGTAAATGTGGGGTTTAAGGAATATGCGAGTACCCAAACGACTGAGTGACCGGAGCGAAGTGGAGATAGGTGTGCTGCCAGGCGAAAAACGACGTCGCAGCTTGACTTCATAAGCTTTATGGACGTAGCCACTTGTGGCCCGATGGCGCTGAGCCATACACCGTCTTGTACGCCGAGCAAGGTATCCATCCTCCACAGCCTGAGATCGAGCACCTTGTGAAATCGTTTTGAATCTGGGGACACCATAATGAGGTTTCCTGAAACTAGGTCCATGTCGTTGTCCTATGTGTCGGATGTGAGGCAAAAAAAGAAGACACACTAGAGAGCATACCTCTGGAGCATGGAAAGTCCTGACCGTCACAGTGGAGAGCTTAAATAACATGACTCGTTGTGAACTATATCCGCGCGCAATCGCATAATCCCCTTGAAGTCTGAGAAGGTTGAATGAATTGCCAATATCGGGTGCATGCTCATCGATGAGTCTCCTCGAAGTTCCGGTGCGCAAGTCTAAGTGAAGAATTTCAACGAACCTTGAAATACCAATATCGGCGTCAAGTATCGGGAACCAAATCAAAAGCACGTCAACGAACCTTTTCTCGTCCGTATAGGCATTGGCGTGGGCATGCATACCAATTATAATCAGAGCACTGCGACCTTCATCTGCTACGTCCACGGCGAACGCATCAATTCGACGATTCGGTCGGTAACTCCATGTCAAATTATTCATTTCCACGGCCCAACACTCGAGTTTGCCCCAGTTGTTGTAAAAGACGAACGCGCCACCTGGAAGCAGCTGGATCTGGTTCTCCCAGTTCAAGATCCCGGGGCCCCGTCGTATATTAGGCTTCAAAATGATCTGGCGCGTGATAGTGGGGCTAGCGTAAATTGAACTGGAATCTGTGCTGGCCATCCATGAACTAGGACCGTCGACGATGCGCTTGACAAGATCAACCAGCCCATCGGTTGAATAGTCATCCAGACGTGTGCCATGGGGAAGGTCTATGAAGAACCGTCGACGAAGATCGGAAACGTGGGCGCTCCAAACTTGCCTAGAGAACGCGAGGGTGTGGAAATATCGACTGGCCTGGGGGTTGAGAAGCGTCGCATGTTAAGCTCTGACTGGCACGCAGACATATAATATCTAGTACCTGGCTTGCAGCAAGCGTGCTGTAGATATCACAGGACGAGAAGACTTTCAGAATGACATCCTCGACAAGTTGTACCATAAGAAGATAGGTAGATATGTGTACTTGTTGAGAACAGCGCTCTTCGACCAGTCAATGCCAAATGGTGATGGTTCCAAAGTTGGAGCCTCGGCCGGCAACTGCCCAGGTGTTATCGGCAGTTGCCGGGCGGTCAGTCGAATATTAATGTCCTTCAATACTTTTTGTACTATGGGTTCGACACGTACACGCGCACCTCTTCCTCCTAAGACGTATGTCAATGACGGCGATTTTATGCACTTACTGCTTATTCAGATAGATGAGATAGTCGCCAGATCGGAGAAGGGGAGAAGACGGAGAACAAGTGTTTCGCCAGTGAGAAGCAGCCGCGAGAGTTTCTGGGTGCGAGGCGAGAGTGTAGAGTGGCAAAGGATGTGATGCTTTGGGATGCGAAGGGCTTGTGCTTTGCGCCGAATCCTAGGTGAGTACATATTTATGTCATTTATCCTCTTTTTCCCCTCCCCTACCCATCGTAATATATTTTTTACTTTGCTGCAGGGGAACTGCTGTCCACTTACAGCGTAGCCGCCGGTCTGCATTGTGTCAACCACCACCTACCTTCATAATGTGACGTGGTTCGAAGGTAAAGCAGTTGGAAAGCGAGCCCAGGAAAAACGGTATACATTGTGCAGAATATACCTCCGGTCTTGTAATGCGGCGAAATGTTTTCGCTCAGATGAATTCGCTAAGATGAAATGAGCGTAGAGAAAAGTCGTTGGAAGGTCATCAACTATCCATCATGATCCTCGGCCGTGTCACCTGAATTGCGCCATCAGACACATCCGACGTCCCTCAAAACATGATGAAATCTTCAAGTTACTACCACCCATGCTCGAAGCTCGGTTTCCTTTCAATAAGGTGTAAAACAGCGAGTTGGGATGCGGGAGCACCATCAATTTGATAGTAACACGCTTTCGTTCAAAGTGTATCAGTCTACTTGACGAACGTAACTCGGTCCTGAAATCGAAAGCCGCACGCATGTGCATTTCGATGAGGATGAGTAGAGTGCGTAAGAGGAAGAATTGAACGGCCGAGATCGTGGGGGATGGTGGATTGTCCGAAGGCGAGCGTCATGCTGAATGTTCCAAGTACCGAGAAAAGCAACAACAAAAGAGAGTCGAGATCTAAATAGCATGAAGCTTTCTACCATCGACGGTCGCCCACAATATCCCACGCGAATTGACAACAAAAATGTAAATCCCACTCAGCCGACATGAAATCCATCATCACGCCTTAGCTCACACAATTCGAATAACGCCCTATGTCCCGCAGGAGAGGACGAAATGAGGTAGCCAGCGCCCTATCCGCTGAGCAGTGAGCAGATGATCGCCAGGCGAGACGAAAATGCCGCATATACGCAGGTTCCAATGCAAGGGTGAGGACGGACAGCCACGATGAAAGAGAATTGCGCGGGGGAGAGGCGCTGAGAAAAGGAAGGCCGCAAGAGGAGTGGTTCCGTGGAAGAGAGTCGAATCCAAGTACTCGAGTACAGTTGAGCCTATCGAGACCACAATTCAGCGTTAATGCGAGCACACGAATAAGGCAGCGTACCTTTCTCAACCCCCACTCGACGGCTTGAGAATGATCTCGAGCTATGGATCCCACCGGCACCACCCTCTATCCCGGGAGGAGAGGGGGAAGCGTGTAGATGTCGGCAGAGGGGATGAGGATGAGAATGTTGGGGGGAGCGAGGCTTTGATCACGGAGGAGATGTGTCGGGGGAGGGAAGGTATCGAGCGGAGCGCCCTGCTGGATCATAGGGTGCGGTTGGAGTGTAAGAAAAGGCTAAAAGAAAATAGGGTTATCCAGGCTATGGAATAGATGGTTCAGTATAAACATCGATCAGACCCACAACGCATCACGCACCATGTCGATATGAAGAACGTCATCGACGTTGCACTAGTCCGTGTGATAATGACGTATGTCCCGGGTGGAGAGGGCGAAACGACGCATACATGCAGGTTTGGGTTGTGCAGGAGCATGGCGGCTGAGCAGCTATGGTTTAGCGAGGGGGTGGCGTGCAGTGTAGACCAAGACGGACGTGTCGAATTTGAGGAATACCGCAGGTAGGATCTGCAGACGATGAAAGTATGTGGTTCAGCTTGTATACGGAAAAGCGAGTGAAGCGACGTACCTATGTCAAGCACGATTAACCGGTCCGCCACTCCATCAAAGTACAAGCACTCTACTTATACCCATCTCGAGAGAGTGTCCAATTCAACCGACAAAAGAGCCCTTGTCCTACGCAGAGATGCCACTCCTACAGCCGAGGAATTCCTCCATCCCGTAGAAGAGAAAAGCATGCTGAGTGATCGAGAGTTGCAAACCAGCAGTAAAACGTTACCTACAGACTTATGTGCAAGGAACTCCAGTTCCTGACGAGACGGAGACGCCGGGTCGTGGTTGTGGTTGAAGCGTGATCGTTCCGGCACAGCCACCGATTGCAACGCTTTTCTTCAACGAACTTCATCTTCGTCCTTCTTGACTTTTGTACGCTCAACTCTATAGCTAGAAACCATCCAGAAGAATCCCTCGTTTGTTGCAAAATCTTCGTTTCGTCGTCATGCCGTACCTTCAAAATTGTTTTGCTGCGGTAACGAAATTGCGTTCTTTCACGCAATTTCACTGTCCAGTGCTCCCTGCCTTTCAGATCGCGGCGGTCCCTCGTCATGGGGTTTCCTAGATGGATGCTTACAGACTCTCCTGTGGTAGCGTACCCAAAATCTTGCCTTCAGAAACGCGCATTTCAACGCATTTGCGCGTACGCACCGAGTTTTCATGCAGGGATCCTCTTTTCATTCTGTGGTTCCGCAAAACTGCCTGCACACGCACACGCCCTCTCGCGAGTCCTCGCTGAGCCCTCATTCCACCTACGCTTCGTCCGTCGAAATATACCTCGGCTGAGATCTCCGAACCTTACTCAGAGAATATGATCGTCTTCGACTTCTGCCCATCCGATATGGTGTAACGGCTAACATTGCCGCCTTTCATCTTTCTGGACTGGACGTCTTAGTACGCGGCAGCTCGGGGTTCGATTCCCCGTATCGGAAGTAAACATTCATCTATGCTTTTTATCCTACTTTCGCCTTTCACCCGTGACCCAAGTTCATCACAAAAAGACGAACACCCAAGGTCCCCACAGAATCAGCCATCCCGCATTGTGTATTAATGTTCACAGCGACGAGTCGATATCTAACGAGGGACAAACAAGGCTCGACGGCCCGTCACTACAAAGAGAGTCAGATCGTACCTTTCCGACGCCCTTCCCCGACTTCTGTTCCCAAGCCATCCTCACCCCACTTCACAGTATCCACCACACCTGGCAGCATTTTATGGAACTAGACCTCGCTCTTTTCATCCTCCGAAGTGGGGAATGGTAATATGCTTCTCACTCGTTGAAGACGAATCTTGACCAAATCTTGACCCGATCTTGACCCTGGATGAACGTCGAGAGGGTACTTCCACTCTCGGTCCCTCGCCCCTCTAAATGACTCCAAAATCCAGCCATACCGCATATACCAGCGCGGGTTCTTACTCTTGAAACGAGGCTCGTCTCCTTCCATACCTACAATACGTGAGGAAGCCTTGGAGAAAGCCCCTGTGACATCCGTACACGGGAAGATAGATGGCTCATTTGGAGACGTAACTTCGAGCGGATCGTATTTCTCTGAGTGTTTGACTCGCGGTGCAGTTACTTGTATGGTCAATGTGTATGGTGTTGTGAATGGCTTAGAAGCCATTCAAAGGATGCAGGGCATGGACTATTCTAGCTCAGATTCTCAGACGTCTCACGACCAGCTGTCTGGGGCGTGCTAATCCTAGACAACGAAGTAGGATAATAGAATAATGGGAGACACTAATAATTGAAACGACCCGACTCGCAACTTCAAATATCGTACAGAATGATATCCTTATTCAGAGAAAGATAAGGGCTACAACATCTATTGTCGATCCAAGCCTATAAAGATTCGCATAAGCGATTTCCCTGTAAAAATCGCTGTATTATTAGTATGGACATACCCTGAGCCGCAACAATCGATCGTAACCTTGCTCTGCCTCTTCGTCACTTTCAGCCTCCACAGCATACCCGGCAGGTTCACGATCCCTCGTGTGACTCAGTGCAGAAGCAAATCAAACAACATCGGATATACGCTCTACCACACTTTGCGCCCAAAATCGTGTTAAACAGCTCAAGGGAATCTCAGGATCTACGCTATTTTTGCTTCCCCACTCGCTCTCCGCTTCCATGCCTTTCACACCTTTATTCTCATTTTGCTCTTTACCAGTGGCACTCGCTGAACTTTCACCTATTTCTCACAGTTTACCCTGGAACTTATACCCTTCATGCGCATGTCGACAACGACGTTCAGCACATGTGTTTACTACAAACCCGCAGTGCTCCTCGCATGAAACGAGTCTGGTCTACTCTGGGCGAGTTGGATTGTACTCGAGTACAACGACGAATTAATCGACCACTGAGTGCTCCGCTGTCCATCTTGTTGAAAAACGGAGTGAGCTCGACCTCTCGAAAAATTGTCCACCCCCACTGGCATGAAAGGCTTCATCTCATCATCCGCATTAACGCTCAGAAAACCAAGACACATCCTCCGTGCTAAAGATGCACGGCAAGCAAGCAACCGACCACCACCAAACGCTGTACATATCCCTACTTACCCCTCAAATACCAAACGCCGTGAATACGAACATTCCAGCGGGTGCGGAACGGAAAGCGAAAAAGCCGCATACACACGTGCACCCTCACTGTGCGGATGGGAAGACCCAGCATAAGAATGAAGGATAGGAACGTGGGGAGTTGCCTCGGGAAGACGAAGGCTCCCAAGCGCGAGCATCGTGGTCGCGAAAAGAGAAAAAGAAGACAGAAGACTCGAAATCTAAATAGCACGAAGCCTTCGATTCAGCGGGAAGCAACATACTCATGTACCCACTCACCCGAATTGGCAAAACAAAAATGTAAATTCCACTCGGCTGACATGAAACCCCGTCACCACGCCTCAGCTCAAACAATTTGAATACAGTGATGCTCTATATCCCGGCAGGAGAAGACAAAGCGAGGTAGTCAGCGCCCTATCCGCTGAGCAGTGAGCGTATGATCCCCATGCGAGAGGAAAATGCCGCATATACGCAGGGTCCGGCGCGAGGACGAGGACAGACAGCCGCGATCAAAGAGAGGGGAAGAGGCGATGAGGAAAGGAAGGCCCCAAGAGGAGTGGTTCCGCGGAAGGGAGTCGAGATCCAAGTACCGTCGAGCCTGTCGAGACCACAAATAACGCAGCGGACCTTCCGCAACTCCCATTCGGCCGCTTGAAAATGACCTCGAGCTATAGATCCCACCGGCACCACCCAGCGGCGTGAACCTCTATCCCGGGAGGAGAGGGGGGAGCGTGCGGATTTTGGCAAAGGGGATGAGTATAAGAACGTTCGGGAATGCGAGGTTTTGATCAAGGAGGAGGTGTGTCTGGGACGGGAAGGTCTCTAGCGGACCGCCCTGCTGGATCGTCGGACGGGGTGGGAGCGTAACAAAAGGACAAAAGAGAATGAGGATACCCAAGCTACTAATTTGATGGTTCAGCATGAACATGGATCAGATAACAAATCACGTACCATATAGACGTTAAGACAATGGCATCGTACCCGAGAACATGAAGAACCTCGTCGATATTGCACTAGTCCGTGTCATGGCGACGTATGTCCCGGGTGGAGAGGGCGAAACGACGCTGGCCAGCGCATACATGCAGATGTTGGCACGGAGGAGCGTGGCGGCTGAGCAGCCAGGGCTTAGTGAGGGGTGGCATGCAGTGTAGACAAAGGCGGACGTGTCGAGTTAGGGGAATACCGCAGATAGGATCTGCAGACGACGAAGTACGTGGTTCAGCTTGTACATGGGAAAGTGAATGAAGCGAAGTACCTATGCCAAGTACGATCAATCGTTCAGCCACTCCATCGAGATATAAGATCTCTACTTATATTCATCTCAAGAGAGTATCCGCTTAAACTGACAAAGAGCCCTCGTCGTACGCAGCGATGCCACTCCTAGAGTCGAGGAATTCTTCCATCCTGTAGAGGAGAAGAGCATGAGTGAGCAAGAGTTGCAAACTATCAGTGAAACGTTACCTACAGACTTTATGTGCAAGGAACACGAGTTCTTGACGAGACGGAGACGCGCCTCCTTGCCAACGTTATAGTTGGGTCGTGGTTGTAGTTCAAGTTGAAGGGTGATCGTTCCGGCACAGCCACCGATTGCAACGCTTTTCTTCTGCCAACTTCATCTTCGTCCTTCTTGACTTTCGCACGCTCAACACTCTATAGCTAGAAACCACCCAGAAGCATCCCTCGTTTGTTGCAAAATCTTCATCTCATTGTCAATACCGTACTTACTCTCATGATCATTCTGCTGCGGTAACAAAGTTGCGTTCTTTCACACAATTTCACTGCCCAGTGCTCCCTACCTTTCAGATCGCGGCGCCTATCTCTCATCGCGAGGTCCAATGGAGGGACGCCTACATATTCTCCCGTGGTAGCATACCCAAATCTTACATCCAGAAACTTGCATTTTCCTCAGCTGAACGCGTCCACACGGGCTTTTCACACAAGAATCTTACTCTAGTTCTGTGGTCCTGCTGGATACACCACCCGTATCCACGCACCCTTCGGCGCCCTCGCTCAGGAGTCAGGCCTCATTCCAGTTAGAATTCGTCCCTCAGAATGTATCTCGGCCGAGATCTCTGAACCCTACTCAGAGAATATGATCGACTTCGACTTCTGCCCATCCGATATGGTGTAACGGCTAACATTGCCGCCTTTCATCTTTCTGGATTGGACGTCTTAGTACGCGGCAGCTCGGGGTTCGATTCCCCGTATCGGAAGTGGAACCTCTGTAGCGTTTTATTTTTCTCCTACTTTCACCTGTGACACAAGTCCACCACCACAAAAAGACGGACACCCGGGTCCCCACAAAATCAGCCATTCCGCATTGTGTACTAAGGCTCACAGCGGTGAGTCGATATCTAACGAACGAGAAACAAGGCTCGACGGCCCGTTGCTACCAGAAGAGTCAGATTGTAACTTTCCGACACCCTTCCGCAACTTCTGTTCCCAATTTCAAACCACCCTTGCCGCACTTCGCAGCACCCACCATACCTGGCAGCCTTTTGTGAAATTAAATCTCGTCTCTTTCTCACCAGCGCTGTGGAGAAATACCAGTATCGGCATTTGAACCCTGGACGTGGCGTGGGCGAGCTCTTCGATGCTTCCTTCATCCTCCGCCGCTGCTACGGAATGCGTGTGGATGCTCGGTGTGTTCAAACGCTGTTTGACCATATTTTCATGAACAAGAACCTCACGGAGCATCGAAACCGCCGTCATCAAGGACGCCTATTTGAGCTGCGTGACCATTGAACCGCCAAGGAGACCGATCATTCATCAGGAAAACTGCAAAATGCCATAGTTTGGCAGTATTTATGTAGACTCCAGTGGTTCTGTAGGTCAGTGTAGGTAAAGACATGCCGTTGTAGACTACCATAGAATGTATACTCACTGTAGGTGTAGCGATATCCTACAGTGGGGATCTGGGCACGGGTAGATTATATTTCGAGTACTTATGATCATCATCCCACATTTCAGCTTCGACTGATTCCAGGCTGCAAGACACTTGGAGTCATGAGATGTACATCAGCTCAAAATCAAGCCTGAGGTAAATATCATTACTCAGAGTTTCAAGCATCTCGTTCTAGGTACGTGCTGGCAGTTGAAGGGAAATAATAATGACAGATATACACTAGATGTGCATGTATGGCATGACAGACCTCAAGCTATTCAGCATAAGATTAGAGAAAGTATGCTCCAGAACATGATAAATCACGTACCATTGACATGCATTGATAACCTTGTTGGTCAACCCACTCGAGTTTCATGAGTCAAATATCGTTGAACAGGCGATGTGGCCGGAGGTCCGGGATTCGATCAGCTGCATTGTGGTCCGAACGACGGCACATCGCCTTAGCTTCAAGAGGCCATCTTGATTTGGGAGCAGTAGACGCGGGGTTCAACATTAGGCAGCCGCATCAGGGAGGTCATATCTGTAATACATACTGTAAAAGTTCAAACATTCAACGCGCGATTGAAGTGTAACTTACCTGCCCTTAACCGATCACGTGCAGGTTGAGTTTCTCAAACAGGCAACTCCGCATTTTTCTGCTTTCACTACTCCATCTATCCCAAACATGAATTTTCTGGATACATATGACATAGGCGGTCCAGGTGCCCCGTCAGAAAATCAACCTGATCAGACTCTCAACGAGGAGGTGTCTGAGGTCATGGAAAGGTTTGGGCGCTTTTGGGGAGGTTTCAAGAAACAGGTAAGGCAGTGGGTTCCGACATCCACAAAGATCCTAACGGATATACATCCCAGAGCCAAACCGCACTTCAAACCGCGCGGAAGGACTTCGGCGAGGTCGTAACGCAGGCTCAGCAGGAATTAACCAAATTAACGGCTCGTACTGTATTTGCATGCACAGGAACGCTCGCGGAAGAGGACTTCACTTGAAAGGACGATGGGGACGATGCGGTTGCACTATCAGACGCCGCTTCTTCCACTGCTCCATAGGTAAGGTGCCCTTTGAAATCTAAAGCAAAATGAAACAGCTTGTCCAAGACGGAGACAAGACACTGCTGGCTCCTGCGCGGGAGAGTAGCGAGGAGGGATACGACGTTGTTTCATCCGGAAATGCAAGTCCTCGGGTGGATCCCAAGCCACCCTCGACATTGGACGAGGCAAAGGACGACGCTGATGCAGACAGCGACTGGGAATAGGCCGAACGTCAGTTCTGTAATAGTACATACACCCTTTTATTCCACTCCTCTGTCTCGCCTCTAGCCTCGATGTGACGTTGTTAAACATGAGGAACTTGTATTTATAAAGTATCCCTTGCGCAAATTCGGATTTAAATAAACAGCACTCGGTATGACTTGAGACGAATTCGGCTCGCATTTGACTAGTGTTAATTTGCCGTCATCCATTTCCGTTGTCTTGAGCCCGTCGACAAGAAATAAATTGAAATAAATTGAAACCCTACATATTATACATGCAATGAAGTAAGAAAATTGTGGTCGTCGTCTGTATGTATCGTTAGATAGTATAGAAGAAGCCTGGTTGACCTTCCAGGGGACCCAATTTGCCTTGCCGAGCAAGTTTGTTGCGTCGGAGGAAGGTGAAGGAAGTTGCTGCCAACAGGGCCAACATCAAGAACTGACAACCAATAGTCGCCCAAATTCCATTGAGATATCTGCGGGTTAATCCATCAGTAACAGGGAAGGCAGGTCGTTAACTCCAAGTACGTACCTGGGAGCATCTTGCTGGCGGTAACTATAAAATGTGGGATTAGACAATGGACGGTTGAGCATGGGAAGCACTTACACAGTGGTAGCGAAGATGCCGCCAATACCGCCAAACATGATGATGACGGCAGTCGATATGGACCGTTTCGTGTGCGAAACCACGTTGTTCGCACCCTGCAAGTTTAAGGTAAGTAGACGATCTACATAATCGTCGGAAGAATAACATACATATGCCAAAACTGCAGGGACACAAGCAGATGCGCCAGCCTTAGCAATAAAGAGCCCTATGCATACGTCAGACAAAGATTTGGAGGTCGAATAATGCGATCTGCAGACCAAGATACCGGACACCATTCGGCTTCGCATATGCAGTAATGAACAAGCCGATGGTAGTAAACACCGTTTGAAGAGCCAGGAGTAGCGCCCTCTTTCTGGTCTTATCGGAAAAGTAAGCGCAGACGTAGCAGCAAATGGCCTGTCAAAGAGTACGATTATCAGTAGAAGGAATAACAATAAGATATATTAGCACCCACAGCGAAGACTGAAGGTGGGCCAGACAGCAGCAAAGAGTCTCTGGTGCTGAATCCCATGCCCTTCAGAATGATCGTTATGAAGAATCCTGAAAGGAAAATAAGCGGCATGGAGCTTAAGTACACATAGAAAACTGACCAATGGCATACGCCGGCATCGTTGCACACATAAACATCAATGCTGAACGACGCAACCAATCAGACATGATACGAACGCAGACAGTGACTACACACCATATGCCCATATGGTCCAATCGCTGAGGTGAAGCCAAAGTTTCGCCCAGGTCATCTCGTCCGGAATGGAATCTCCTCGGTCAGCCTCCACACGGTCCAAAATGAGCTGTCCTTGGACGTGAGATATATATTTCAAGAGAAAAGGGGGTTAATGACCTTAGTCTCTTCTCGCGTCAGGAACTTATTCTTGTCAGGGAAATCCGCGACGAAAAGGAAGGTAAGTAGGCCAAGTGCGATGGTGATAGCTCCTTCGATGACCTGGAGGGGGGAGAGTCTTAATAGTGAAGTCCAGTACATAGCAAGCAACCTACAAAGATCCATTGCCAGCCCGCAAGACCACCCTTGCCATCCAACAATGTCAGTGCATATGCTGTTCTCAAGTTAGTATTCAGTTGGTGTCCAGAAGTTGACGTGTACAAACCGAAGATAGAGCTGAATCCTCCGAGGACAATTGAGACCAGGTAGAAGCCCGCAAGGCGCTTTTGGATTTCGTGTCTTTTGTACCTGAAGCAAACCGTTAATTTATAGCTCACTTGACTTGACGGTCAAACATACCATGTCGTAATAATGAAAACTAATGCTGGGAAGAATCCGGCCTAGGGGAATGCATATTAGTGTACGAAGGATTCATAAAGCATGCGACCTCACCTCGAAGGCACCGAGGAAGACTCGCGTTAGAACTAGATATCCCCATGTCGGAACGAAACCCATTCCCAGTTGAGCGACTCCCCAACCAGTGACGCAAATTGTGAGCCATGTGCGCGCACCCAGCACTCGTAGGACTATGTTGCTCGGAAGCTGCCTAAGTGGGTGACAGCGTCAATGTTAGACAAGAGAAAACGGGAGCGGCACGTACAATAAGGTATAGGGAACGAAATAAATACATGACGCGATACTGTATCTTTCACCAATTTTGAGTTTCTGCCAGAATGTCAGTTGGCTGTGCCGAAGAAGAGGATAGAATAGTTTTGCATACTAGGTCGCTCTCCATCCCCGCCACACGCGCAATACCAAGATTCGTTCGGTCGATCAGCGCAACGGCGTATAAGAGTCCAAGCAGAGGAAGCATGCGAAGATCAATCTTAAATCTGCAAACAGCGTTAAGGCGCATGGTCGGTCCTCAATAAAAAATGGACGCACAACAGTTTCCGCACAACGTCTGGAGGGAATCGGTCGTCCTCAGAGAGGCGTTCGACGTCGACAGTATTCCCAGCATCCTCGATTCTCTTCTCTGAGACTGCTGAGGATTTGTCGGAGGAGGCCATGGTGCTTGAGGGTGTTCCAAAAATCGTCTGACCATGAAGTCACCATCTTTATA
Organism: Hypsizygus marmoreus; assembly: GCA_013433165.1. Lineage (NCBI taxonomy): Eukaryota > Fungi > Basidiomycota > Agaricomycetes > Agaricales > Lyophyllaceae > Hypsizygus > Hypsizygus marmoreus. Next base: position 3,262,044 of record CM024090.1, on the reverse strand, counting down.
CGTCCGGCGCAGATGAAGAACGAGCTAAGGCAAGCCAAGAAAATCACCCCCCAAGGGAACTTTAAGGCCTCAGGCCTCTCTGTCACAGGTTCAAAATGAACAGGAGTCTAGGACGGACTCGCTTAAGGAGGCCATGAATGGTAGCAATTACACTGTGTCAGTCACAAGACAAGTGGGACCGGAAGCTAAAAGAACACGGCTGCTGTCCACGGAGTGTTCGATCAACTCAATTTTTCGATGAAAAAATCCAGTTTTCACGTTTTTGCAAATTTCTGGGGAAGTTGTTGCAGGGAAAGGTTGATCAGGGTTGATAGAACGGGGGTGATGGGACATACGAAACATTCTATTCCAATCCATTGCAGAGAGAATGTCGTTTGGGGTCAACGGCGATGGCCATATCAATCGGAAACGCATCGACGACGACAATCTATGTGCACCCGGTAATGTCGGCCAGGAAGAAGTCCGGAAGCCTTGGCAACCTACATAACTTGGGCCTCATCGAGTCATCCAAGCAGGCGAAACTAATTTCATCAAGCGTTTGACTCGGGAGTCGGGTATAAAGATTCCGACCGATCGCAGAAAGCGATTTCGCATTTCATTTTACCCCGCATTACAGGAGATGGAGGTCGTCCAGTTGTATGGTACGGACCACGAGGCGCTCGTTCGTGGGGTAAATAGGATGCGGGGCCCCGCTTGAACAAGGTTGGAGAAATTGGAATTGTAGGACACAGAGAACCGGGTCGATCCAGTACCGTTGCCGACCACGACCACGACCACGTCATCAAGATCCCTCGTATGACTTAGCGCAAAATCAATTCCAACAAGACCGGATATACACTCCACCACACTTCGCGTCCAGAATCGTGTCGAACAGCTCAAGGGAGTCTCAGGATCCACGCGATCTTGGTGTCCGTGCTGAACCCCTTTTTTGTCCAGAATTCCTGCGAGCGAAGCCGGAAAGTTCTGCCTGATATGACCGTGGGGGTTGGGGATCGCTTAATTTTGAAAAAAGGACGTGCATTGCAACGTCCCGGATCCTGATTAGATAGGTCAGAGTCGTGAAATGACTCTTACTGATTTCGACGATGCGTGATGAAAGGCTTCATGCTGAGTACGAGGAATGAGGAACAGAACTTTGAAGTGCCTTGTTTATTCTTCAAACATGATATAGGATTGAGCCGGGGTAAATCCTAGTATTTTACATGCGGCCTCGCACCGCCGACGGACATATAACCAGACAAGCAAAGGGAAACTCGCCAGCATTAACCATAGGTATCATTTTACAAGTTCATTCATCCTAAGGGGAGTTTGAGGGAGAGCGGGGATGTACGTGAGTTCTAGACGTACTCACAGGGCGTCCACGAAGTAAACAAAGGAAACAAATATTCTGATACGGGTTTAGAAGGCGTTAGACGTGAGGAATGAGCAGCGCGTACATTAGCGAGCGTGAGCATAGCCAGAAAAAGAGTTGGAGCCATCCGTGGGGTCGGTGCAGAGGGTTCACATAGTGGATTGAGAGAGAAGGGAATGTCATGTTTCCGGGTTTGAGGGAAGGGTTAGGTACATAGAGGCATATGGACATTTCAATTCAGTGTCTTTGGCTTAACAGTATGACATGCAAGCAAGCGTGATGTTGTTCGAAGAGGAAGCGCAAAGGACGAGCAAGTGAGGCCTAATTCCGAGGGATCCAGCGAGGAGTTTTTGGCATCAAGAAGACGACGAGTCTGAGCCTCAGGCCATGAGTTCGGATGAGAATAGGAACTCAGAGGATACATGAACGATTGTGGACACAAGGACTCGAAGCGTGTCAACCGGGGTCGACGTTGAGGTCAAAATGGATCGTGCTGTGGCGGTGCAAGAGAACGTGGTCCCAACGGTCCGGCGGTCCGAGCAACTTCAACCGCCTTCAACTTCCGAAACTCATGCCACGACCTCAAACACCCTTCGCCATCGCCCTTTTCGCAGTTGGCCAGCCTTATCACAGAATCTCGATATTAAGCTCTTCACTAAGCCCCCATTTCTCCGCTGGCTATCAGGAATTCCCGGGACTGAGTACTGAACATTGAACCAGTGAACGCTGAGTGTCCGATTTTCGTAACGGCTCATGAATCGCTTGGTTCTCGACCATCGCCGACGAAAAACCCGTCGAACAATACGTCAATTCCTCTCGCATCGCCCTTGTGCCACATCGTGTCACTAACCAGTTCCCTGACTCGCAAATCCGAGTGACGGTTCGCGGTTCAAAAGTACGTTCTGCGGTCCTTCTCACTACTTTTCACTAACGTCTCGGTCTAACTTGAGTATGATCAAGGCTCAGAATCGGTGCGCCGAATCTAAAAGGCTTTGTGGTGGTCGGTGATGTTTGCTGGTGGTGATCAGTGGTAGGGAGAGGCTCGTTTTCGGTCGATCGACGGACAAGATGCGGATTCTGCCATCTCTCGTTCTGTAAAGCCTGTTCTAAACTGTGTGTATCTATTTCTGTAGCATCTTACCTTCTGCTGCTTCTACGCATCGATACCTCCTCCCCTGTCATTCATCATTGTTGATGGTCTGATGCATTACCTCTCCTGGATTCACCTACCTACGTCGTATCAGTTCGACTAGATCAATCGTTTATCTCGGATTCCCAGCCAGAGTGCGCACTCTATAACTCTCATTGTCCCTTTACATTCTGACTTTCACCACAGAACACCCCAAAACGTGTCCAGCCCTGCCTTCAACATGCCGCCGATTTGCGGAGCATGCTCTCCCTCCATGTGTGGCTTCGGTCGGAGAAACCCATACCATATGAAGTCGTATTCAGGAAGTGGTGCGTGGTTCGCCCCTCTGTTCTATGTTATCTCCTTATACCCTGATCAGCCTTCGTCACGCTTCGTCTCGCCGTTCGTCAATATTCAGGATCCTGCACTTTTGTTCATGCTCCCGCTCGTGCTCTTCTCCCTGAATAGGACTTCCGAAGCGCCCGTACAGCCAGGTATTCTTAGCCAGGTAGTCTGTAGCGAATTTTGAACGCTCCAAGTCGTCCCAGTACCAGCATATGAGCGAGTCAGTCAACTCTCACTCCATTATCCCCGCTGCTACCGGAATGGGTGTGAATGCTAGGTATGTTCAATGGCTGTTTGACCACGTTTTCGTGAACAAACCTCACGCTATCATCATCTAGGCCTATCCTGTCCACTTCGAGGATGTATTAGGAGGATCAAATGTGGGACAACGTTGGCTTTCGGCGTCATAAGGTGTAAAAGGTGTAACTGTAAGGTGCGGTCTCGGCATCTCTTGAAGTTATACCCCACCGTTCGTACTGAACCTCGAACGATAATAGTTCGCCCTCCGTCCTCTGTGTCGGCATGCAATATCGCTCGACGTTCCCCCATGTTCTATGCCTTTTTGGACCCCTGTATATATTCTCGCTGCTCGCCACGATGAGATGAGACACGGGGACCACGTACCGATACCTTTTTTGCACTAGTTAACTGCGTGTGGTTCCCCCATCGTTGGAAGAAGACCCCGATTCTCCCATGCGGTTCTCGTCATTCGTGAGTTTCCCATGTAAATGAAGGACTGCGGTAACGAGAGCTGATTCGGGTTTCTCGCTTCAACCCAGATTTCACGGCGTGTTCTTTTGTGCGCTCATCTACTACTTATTACTACAAAATGAGGACCAAATAAATAAGTGAGTTGTGTATATTCGACTCGGGTATGGTGTAACGGCTAACATTGCCGCCTCTCACTCATCTTATGTGACGCGTGCGCGGCAGCTCGGGGTTCGATTCCCCGTACCCGAATTATGTGCATGTCATTCTCGTTTTGTCTGGCCTTCGTTTCATTTTTCTCTGACTCGGGTCTTTTGGACGCTGGAACGATTCATAGCTTCCGCCACCGTGGTGGCTAATCCCAAGGCCTAAGTATTACCCGGTACGGACGTATTCCGTGGTCGCGACCAAGTACTTCGTGGCACTTCCTCTGCGATTATCTCTTCGTCTTGAATTGGCCGTTGGCCTTGCTCGTTCTGGCGTCGTACTCTGTTCACTCATGTCATGATGGACCTACAGGCTACAGCAGACTATACCCCCTCGTGATTGGCCGGCCCCCCGCCGGTGCGTTTCTTCACGACCTCCCTGACTGTTCTGCGTACTTACGGTGGCACCTACTAGATGTCAATGATCATATTATTCGGATGCAGTGGTTCGTGGTTAGCGTTGACTCTTTTTCCCGTCGGCGTGAGTTAACAGGAAACTGAAACCGCTATGCACGCATGACTTGTACGCGAATCATTGATCGGTATAAATTTTCGCGAGGCAGTAATCCTCGCCAGTACATGAGCACTCGTACCCATGAAGAGATAAACATCGCGTCGGGTACGATGGGAATGGTGGTTGTGTCTGGTCGCATCGCCGATCAAGTATCGTTGAACTATGATTCCGACTTCTTGGGAAGGGGGCGAGTCCTGTGTGCACTCGTGAGTAAGGTTTTGTCGAACTTTTTTAGATATTATCCTCTGTAGCTCCGCTTCGAAACTCTGTGAAGTGTGTTCGAGTCAGCCTTCACTGCCGAGTCCTTGTCAGCCACTTCCTAAACCACTTATAAATCCTGCAGCAAAAGCACCTTATATCCCCCCAAATTTAATTCGTTTCGAGTCAGCCACACATCAAGTATCGTTTCTCCGCAGTTCCATCCTACAACAACACTCTTTATACTGCACAAAAACACCCTAGCATCATGATTTCTTTTATTACACTCGTACCATTCCTTTTCCTCGTGACAAGTTCAACACTCGCGATCCCGACTCTGAGGCCCAACGCGACCCAACCCACCGCAGTGCGTATGCATACCCACCCACCAAACTGATGTACTCGTACTTATCATCGAACGCTCGCGTAGCCAACCTGTTACATCATGGGCATCCCCTTCGCTGACCCACAAGCCACACTCGAAGCGTTCGCGAGTCAGATCAGCCGAGATCCAAGCGTGGCGTTCAGGAAGGACGTAGTGTCTATGCAGGCGGTGTTGAGAAAGTGCATGGAGGAGCGGGGGACGGTGTGGACGGAGTGGGAGCAGTCGAGGATGTTCCATGTTCAGCTTGGGTTGTAGGTTTCGCATTGTGGACTTTTTTTCTTTCTTGGGACGGTTGCTAGGACTTGAGGTATGGGGCGGCGGGTTCTATGTGATGGCATGGATGGGTGAAGCAGCGTCAGTCGAGTCATGTGGAAGAAGAGTGTATTTGATGTAGAATGTTGCGACGGACGCAGAGGATTACCCAAATTCAGAGACCATCAGCGAAATTTTGGAATAAAGCAATAAACTCGCGAAGGCCGAGCCAAGACGCATGGTGTCGTTGTTCGGGGTAAGTTGCATAATTCCATAATCGTCTGTGGCTGCCTTCAGCTGAAAGGCCATGCGCGCGGAAGGACTAGGAAAGAGGTTCATCGAACGTTCTGTGCCGGATCGGACTCGGAGATCAAGTTTTTCTTCCGTCCACGTGCAATTCGATGCGCTCCGAGTCCTCCCTCCTTGCTACTTGTTTCAACGGCTTTGTTCTTCATAGTGCGTTTCCTACGTGCTCTACTGTCATCAACATTCCTGAAAACCAAGATTGTGGCTCTCAAGAGGGACACTTAAAGTGATCTCCCTCGCTAAGTCGCCGAATTCACATCCATATCAATTAGCTATGTATTTATCTACTACCTGAAAATAATTTCTCAGGAGAGTCATCCTGCTGACTCTGTCACCATCTTCCAGTGGGCAATTGAGCTCCTTGGCTTCATCGTCTAACAAATATATCTTGATAGAGTCGTCAAATGTTAGGATGCAAAATATGACATGGATAGACTGTCGTAAAACTCACCTGATGAGCCCGAACTATCAGATCAACTATTAACTTAACTCGCTCGCCAGCGTGTAACTCTTGCTCTGAGCAGAGAAGAGATATCCACGATGGATTTTCAGCAAATTTTCGCTTGGTCTCTGCACCATCACCCATCCTGTTAGTCAGGCTGTGAAGAAAATCTATGAAGCTTTCGCAGATCTGTGCCCGCACATCGTCGCTAAGGGCCAGGAATGACACGTCTTCCTGTCAGTGAAAAAGCATAAATGACGATATGGAACGTACGGAATATCCATTTGCGCCCAATTTCTGAAAGTGTCAAAGAAAGCACTAGAAATGGTTTGTTCCGAGGCAGGCCTGTCAATAAAGAATTTTCCAGCTCGGCTTTCATTGAACAGGAAATCTTCAAATGATGCGTGGAAGAGGTCGAAAGAGTTGATATGGACTCGGCACACTCCTTCTTCCACTTCCGTGTATGTCCCGATCGAAACCAGTGAATGCAATCCACGCAGCGAAAGCAAAGCCTCTCCAGGACCAAGCTGAAAAATAGTCTCAATCACAACGTCGACCTTATCCCGCTTGCTCCGCCCCAAGTGACGTCTTGAGAACATGAGATACCCAAGCACTTGTTTGAGGAGCTCAGTGTCTGAGTTTGACGACAAGATATGATGATACAGTTCATCGAGTTCTGCAAAGGGCTTCGAGGCTGATGAGGATGACTTCTTCTCCAACACTTCCTCGACTTCATTAAGGCGCCTAATGGGTGAGAGGAACTCTTCGTCAACGTATTTCAGGATCGTCGATGCATAGATGAAATATCCACCAGATTTCTCGGCGAGGGATTCGACTAGACAGTTGTCTGGCCAAGGCCAGGGGATATGATTCATGATCGTGGCATGCCTCTCGGAGCTGTGGATATTGTCGAAGCCACTACGAAGATACGTGTAGATGTCCCGCACTGCTTGGTGTGTCCCATACATGGAGTTGTAGTATAGCTGTGTCTCGGTTGTCCCGCACAGTGAAACCTTGCTACAGATGTGGTGCATGACATCCGCATTGAATGCGCTCGTGATGTGGGGCTCTGGCCGACTAACAATGAGGAAATTCAGTGGAAGGCGTTGCATCCGCACCGGTTTGGAGATGAGATCCAAAATCGTGGTCTGATCTCTACTTCCTTTACATTCGTCGAGACCGTCAATGACAACGAGGAAAGGAGAGCCGGGTGGTCTCCGTCCACCTTCCAGTCTCTCCGAAGAAAAAAGTCTGATGATCAGTTTGTCGAGTTGAATGGCAGGAGCCTTGCGGACAACAGATGGATCATCTGTCACGATTTTGTTGATTCTCTCCCGCCAAAGTGGCGACAACATGGCAAGTTGGAAGGCGATGGTAGTAAAAAGGCGACGCATGGAGTCTCGATCAGGGTTTCCTCGGGAGAAGAAGAAACTCGCGGCGAGCTGTCCGTGCTGAGCGCAGGACTCGGAGATCGTCTGAGCCACAGCTGACTTCCCGGCGCCTGCTGGTCCATAAAGCCAAAGAATACTTCCATCGTGTCTTGCCGAACAACTTTTAACCCATTCCTCGATCGTACCTACTACTTCCTTACGAGTGTGTGGGTGGCACCGTGGTGGTGGATAACGATCGTCCGAGTCGAAGGCTGCACCGCCAGACATCTCCTGTATCAGCCTCTGAAGGCCTGCTCGCGATTAACTGGCTTTTCTGTCGGGATATATGTATATGGATACACACCAAATTCGTGCTGATGAACGATGACGTCTCCTGTGGTAGACTGGTACGAGATCATATTCCCTCGAACGTCGTTAAAGGAGCTGCCGTATATTTGAACATTGCTGGAATGGGAGAACATTTTTTCGGTCACTTGGCGATGTGCGATGGTTAAAATAGTGAGGGGGGGAAGTAGGTCGTCGAGGAACAGAATGAAGATGGGTTGCGGGCACTCGCCGGTCCTTGGCGCTTCGTGCAAGCCGCCGCGTGTGTACCGTTCGTGAAAAAAAGGCGCTCGCCACTCTCTCTCAATGCATGCACGACATACATTTCTCAGTCACGTCACAAGCTATCCTGCACACTCACTACGGCAGTTGTGGGCATTATCCGGGAAGAGATCTCCTTATGGCCCATTCAAGCGCCGATTCGATTTTCACCACTGCAATATTTTGATGCGCTCTGCCTACCTCTGCTTTTCGCCTCAATTCGACCAGATCAATCATTTACATCGCATGCCCAGGGCGATCGAAAAGGCTGCTTTGGAAAGGTTGTTCTAGCCAATGGTCGATACATGGCACAATACATCGACTTCCTGCACGGTTACCGATTTTATGGTTGCATCCTATAAGGTCCTCATTAAAATGGTGGCTCAATCCACTAGTCAGTGGGCAGCGAGGCGGGACCATACTCCTGGGATTGTTTCGTGGCTACAAAGGTGCAAAAGTAACATCAGCATCTCGGGATATTGAAGTCCTTGTGAACTCAGAAAAACAAAGAGTATAAGGGATAATGACCTTCGTTATTCCGATAAGGGGAATCGAACCCCGTGGTGCAGCGATAATAACTTATCTTCCCACCGCAGTGAAGATGGTAGCGTTAGCCATTACACCATATCGGATCTATGCAATGGGAAGGAAGGATTAAATGTGAAGGTATGTCGCGAGAGTGAAATAGAGCGGTACGGTACCGTTGGAAAGCGCGATGCGGGATGCCAGCCAGAGCAGGAGTGTGAGTAGGTATTGAAGTATCGGCATTATGGTGAAGGTGGTGATGAGGGGGTGAAAAGTGACGTGCCTTTTTAGTCGCTCTTGTACGGATAGAGGATGATAGGTCGAGTTGATTCAAGGATTGACCGCTCCTAGCGTGTCATTGATGGACCCGAGAACCTGTCAGCGTCGACAATGAGCCTAGTTTGTTGTGGGTATTTACCCCTTGAGGAGTTTGAACCAGAGCAGAGATACGTAGGATCTCAGTACTCAAGTTGCGAGCATTCAGCAGGCTTCAGCCAAGATGAGCATATGCTTCTACCTAGCTGAAACATCTTGGCACGGGAAGGCACCGGTGACAGGCAAGAAGATCGAGAGGTTCAGCGTTAAATAGGCGACAGGCGTTGACGCAGAGAATTCGCATCCGGGAGTACCAGGAAAGCGAGGATCTGTGAGATGGATCGTTCGGCGAATGGCAAAGAAGGGAAGCATCAAGCTTCCGAGTTTGATGCGAGGGTATCGATTGTGCATGGAGAGTCGTCCAGACACGACGCTTTTCGTGAAAAGACAGAGCAGGGAAACTTGGGATCCAAAGCCAGGAGGAGGAGATACCACGAGGGATTGGAGCCTTGATCCCTAAGGAGAAAGGGAATATGAAGGATGCATGAACGTTGCAAGCAACGAACGCTACGGACCACGGTGATCTTCGATGTTGTCGTTAGGCTCGAAATTTTGATAGGCTGATAGGTGGTACAGCGGTGCAACGAATTTTTCCCCGCGGTCCCAACGGTCCGGACGTTCCGCAACTCCAACTCAAATCAACATCGCACTTCTGTACTATTACGACCGTAGGTTCACGCCTTGTGACGCGTGATGCAACATGTTCACTGGGAACCATGTTCATTGCTTATAAATATGGCCTAAAAAGGGAATTTCGGAGGTTTCCGAGCATTTCGGGACCCAAATTGGGTCGAAATCGGCCGTTTTCTGGGTCTGTGATGCGTGACGGATGCGAATAGGTTCAGTTCACGACCCGCCGTGATGCGTGATGTGAACCTACGGTCGTAATAGTACAGTACTGTACAGTACTCACCACCCGCGCTCGCTCCATTGTCGTCGAGCGCAGGATTTGCTGGTTCCTTGCTCCTGCCGCTCCGACCGCTCTCTAGGGTGCGTACGGGCAAGTGTCCGTCCGAATCTGCTTTCCGGCTAGATGCTCGCGATCGTGGTGTGTGAAGGTCGAATCTTCCTCCGAAACAGTTGTGCACGCGATTCGGCGATGCTCAAGCATGCTGTCTCTGCCAGGGTACATATATGAGATTTAAAAGTGCGTGCTACGCTCATTTTTCTGCCTATACACCGATAACAACGTCATCTAGGATCCAGCACGAAGGATTTGGAGCGACTCTCGGCGACGAAATCAAGACGATTTGATGTCAGGTTATGGGGTTAATTCGTTATGGTTTGGTCGGGTGTAGCGGATGGAGGTAGTTGGTTGGGGCGGTCTCTTTGGTGAGTCCTCTTCCTTCGACTGCCCTTTCCCTTCGGTATACTGAAACCCACATAATAGACCCCACAGACCAATCCTTCATGGCGTGGGACTTTCTTCTCTACAGCCGTTACAGCTAATGCCCTGGCCTTTGACAACCTTATTTCTCTCCCAGTCTCAGCATCAACGTTATCTCCAATCAATCCCTGGCATTGATCTACTCGCCCTCTTCACGGTGCTTACGACAATCGATGGAGAACATCGTCACTCGTCACGCCCTCTACCAATGCGCACCTTGCCACCTCGTATAGGCGGACATCTCTTTTCCAAACCTTGCGTCCTCTTTCTCTATTCCGTGCCCGTGCCGACCCTCAAGTCACAGATCACGTAGATCCCTACGTGTTCCACGGTGGGACTCTGTTCTTTCGCTATCGCCGTGACCACCCCGTCGCCCCGGTATTCAGTAACCCCTGCCTCAATATCGACGTATGCTCTGATCTATCCACATATTCGGTCTCATCCCTGTCATCACGGCGATTGCGACTACGAACGGATGGAGCGTCCAGCCTGTCGATCCTTCTTCACGCCAATATATGCGCATTTGCCACCTCGAATAAGCGGACCTCTTCTTCGTTCTGTGGCTCCCATTTTCCGACAACGCTTGGATCTCGGATTCGGACACATTCAACAGTACGTTGTCTTTTATCATACACCGGGTGAACGACGGCTGATTCCGGCTCCAGCGCCCTTCTTCAGGTTCCCCGATGTATGGATACTTGCCATTCTCTGACGCTCGTTCACCTGATATGGGCCGTTTTTGAACCACGCTTCCACGATAAAATGATCAAGATGAAGGTATAGTAGAGGCAACTTTCTCTTGACTCGGGTATGGTGTAACGGCTAACATTGCCGCCTCTCATCAGGAGTCTCTCGTTGGCGATAAATAACGCGGCAGCTCGGGGTTCGATTCCCCGTACCCGAAGTAAATATTGCTTTTCATATGTTTTTGGATTTCTTTATCTGCACCCATGACAAAATCGATCTAGAGACGCGAAGGTGAATGGATTACGGAAGTGAGGGAGTCAGGACTCGTCGTCTCCGCGCGTGCCCTCCCAACTTCCCTATAATTCACCAGCATTGTACCCCTTGACGGAGCTTCTCCCGTCTTTCAACTGCAGGCCGAAGTGTGTCGCTGGATTCGTGGTGATAGACCTGCAATCCGCGTGCTGAGATGTTTATTTGCTCGATCGCGCTCACGTTCACCGGATAGGCGAGTTTATATGCACATCATTTACGCTCTTTGGCTGGGTTGCTCGAGAGGGCATGCTTTCCTTGACTACGTTATGGTTTTCTAGGCGTAATGGTCATTCTCGTCGGGAATTGTGCACATGCAACAGCCTCGTCCCTTTCACTCATCAGATGCACCAGACAAGACGGCCACTGGATACGAACCACCAAGTCGAGCGTTGTTTGGGCTGCCATGACCATATCAGGCGTTCGTGGGTCCGAATCTGATATATTCGTTGGTATCAACGCAACTTGACAGGGCTATAATCGTACTCAGCGCCGGACCGTCACTCGCCGGGCTGCCTGCTCCTTTCCATCACTTGCACGGAACTCCTTCCTTCCAGATCATCAGCTCTCCTTCCATCAGTTATTTGCCATAGCGACGACTTCCAAGCTCCCTAACTTGCGACTCTGAATCGTATCAGGCCTGGATTTGAAGGTACTTCGACTCCTTCATCCCGGAGCACTTGTTAGATACGTACATCGTCAGCTTTCTTTTTTGACACGTACGCACCTTGCTGATAGTGACGACATTGTACATATAACAAAAGGTCAGCATCATCAAGAAAACGTCCTCGACTAGCTGTCCCATCGTACACAGGAGAATGGAGAAGTGTGTGCGCAAGAGAAGCCCAGTGCGACATCGATAGCGGTCCGCCAATGGGGAGTCTCAAAAAAAAGCAAGATGTGAGAATGTCAAGCTCCAGTTGGGGTTAGTTCGGACCCAAAGCTATGGCAGTCTGGGATTTTGAACGCGCAGAATGCGGAGTACCGTCTGGGGTGGGCAGTGAAGTCATTGACCCCGGTCAGACCCGGTCAGTCAATGAGTCAATCAAAAATGGGGGTCAGACCCCGTATATTGACTGACCCGGTCAATGACCCCCCGGTTATTCCGGGTAACAATTACCGCGGTCACGTCCTTCCGACTCTCAACGTCGCGATTTTGCACTTCCAACTGATTACGGTCAATGCTTCCTCTTTCGAGCTATGTAACGTTGGATCTGCAAGCAATACTGGTTCTCGCCTCGCGTTTCGCCCAGTGGTTCAATACATCTTCTACAAAGCATAGTATGTGACGATCTATCTTTTTAGGAGCAAACCTTCTTAACACTCGGCCACCAGAACAACTCGATGTGCCGCCACTCGTGAACTGTACTTGCTCGTGTCTAAGCGGTTACGGAAGGTTTTCTGGAAAGTCAGCATCTGGATGATCACGGTATACGACGACGGCGAAAATTACCCGGTGACGCCTGTGGAGTTCAACAACTCCCATGAGCTGCTAAGTATGAATGCCCATCTGCAGTTCTGGACTCGGCGGGCACGCAAAGCTGATCATCCTTATGATGCATGAGGTGGTGAAGAGGATGCCTAGTTCTATCACTGTAAATGACGTTGAGCGATGGACAGTGTGCGTTCCCCCTGATTTGTTGCCTTTCATTTCGATAACTTCTGACATGATTCTTTTCTTTGCGGCCCCCGAAACACTCGCGGTTACGTTCGATGACCGCCACACGCTCCTCTCCACCTCCTCCATATCTTCGTTGGATCCTCAGCAGGCAACAGAATGCAGCTTCTGTTCTGCATCGGTTTTGTTGAACCTCTGTCACACTACCCTCGAAGAACAAATGAAAAAGGATTTGTCTGTGCGTGGCGGGTCGTGGTAAGTTGTGGTGCAGCAATTGAAAGACTGAAAAATGTCCAATGTCATGACTTCGAGGGGTCTCGACACATCCATTGATTTGCTATATACTGTAGTAGTGTCTTTTAAAAGAATCAATCAAACATTTTGAATTTGAATCTCCTTTACTACATCGTACACTAACAACCTGATGATGCCGGACAACGAAAATCTACGTACTATCGTCTGAGCAATGAAGCTTTGAAGTAGAGGGTCACGTTATTGAGTGATTGACCCCGATTGACCCTACTGACGGGTCAGTCAATAAAGGTCAATCTCGATTGACCGGATTGACCCATTGACTTTATTGACCGGGTCAAGGGGGTCAAGACAACACTGGGGGTGGGTATGGATTGAATATAGTCAAAGTAGTAAAGGCGGTCTCCAGCAAAACGATTCAATCAATCCAGGCATTTAAGCGCTGGATTTTTGAAGACCTGCGACCGATCCAAGGGATTGGGACTGTGCTGGGTAATTCTACCTATCTACCTATAAGAGGGAAGTCAGCGTCGAAATCAAAGTCGAAGGGTGTGAAGAAGGAATCGGAGGTCCGGCCCGCCAACGCTGTGACACAAGCAGATGCAAATAACGCGATTTCTGTCTTCCGACGTTCACCTCGACACCTGCCTCGACATTCGCGACCTCTATACACTGGCCAGCCGGCTTGTCTTCTTTCATCTAAAGCAAACATGACTCGCGCGCAACGTCTATTTCTGCTCACGACTCTCCTCACCATGCTTTATCTTTCGGTATCTTTCCAAATTCTCGCTTTTCCGCTAGTGGACGATACCACAGTGCAAAAGATCCTTCCAGTGGTCAGTTCTCTGAATTTCCCCCACAATGAGCTTATAAGATATGCTGACACGTTCTACGTTGCTTTTTATCATGATTTGACCTTGTTCTCAACCCATAACATGTACCATCACTTTCCTACTCGGACATACGAACTTGGAATCACAACATCGCAGATTCCGTGGTGGATCTTAGTCTCGTTCGGCTCGTATTCGCTATGGTCCCTTGGATGGGGTCTCTTTACATTTAGGGACTGCCCAGAGGCGTACACGGAACTTCTTGGCGTGCGTACTACGATCGTGGATTTCTTCGCCGACCGAGGGCATATTCTTCAGAGCTTTTTACCTTTTGAATTCCTACGCAGAAAGAGCACCCAGCGCTGTTCAGCATCATCGTGCTTCTTCAGAATTCCGTGTCTCGCTGCTGCACATGATGCACACCTTTTTTCTCAGTCATGTCTCCCCCTCTTGTCGTTCAAACCGTGTAGTAATCGTCTCATTGATTATGTCCTTCACACAGGAAATCACTCAAGCAAAGAATGACCTACGTTCACGAGGCGTCACGGTTGATTGACACTCTTTGGAATTTTTATATCGACATCCAATCTTACTGGCCCTCTAGCCATACCAGCTAGGACGATGCTATGCTATGTCCAATACACTGTCTTCTTTGAGTTTCGGTATACATCCTGTTAACGTCAGTGAAAATTCCATCAGTCATGTTACAACATACTTCATGATGATGATCTCCGTTGAATATCAGCCCACAGACGACGCTCCCGAACGGCCAACATGTATCAATCCCAAATTGACCTTCAGGGCGTGTTCAGCGGTCGGTGAATATCGCGCTCGTTGTTTCGCGTTGACTCAATGATCGTATCAGTTCGATGAGGATAGGCGCGGTCTCGTGACTTCGCACTTATCGATTTGTGGTCTTGATGTATAGGTTTCGTTCTTGTGAGCTCACGGCTGTAAATTGGGCTTGAGGGCCTAATTTCCACGTTGTCGAGTGGTGCTAGAAAGGGAAGAATACGACTGTCATGGGATGTCGACAACTATTGAGTGCCCGACACGACAGTCAACTGGCGAATGAAACCTCGAAGCCTCGCCACCATTCAGGGAGGTGAACATTCAGCATATCGGAGAACCTGAAACTAGCCAATACGGGAAATTGAATCATGTGCGCATGAGCCATCATGCATCAAAGTCGAAGAGAGTGGATCCATAAGTACGTTGTAAGTGTTCGATAACGAGCTAGAAAGCGCGTTGCCGCGAGAGGGAGCTTTTTACGATGCTAGCATGCGTGAAATCGAAGTATGAAAGGTATCGATGAAATGGTCCATTCAAACCAGACGACGAACCTTCTGGCGTGGAATGAAATGGTCGAAAAGGCTCCTATTGACGGCCTTGAGCTATTTTGAGCTTCACTGGCGATAAATAATTTGCAATCTAAAGAAAAAGGACGATCAAGGGGCATGCTGGCTCGTCTGAGGAGACGTGAGGAGACGAAGAACAAAGGCCAACATGAAAATGGGTTAGGGTATGTAGGGGATGATAGGAACGGAGGAGCCGATAGGTCAACAAACGGAGTAACACGACGCGGAGAAACCCCCACAAACCTAGATATGTCTGTCAGGAGCATACGCCCGAGGTGACAGGTGCCGAAAATTCCACCGTCACTGGCATAACAGGCTAGTCAGATTAAGAGGAATGACCCAAGGCCAAGTCCGGAAACAAACCTCGAGCAAGTCATGCACTGAACGGAGAGGGGACCAAAGTTCAGATGTGCAAAACGGAAGCGTCAGGCAGGGAACTCCCGCCTCCATCGCATACCGATGATAAGAATCCACGTAGCTCATATTTTTATGGAGGCTACTCCTGTGCGAAAGAGTCAAAATGGTAATGAAGCCTTTGCGGTCCCGGAAGTTCTTATTCAGTAGTGGCTGACAATGAGACCAAAGAAAAACGGGCCCGAAGTGTGCATCCAAGGTACTTCTGACGAAGGGTACGTAAGCGGGATGGTGAAATAGACACTTCGGAAAACGTCCTCAACAGCTGCAAGTCCCCCTGGCGACAAACGATAAAAGTGTTGGATCCTGGTTTGGACAGATCAGAGCCGTGAACTCCTCTTATATAAAGTGAGGGGAAGTGAAAGAGAATATGAATGTCTGTGCGAAGCGAGTGTGCGACGACGGTGCACGATGAGAAGCTTACGATGAGCACGAGCAATGGGACCTTAAATGCCTTGCTTATTCTTCCGAAAGAGATAAAGGATCGGATGACGATCGACTTGAGGTAACTGGCAGAATTGTACACGCCTCCTAGCGCCCCCGGCGGACACATAAATGAATGAGCGCATAGGAAACTCGCCAACGGTTGACCATGGGCACTGGCTTCGAGTTCTATTCGCCCTTTGTGGATTTTGAGCGAGAGCACATATGAATGAGAGCTCTGAACATACTCCCAGAAGACCCATGAAGCAAGGAAAAGAACACTTCCGATCTGGGAATAGAGGCGCGATATGTGACCTTAGCGAGTAGTGAGCTATGTCTTGGAGTAGATAACGTCCAACATATCCAGCGTAGCAGCCATAGGGTACATTGTCCCCCTTTATGTAGAACTCATGAGTCATGGGTCCGCACTCATGATCCTGAGGGAGTGAATACTGATCTGGGATCCAGCGTGCGGAAGAGAGTGTTGAGCATTGAGAAGGTGAAGGCTCTGAGATACTGGTGCCTCGAGATCGGGTGAGAATGGGAAGTGAGAGAATCCACGAATGACTGTCTACACCAAGTCTACACCACCAAGGTCGAGGTTGAAATTGATTGACTGAAAAATTGATCGTGCTGTGGCGGTGCAGCAAAACGTGGCCGACGGTCCGGAGCTCCGAGCACATCTTTGGCACAAGCCACGACCGCCACGACCTCAAACACCCCTCGTCACAGCCCTTTTCACAGTAGGGGCCAATCTCTGCTGAGTTCAACTTCCTCCACTAGTTCTGGCCACCAGGACTAATTAAGTCTCTGTTCTTATATTTGAATATCCAAAACTTTGCGTTTGCCTCGACCCACTCCAAAAGGAATCCCGGAGTGGCCACATGATCGGGTCGAATCTAATAAGGGATGGTCGCTATTCGAAGGAACGCCCTGCGGTTCTTCTCAGTGCTTCTCAGAAAAGACTTTACGGTATTCGGTGGTGAGTGCTGGTGATCATGAACGGGTAGGAGAGGCTGGTTTCTAAGCAACCGTCAGACAAGGTGCGGACTCTGCCATCTATCGTTTTCCAAAACCTGTTCTGAACCGTGAACATCCAGTTTTCATAACATCTTGTTACTTTCACTGGACCCAGCGTCTTGATACCTCCTCTCAGCACTACGCATGCCTCGATTCCCGTATCAATTCAACCAGATCAATCGCAGATTTCACATGCCCATCCGTAGTGCGCATCCCCTACCTCTAAGTTATTAACCCTTCGCACTCTGGTTCACCCTCAAATGTTCCCAGCCTTGTCTTTATGGCATCGCGCCGTCGACCTGAAGTCAATATGCAGGAGCTCACACTACAGGCATACGCTCTTCCCTCCACTCCACGAGTGCACCTATATACCTAGCTATTCAAAAGTGAATTTTGAAAGTAATAGCCTCCATACCATGTCCAATTGCAGTCATGAAACGGTGTGTGTCGGTCCCCTACTTCGATATTCGCTTTTCACACCCTACCATCCAGCTCCACAGAATCCAAATCAGCCTTGAGTGCCCTTCATGTCGTCGCTCGTCAAGGTTTGGATCCTAGTACTACACTCGCCCCACGGGCCGTGCTCTTTTCCCATGTACGGCTTCAACGCATATTAGTATACCCAAGTCTTCGATAGAGGAGTTGAGCGTTGCATGCATCTAACTTGCCAATGGGCATGAGCCTGGAATGGATCGTTTTCTGCGTTCGTGAGTACTTCGTCGCTCCCGTCCTCCTCAGCGCGGATACATGTGGGTTCGATTCAGCCGGTGTAGATGTTAGCAACTTCAAGGTACATTCCACTGTTGCGAGAATACCGTTTAAGCTCACCTTCTCATAATGTAGTGCGTTCCAACGCAATTCTGTCCCGCCTCATGTGCAAAAGGGAAATATGAAAGGATATGGTCTTGATGGTTAGTAGCTGGAAACGTCGAACTGGAGTAAGAGGTACCACCATCGTGTTTTGAGGTATAGGCTCAACGCTTCGCGTCCCTCAAAGTCTGAGCTGAACCCCCATCGTAGTTCACAAAATCTCATAAGCGCAATTCGCTGCTCCTCAAGTCGTTCGCTCAGCGGATTGACAGGCCGATGGCTGCGCACACTCTAGCCACCCCGACTTCTATCGCGAGGACCTTTCTCGTCTGAGGATCATTATGGAATTGCTATTTCCTCGATGGTACGTCCATTTTACTCCATCAATATCAATGCCATGAGCACCGACGCCGGCATTTTCTACCCAGCGGAGCGCCGCCACCAAACACTCTTAGTTTTCATGAATTCGGACATAAAACTCCTATGAAGAACTGAAGAGCATTCGAGGCTTGTTCGAAAGCGGTACTTGGAAGTACCGCAATACTTTTATTGGGCCTAATACTGAGGTGCAGACTGAATGCTCCCTCCTTCCCGACGGCCCATGCTAAATCCAGAATTACAGTTCGTGGTCTCAACGCGACGCAACGCGTCATGATGCGGTCTCTCACTACTGTGACCAGCTCTTTCTTGCATCTGCGTTGACGCTGCGCGGCACCGTGATTCCCGACCTACCGCGTCACACCCATGCTTCGCTCTCACGTAGTTCTTCACTGTACCGCTCCTTCTCCCCTTAGTCATGGACTGGCTATTGGTTAGGCCGTATACCTATTCCACCACGTCAAGTCAATGATGTTAAATTTCTTCGTGAGAATCAACAATCCTCCGGGGAAGGGGGGAAGGAAGGAAGAATGAACAACGGTGGAGTCGAGTGGAGGAGGAACGGAATTTGGCATGTGATAATGGAGCGCGTTGCGACTGTCAGGCGGAGATGGCAGTAGTTTCCCAGCTTCTTTCCTCTAGAATGTACTCATATGTGCCCAGCCTGATCCCCACGAAAACTTTTTTCGTACCACAAAGATGTGACTGGGGTTTGACGACTGAGTTTGAAGATGTCGTACATAGGCTTGCACTGGTCCACGTGTGTAATAGAGACTTGATTGAAAAGATGTGCTTCGAGTACAATGGTGCATACCGCTCATCCCTGGCATCAACAAAACCTCTCTCTCCATATACTACCCAAGTTCATCTTCAGCTCCGGCATTAGAACTGTCGTCATCTAATGTGATATATACATGAGTATGGGAGGGTATGTCTCCGACCTTTTCTGATGGGATGTGCTTGAATATTGCTAACAGCACACTAGTGAACTGATGAATTAGACCCCACGGCTGGGGGTCAAGTCCCTCAGAAGAGTCATCAAGTGTTAGAACACAGTGTAAGATATAGACTATTCCAAAAGTCACCTGCAGTTCCTTCAAGACCCACAAGACCAAGGTCACAATGTTTGAAGTGCTGTGGTTTTCTGGCCCATACCATTGATTCGCAGCGCAGACCAGAGATATCCACGATGACTTGTCAGCATATTTTCCGATAGTCAGGAGAGTGTCCGACTTTATGCACATGCGTCTGAAACAATGTTCAAAGTCTTTGAAGATCTGTGACTGCACGTCGGGGCTAACATCCAGGAAAGACACATTTTCTTGTCAGTAAAACAGTAAAAAGAAAAACATCTACGACGACAATGTGGCACGTACGGAGTATTTGTTTGCTCCCAGTTACCGAAACAGTCGAAGCATGCATGACAAATGGTTTCTAGCAAGGCATCCCTGTCAACAAAGAACTTTCCAGCTCGACTTTCGTCAAAAAGATAGTCTCCAAGTGATGCGTGGAACGGTTCAAACGCGTTGATGTGCACTAGGAATACCCCCTCTTGCACTTCTGTATATGTTCCAATCGAAACCAGTGAATGCAATCCACGCAGTGAGAGTAAAACTTCTCCTGGATGGAGTCGGAAGATAGTTTCGAAGAATACGTCTATCTTGTTGCGCCTCTCCACCCATCTTGTGATATATAGAGGAGGCCCGGGCTGCTTGGGAAAATGCATAAGATACCCGAGTACGTGCTTGAGGAGCTCTGTGTTGGGATTTGACGAGAGGATACAATGATATAGTTTGTCGAGCTCTGCAAAGGGACTGGAACCCAATGAGGATGTTATCTTGAAGACATCGTCGAGGCGCTTGAGAGGTGAGAAAAACTCCTCGTCAACGTATTTCAGCATGGTGGAAGCATAGATGAAATATCCCCCAGAATTGTTGACCAACGTTTCGAGTAAATCGTCATCTGGCCAAGGCTTTGGGACAGATTTCATGATTGCGGAGTGTGTCTCTGAGTCGTGGATCTTGTCGAAACCACTACGCAGATATGTATGAACGTCTTGCAATGCCTGATGTGTCCCGTACAGGGAAACTTTGGCACAGATATGTTTCATAGTTTCGCCTGCGAATGCATGCGCAATATGCGGCTCTGGTCGGCTGACGATGAGGAAAGATAGCGGAAGGCGATGGGTGTGTACCAAACTCGAGATGAGATTCAAAATCATGGTCTGATCTCTACTTCCTTTACATTCGTCAAGACCGTCGATGACAACAAGGAAAGGAGAGCCGGATGGACTCTGTCGACCTTCCAGTCTCTCCGAAGAAAACAGTCCAATGATCAGTTTGTCGAGTTGAATGGCAGGAGTCTTGTGGATAACCGATGGATCATCTGTTACGATTCTGTTGATCCTCTCGTGCCAAACGGGCGACGACATGGCGAGTTGGAAAGCAATAGTAGGAAACAGAGAATCTATGGAGTCTCGAGTCGGCATTCCTTTAGAGAAGAAGAAGCTCGCAGCCAGCTGCCCGTGTTGAGCACAGGACTCAGAGATCGTTTGAGCCACGGCTGACTTCCCGGCCCCAGCTGGTCCGTGAAGCCAAAGGATACTCCCATCGTTTCTTTCCGAACGACTTTGAACCCATTCCTGGATCGTACTTATTTTGTCCTTACGAGTTTCGGGGTGGCATCGTGGTGGTGGATAACGTTCCATAGAATCGAAGGCTGCGCCGACGGATATTGCACGCATCAGAATCTGAAGGCCTACGTACCCAAGGTCGCAATCAATTAGCAATTCTCTCAAGGGCGATGGGGGCGATGCACACCGAATTCCTGCTGATAAATGACGATGTTTCCTTTGGCTGGCTGGTTGACAGTCATGTTTCCTTGAACATCGATGAAGGAGCTGTGAGAGATCTGGACATTGCGGGAATGGGAGAACGCCATTGATAAGGTATCTTCAGCCACTTTGAGATAGTTCGACAGTTAAAATACTTAGCGAGGACAAAAGAAAGTCGTCGACGAAGAGAGTCGGGACAGGTATAGGCGCTCATTCATAGTATGCGAAAGATACCTCGTGGGTAACGTGACTGAGTCGCGTGTCAAGATAAGTGGGTGCTGTCGGGTTGGGGGAACAACTCCAGGTGGGTTATAAGTGTGGTGGAGCAGGAGCGCATTGGTTGTCGAATGTTGCGAGGGACACAGATGATTGGGATTCAGAGAACCTCAGCGATGTTTTGGAATATGACACGCGTCACTTGAAGTACATACAGACATTGCGATAGGTACGGCGTGAGAAGAGTTTCATACACTTCATAGCATCACAAGAACCATACAAAAAGCCACTGTGCAAAGAAAACTTTGGCTCTGTCATCATGAAGCCACGACTACAGCTTCCCCCAAGTCCGCCCCCCTTCCCTCATCATACGCAGGCGACGGCGTCAGTGGTGCCTCCACTGGTCCTCCAGTAACCATCCCACCCACCATCCCCGGCCTCCCAGGCTGCCCGTACATCGCGCCCACCATTCCCCCAAACTTCGCCATCGTCCCCTCCATCTGCCTCGCCTCCCGTGCCTCACGCTTCTCCCTCAGCTTCGCCTTCCGCTCGTTCTCTCTCCCCTCCTTCTCCCGCCGCTCCGTGAGCTCCTGTGCAACCCATGCACCTATGCATGCTACGGCGCTGGCTGAATCCTTTTTGTGACGAAGGAGGAAACCTTGGAGCTCGGCGGTCGAGAATTCGTGTTCCGGGACGGAAGAAGCGAATGCTTCAGCCTGAGAGTCGATGGATGGTGATGGTGGCGATGATGGTGATGCGGCTTTCTCATCTGACGAGTCGGCGGTGGGGAGAGCAGTGGAACGGCCGAAGAACCGCTTGAAAAGAGCAGACGCTTGGGATTGAGTGGCGAATCTGTACTGAATCTTTTTGTCGATGCGACCGGGGCGCAAGAGGGCGGAGTCGAGTCTGTCGACGTAGTTCGTCTATTAGTATGAGATGAGAGGATACGTATGAACTTGAGCTTAAATTGTGGACTTTAAGGACAGGATGACGCACGGTGGCGAAGAACAGCTTCCCCTCTTCACTCCCGATACCATCGATGACGTTCAGGAGCCCCGAGAGCGTGACGGCAGACTTACGGCCGGAAGGGAAGGGTGATGGGATGACCATGCCGTAGTCCTCCTCCTGATAGGTATTGACGTCTTCTTCGTCTGCGTCGTCACGGGAGGGGAAGGCGCAATCGATGTCTTCGATTAGGAGGATCGCATTTTTTGGAATGGATGAAGCAGCTTTTTGTAGGTATGCGTCGTCGACGCTGGAAGGGGGCTGGTGTCAGTTTAAGGGTTGGGATTGGGGCTGGGTGAACGTACAATCCTGAAGAGAGGGGTAGGGCATAGATTTCAAGGCCGAGTTCGCCTGCCTGGAAGAAGGTTAAACGAGGACGTCGTGAGGATGATGTAAATGACTTCGTACAAGAGCGTAAATCGTGGAAGCTAGATGTCGACATTTGATGAGAAACGAACATAATAGCGGCACGTGCACATACTCTTTCCAGTGCCAGGAGGGCCATATAAGAGGTATCCCCGCCGA
Source organism: Hypsizygus marmoreus (assembly GCA_013433165.1). Lineage (NCBI taxonomy): Eukaryota > Fungi > Basidiomycota > Agaricomycetes > Agaricales > Lyophyllaceae > Hypsizygus > Hypsizygus marmoreus. The sequence continues at coordinate 3,239,267 of CM024090.1, read as the reverse complement.
TAGGGAATCCCTGCCTCGGTATACCAATCCTCGGTGTTGAGAAACTCTTGTGCATCTTCAACCAAGGATTCGAGCACGCCCTCCATGAGGACGATGGAGCTGAGTGGCCTTCGCGCCTTGTATTTGACATTACTCCATATGAACCCGGGTCCATAAGTTGGCTGTCAAGGAGTGTAAGCGAGGATACTCACGAGAACTTGATACGCAGCCGAGTACCTACCGTATCGGCAATGTGGACAGTAACATTGGGCCTGCTTGTCTCTTGATACCGGGCTCGTGCTTCAGCAATCAAGGATGAGAGGACATTCATATCGAGGGTGTAGATCCTGAATTGACGTTGAGTTGAAGGAAAAATTATACTCTTGTAAGACGTACGAAATAATCATGGTGGCGAATGTTTTCGGTCCAGAGGGAGACGAGAAGTTGAACGTTTGTCGCGAATCCTTATTCCTCTTGATTTCGACCCAGTACCCCTTCCATCGGAACAGCTGGGGCATCTCATAGGTAGGAACGTAATCGGCGTTGCCGTCAATCTCGTTTTCAGCTTGAACACCCCATTTACGCTGTGAGTTTTTTGCGTTGACGCGGAAGTCGCGCGAGCGGCGCCAAACATTCTCTTGTGTCTGCAGAAGAATCGTTTCAAATCGTCCTTCTCGAACCCGACTGGATTCACATACCAGAAACAAGACAATCCACTCGTATGCCGGATCCCCCTCGTCAAACTGTGCTGTGATACAGTATTCTAGAAGTATTTCGAATGATGAGCTGTCAACACCCGGGCGTTGAGAAGGTAAAGAACTACATACGAAGTTGGAATCGCTCCATTAACCACTTACACAGCCTGCGCCCAGTCTCAATGAGCGTACCCAGCACGAGCAGCTTGGCACTATCCACCAAATGCTGATTCTGCAGCAGCGAGGCGATGAACGACATGCCCATGAGGCGCGTGAACGACCAGTCATTCCCTGATGAATCTGTTTTCTGAGCAGGGAAAGGATATTCCATCACGGAATGTGCGGACGAGGAGGGTATGGTGGTAGGGAAGAAAGAGAAAAGCGGAAGCGCCGAAAGAAGGGTCCGACCTAGAGCGTGGCGTTAAAGATGGGTGACATGAGGCGTGATGAGATATCTCGGAGCCGACTGGTGCTTTTTAGGGCAATCGTGGCTAGTTCACGCTAGGCACATCCTGTGGGCGGTAACGGAAACGACGAGATGTTTAAGAGAGAAAAAGTGAGGTGAATGCAAGAACCTGGAGATTCGTCTAGAAGGACTTCACAACGATCACATTAGCCGAAGCCATCACTTGCTGGCATGAATGATATGATCTTTATAAGATAAGATAAAATGCGAATCTACATTATCTTGGCAAAATACTACAGGAGAAGCAGCTCTCGAACCGCGACTCAAGCTTCAGCTAATAAACATGTCATAGTCTTCACATACCAGTGCTAGAAATTCTTCAGAGTCTTGGAATTGCATATCGCTGTGTTAAGTTACGTATTTCCCTCGGGCGATGAGGGTAAAGATATATTCTCAAATGGATCTAAACTTGTTGGTCGTAATGGCACTGCTTACTTGACTCCTGGTTAGAACTCGAAGCCGAGATGCGTTGTATGTACCATGAATATCGATACTGTATGGTCATATAATTCCGAAATCGCCTGCAGCTGGCCTCAATTGGAGACCCATGCGCACGGAAGGAGTAAGGAGGAAAGAAGCTGGTTCGTCGAACTTTCTCTGCTGGAGCAGATTGGGAGATTTGTTTTTTCTTCCATCCACGTCATCATAGAGAAATCGTAATGCCCTTCGAGGTGTGCTGAATCTGAACGTCACCAATAATGCCCACCCCCATATCAATCGCTGCTCCAATGAGCTTTGAACGGAGATCCTTGGCATCTTGAGTATCAGTTGCCATACCATCCACGAATATCCACAGCGCCATCCCGCTCTGAAGGATAGCAGCTCTGTCATCAAAAAGCCGCATTAGCGCTAACCACGAGTGGTATTTCTCTCCCGAAAATTTCCTAAGCAGGGCTCCCAGCTCAGGACCGGGGGACGTAGATGGATGCTGCATCAGGTGTCCTCCCCAGAAGCGACACGCATATCCAAGGGCACCGGGAAGGTGTTTCGCAGCCGGGTGCCTCCCGGCAACAGCGCTCTCATCGAACATGTCGTGTACGTTCGTCGGTAGGTAAGTCGTCACGAGCTGGAGACAGAATTGAGCGAGCATGATATGATGGCTCGTGGGTTCGATGAAGAAAGTAGATTCAGAGCATCGAGCGGGATCGGTAACGTAATCCCGAAAGGACTTGTGGTATACCGTGATAGGCGCGTCTCCACCCGCTGTTACCTTCATGACGGCATGCAACGGTCGCAGGACAGACGCGATTTTACCAGGAGTGATTCGGAGCAACTCAGCTAAATCGTTTCTCGAGAGAGGCTCGGAGACAAGGACGATGGAGCCGACGACCAGCCTCCAGACATCTTGATATTCAGGCTCCATCACATCCACCCCGCTGCACATGAGCACAGTTCTGTACAGTTCATCGATACCCTTGTTCTTCTCAGGAACTGCCGTGAGGAGTGCCAGCCGTTCGACGGGCTGGTCGACGGGCGAGGTAATGAAAGATACAGCAGTGGCTGCAAAGACGAATAGTCCGGCCGACCTGGTGGTCAACGTTTGAATATCCTCGTCAGATGGCCACGGAGAACTGATATCAATGTCGCTACGATTGGCAATGGCCTCCGAGAGGCTGGTCTTCAGGAACAGACAGATATCGGCGTCAACCGATGTCTCCTCAACATCACTGAGAACGAGTGTTCGTGTCCGGGGCTCCAGTGATGGGATACGGAGTGCATTTCTTATGGGTGGTTCGGGGCGACTCGAGATGAAGAACTTGATGGAGGGAAGATTGGTAACGTCTTGCGCGAGGACGGAAAGGATGCTCGAGATGGGCTCCGTCTCTTTACACTCATCCAATGCATCGATAACGATAATAGTCGATATCCCTGTAATCTCCAGTGGTCGAACGAGAAGTTTCGAGAACTGGTGAGGTATAGATTCCCGCCCGACATCCGGTGCTTGCTTCAGAGCGGCAACAATGCAAGTCCTGAACGCAGGAAACCGACATGCAAGCTGGAACGAGAGCGTCGGTACGATCAAACAAGGGTCGCATCTGTCTGCGTAGTCCCGCGAACAGAAAAAGCTCGCACCGAGTCGTCCGTCCGCGAATGCGCATTTGCAGAAGGTTTGTGTGATAGTGCTTTTACCGCTCCCAGCATGACCGCTGAGCCAGAATACCGGCTGCGATTTCGGATCGTCCGCCCATGCTTCGAGCTCCTCCAGGATAGCTGTCCGTGTGCCTCGCATGCAAGGCTTGTGGCTTTCGCTTAAGTGACTTGCGTTTGGTGCGCGAGGTAAGGTTCCCAATATTCGGTAGTCATCTGCGAAAATCTCCTGTCAGTCAAGGCTCCTCGACGATTATGGGGCGGGAGGCGATTTACCTGAGGTCTAAAAACTTCCTGTCGATATAGGCAACGTGCAAAACACATTATAAAACACACCATAAGTGCTTCAGTTCGCTCGTTGATATCGTTTTGAACAACTGTCTGTGGTCACGATCAACACGACAAGTCAGGTATGGAAGCATGGCTACACACCTGATAATCCATGAGCGTGTCACGGATGTCCTCCACCAGACGAGACAGCGTATCAGCATCGTCAGCGGCCGCGACATATCTAGATACGCCATGCTTGTACCTGACTGCATCAATCTCGTCTGAGATATCCTGGAGTTTCCTGAGGGGATACCTCAGCTTCACTACTTACCAAGGGTGATAAGCAGAAGAAAAATCTCACCTGAGAAATAATTTCCGTCTTTCGCGCTCCTTGTCACTATATCCCGCATCGTCTTGGTCTCCCATCCGAAAACTCGACTGTAAGGCTCCTAACCGCTGGACGAGGCGTCGTACACTATCCTTGTTCGCGTTCCATTGCTATATATCGGTTCAGTTACGCTCGATCAAGGAGCGCAAGATTATGACATACCTCGTGATGATCCATGATGAATGTCAGCCCACGTAACGCGCCCTCGAGAGGGGCGAAAACCGTCGAAACCTCCTGTACCAGCCCCAACCCCGCTCTCGCCGCGCTGCGTATCGGTATTTTGCCCTGCAAAGATGACGCTGGATGTCGATCTTGGTCTTCATCGTTTGAAGTCGTCGTTTCAGGAAGAGGTGAGTGGGGGGTCGATGCAGTGGAGACGTGAGCATCGTGCTTGACAACGTGAGTCTTGAACCATGAACGGATGGGTCCCATTCCTTATGAACAGCAGGTCAACGAACTTGACGGGGTTAAACACGAAGGGCAGTGGTAGACACGAGGCTGTTGACGTCGATCACCATGTCACTCGTCATTGATTAAGGCACATATCAGATCAAAGGAGTGTGTGATATTCGAGGCGAGGCGAGGCTCGAACGTTTGAGTGCCTGGGCCCTGAGCTCTCGGGAAGACCTGAGAAAAGTGCGCTTGGACGATCAAATTCCGGCTCGGTAATGGAAGGGGTGAAGTAAAATAAAAAAATAAATAAAAAGAATAATAAAAATCGCAAAAGGAAGGAGCTATTTGGTTGTGTGTTCTTTCAATGGCCTCGATTCCTCAAAACGGATGGCAGGTGATGTCAGCGCGCATGCCTGAGCTCGAGGCCATTCTGCTCACTTTTGGCTGAAGTTTCTCCTTTCCCCTCATCCTCACTCTGAAGGCTCAAACAAACCTCCCAATACCGTGCTAATATGTGCCTAATTTCCTCACAGCTGCTCCCAAATTTTGAAAATTTCCTGTGACATTTAGAATTTAGCAAAGATGTTGAGAGTCTGATGTGGCTCCACTGCTTCCAAGTTCTCAAAACAGGTTTCTTGAGAAGACTTGGGTCCAAGACATGCAGGCTAATTACAAGGATGCTGCTTCTGCCCTGAGGACCTTCATTTAAAGTAAAAACAGCAAATTGGAGTGACCACAGGAAAGCAGTCAATCTACAAGATTATAACAAACTCCTTTGGGAGTTCTTAAGCCTATCTATCTACTGAAAGTCAGGGATAGAAGTCTTCATGTCTTTATCTGACCTTTCTGATAGCCTACAACATGTTTGAGGGTTGTGAATGTCCCAGTTTTCAAGAAACTATTATGTCTACTGTAGCAAGCCACTGTGATTGTAAATGGCTCTCAAGCTTTGAAAATCACTCCCCAGTTACTCTGAGATGATGTTTCAATATGGCTATACCAGGGAAAGGGAGAAAATGAATTTCTGAAAGGCAATCTTTGCTAGGCTGACATCCATTCTGCATGTTGTGGGCTAAGTTTTAGCTTGTGAAGTAGAATAGTCACATTTTGCAAAGCCTCAGTTATATATACCACCTACAAGACATGAGATTATACTGTAGGAGCAACAAGAATGGTGCTGTTCAGCTCAGAGAGCGCGACGCGAGCATTTGACGCGTCGGATTTGGAAGTCACGTGACGTGTCCGCGTGGCATTTCAAGCTCAGAATCAGTATCAGTATCCGTCACCCCTATGGTTAACGAGCCCAAATTCCTGTACGCATGGGGTGCCAAGAACACGTATGAAAGCGGGGGAAAGGAGTTCATTCGATGTTGATAGCCTGGTGGTGGAGTCGGTGTATGTCGGGCGCAACGAGAAACTGGAATTTCCGCGACATGGAGTGGGGCGGCGGCGAGAGTTGAACACGGTGTCTGAGAGATAGGTGATTAGAAGGAATGGGAACGCGGAGTGGTAGTTCGCAATTGATGGTAATGCCTAGTCCTGTAATTTCCTCGAAGTAGACGACTGCTACTTTCCACTCGTCATTGAGGTCGGGTTATGCAACAACGAAGGTGGGAAATCATGGCCAGCATCTCGGAATCCAGGACTCAGAGTCGCAGAAACCTGTAAAAAGCAGAAAGACAAAATATATACCAAAGCTGCTATTCCGATACGGGGAATCGAACCCCGAGCTGCCGCGAACAATTGGTTATACAGTAAACGAATTATGAGAGGCGGCAATGTTAGCCGTTACACCATATCGGAGTTGCATGCGAAGGAAGGGGTCTTTCTCCCACACAGGACTGTGAGAGGGTTGTGTCTAGGATGAGGTGGGTGGGTTTGTGGCGCAAGTGGTTTCGGCGATGGCGGGATTTGGGTGAGGGTGTCGACGAGGGAAGGCTTAGTGGGACGAATTCCGGGTCCTCGTTGCACTGTTAGGGGCAGAGAATTCGAGCGGTCGAAGTATCTCAGGATTAAAGGTGCTATTGACGGACCCGGAGACCCATCGTCATCGGCAACGAGAATCACCGTTGGTGCTGTCGACCTCGCATGAAGTTTGAATGAGAACAGAGAGATACGTGTAACGTCAGATCTCAGGTTCCGGCATTGCGAATGTTCAACAGCCATGGGAAAAGGACGTCTCCCGCCAGCCGGAGTCCGGGTTCGGACGCACGGAGAATCCACGATGCGTAGTGTGAGGGGTGAGTTACGGCCACATTGAGAGCGCTATCGAGAGCTTAAGGATTAGGAAGGAGTCTGTACAGAGGATTTGCATGCGGTGTTGGACAGGAGGCCAGAGAGGAGCTGCAGCGTGAAAGCAGGAAACGTCATGCTTCCGATTTTGAGGCACGGGTATTCATCACGGCGTTATTTGAACAAGACGGACTCGGAGGCCCGGGAAACTTGGGATCCAGAGCGAGGAGGAAGAGAAACCAGAAGGTATTGGGGGTTTGAGCCTGGAGGAGTAGGGGCGTTTACGTGGGGCGTCGATTGCTAGGAATGAAAGTTACTGTGGTCGTTGACGCGTTGACGTTGAGTTGGAGCTTAAAGGTGTGACACGTGGTGGCAGTGCATCGAATTTTCCCCTGCGGTCGTGGCGGTCCGGACCTTCCGCCACTTGAACCAACTTCCCATCGTCAATTCATCGCCGGTCTTGCAGAGCCTCTGCCAGCCTCTAACCCTTGCAATCATGAGCTCGTCGACGGACTCTGCTGAGTACAGCCTGCTTTTCGTTCTGTGGGCCATCAAGCGCCCCTCGTGACCCTTGGAGCACCTCAATAGGACCAGCCGTTCGTTTGATCGTCCTGCGAGTGGTGTAAGTGGAGCTGTTGTTGGCTGAACAAGGAGAGAGGGTTACCTGTGCCGATCTTAAAGTGATCAACGGACGCAATACACTAGGGTGATCCATACTGTCTCTTGGTTCGTCGTTCGGCAACTGATTCGTGCATTCAAGTCCTTAGCCTTCCACCAAAATCTCCTCCCACATCGAGTCTATATAATGGCTCTCTAGCATTTCTTGAATGCATATATTCCCAAACGCTGTCAATTTCACGGCGCACCCGCATTGGCGTACCTGCATCGGCGTACAGGACGTTTCATGTACTTCGACATCGGACTCCTTGCTTCTTTATACGACGAGGAGCGCTGGGACATCTCTGGGGGGATATAGTGCTGTTGTCGATGCACGCTATGCATAGAGGCAGGTAAACGAAGATTGCTTTCGTATTTCGCTCTCCAGTCAGTCTGCGATTCTCCCCTTTTCTCCTCGTTGTCTACCCCTGGGACATTGTTCAATCGCCAGTCCCTTCTCCTTTCACCACCCACAGAGCCATCTCCATAAAAATTCACTTCTCGCACGTTCTACCGATCAATCATCCCGAACAACCATCAACGGCGTCTCTTCCACCCCAGTTTCGGGGCGATGACACTAATGTGCCACAGAAAGTGTTCGATATCGGTTCAGCCAGAGCATAGCCGTGAATTTGAGCTCGTCCAGCAGCTGTGATGGATTCGAGACTAGAGGAGTGGCAGTTACGATCTCCTTGGTCGCCAAACGTAGATCACATATTGAAACGCTTATCGGATGTTACATCCTTCGCAATGTTTGTTGTGTCAATGAGAGTCCTCATTACCAGCGCGGCTCTTTGCTCTCGTGAACACGGTGGTGCTGGCATTTGGGCGTTGGTACCTCGTCATGTCCTCGAAATGTGTCCCTTCCTGCTGCGCAGGACACCGCATCCCTACTTCCCATATTGGTCCATGGGCAACGATTTACCCATGCCCTAATGTAGTCCCACTCTCCACTCTCCCTTCGCGCTGCTTATTCGAATCCAAACCCAGCATCCTTGCTTGGTCAGAGGATCCTGACGCATCCGTCCTTGTTGTCGGGTATATGGTGTAATTGATACCTTTGCTCTCTCTCATAATTGTAGAGCACGGACTAAATGTGTCCGCGGCAGTTGGGGGTCCGATTCCCAGTCCCCGCATGCACGGATCTGCACCTTTTTTTTTTTCTTTGACGGGGCGTGGTATGCATTCTTTTTCTTTGTTGATTGATTGTTACTTACGCCCTCGTGCTCGTCTACTAGTCTCTTTCCCGTCTCCTCCTATACACTTAACAACTAATTACGTCTATGGAACTCTTGATACCCTCTTCCCCCATGCATCCAGGCCGAGATCGATGTGGATGATCTCCCCAGGGCGAAGGTGATTCTGTGTCGCCGAGCTAGATAAAGATATGATGAACATTGGTCCGTACGTGCGGTGCTTCATACATTGTGCCGATGTTCATATTTCACCGTACTTCGTAGATCTCGCCTCTCTTTTCCCCGAGTCTTCGTGATATCTCAGCCATCATTAACATAGCCTATACTCAAGATCGCTCTCCCGCGCGTTCCAACTCCCCTTGTTCGTGCGTCCGAATCAGTGGTGCAGCGCCCTGATCTCAACCCTCCAAGAATGATATTGGCTTCTCCGGGCTCATTTCGTCGTCGATAACGGTATGCTCGATAACGGTATGCTCTTTGTTTTCATATCATTACAGACATGGTTGAATTACCTGTAGATCTTCGCGCAGCTCTATCCTCTTTCCACGGATAGAGTGTCTTGCGAAGCCGTGGACCAAATAGCGACATTGCCTTCGCACGTTCTGGGATCTAGGCCCATCAGTCCTGCTGTGTATCTGCTTTGTACTCCTGTCATCGCCCGCCCGAGCGGTGTCCGTCAACCCGCTCCAGTTACAACATTTTACCTCTTCCTACGTGCCGCTCCCCACGCACTCCGAACGATAGTATTACCTTTGTACTAATTTGACCGACACTCATTGTACGAACCAGTCGTGGCACTCTCGCTGGGTATGACATGTCGACCGTCATGATGGGATGCTACACAGTGGTCTATCGTACTCGATTCTTCGGTAACGCAGTTTTGTCGATGTGTATGGTGCGGCTTGTCAAGTAGGTGTGTGCGCGCGAGAATAGAGGTGTACAATCCCCGACAGAGATAAGTGTCAGCGTTCGATCGTGGTTTGCTATGGTCGTCGTTTTAAACTCTACAACATGGATGCATACGGGTTCCAGGGTCTGTGCTTTATAACAAATGTCGTTGTTGACGTGAACTGGTAATGATCTGAACGGTCAACGCAATTTGGCGGAATATTCACGCGTCCTTCACATTGAGCTCTTTTTCCCTTTCACTGGCTCGCGATTCCCCATTAGTAGTCTCCGTTATGACTACCGTTAACGAATGCAGATAATTTTGATCCTCCAGGTCCACCGCCTGATTCTCGTATGGCTACAGCCGTCCAATCCGACCATGTCTCGCTCATTTTGCACTGCCAGATATATACCACCATAAATGTGGATTGCTGTGGGTGCAGTCCTTCGCTCGCTTTGTTTCTTGTAGTCACAAATATTGAATTCATCATCATTTGCAGATCTTGGCTCGTTACTGACTTTGACGGTCTCCGGGAGGAAACACGAGGGACGGAGAGGGCCTGGCTGATAATGATGTTTATTCTATGACTCCTACTAAGTACGTCAACTGATTGCGAGAGAACAACGCTCTACCCCACCACTCGCTCCTAGATCTCACTCATAGTAGTTGACGACAATCTTGTGCTCCTGTATATAGGTTAATGTGCTGCTGTACGGAGACAGACGTTGATAAAAACTGGGTTCATCGGGTTCTGGTATGGCTCCCATCGCTAAGTGACAGTCCTTGCCAGAATCGCAAAGGGAGTAGAGCTGCCCCTCCGGCGAGATAATATGTCCAGCATAGGTGATTTTGGGAGACCTATAACAAAAGGCGCCTTTCAAGCGTAATTCCCAGGATGCTACGCAACACATCGAAGTCGGTCTGGATTTGGAATGTAGGAGGTGGTATTTATAGATGCGGGTAACAGAGGGACGCCATAAAGAAACGTCCACCCAGATGACGGCCAAGTCCTCTCGCAGAGGAGAAGAGGATGTCGAAAGCTTGAGTGTCAGGCGGCCGCGTATATCACATGTGGGAAACAGGATTGTGGTCGTCAGATGATGTAGAACAGTGTCGATTGAGGCGTTGTCATCAAGTTCAACCAAAGCATCCATGCTCCAGAGTCTCATGACGAGTTGTGGAGGAGGGAAGGTTTCTTTCTTGGTCAAGAGGACTAGATATCCTGAAACAAGATCGATGGCATGGTGACCCTTAAGACAGCATTAGACTAAGTTCAGCCAGTAATTGATGTACCTACCGATACCTTAATCTTCTTCTTGGTCCCCGTTGAAAGCCTATACAGCAATACAAAATCTTGGCTAAACAACCTTGCAAATGCGTAATCACCCTGTATACTAAATTCAAGCCAGATGATGAGAGTGCTAGTGATAGGTGCATTGTCAGTAAGCAGTGTCGTGGACAGTCCAGTTATCAGATTCAGATGCAGGATTTCGATGAGGCTTTCAGATTTCCACTGATTAGCCCAGTGCATCAAGCAGTGAATAAACACACATACAGTACTGTGCTCGAGTGTTCCCTGCAAGCCCACCATCACAGACTCCAATGAAGAGGATTGCGCCCTCACCATCATCCACCGTCTCCACCGCAAACCTTGCCACCGTGTAACGTACATTCGACAGTTGGGTTTCCCAGGTGCTTTTGTATGACCATATCCGGTTTCTTGATTCCATAGACAAGCATTCTAGCATTCCGGAATGTTTGTATACTAAACATTTGCCGCCTGCTATTAACTGGGCATCGTTCAATCTCCAATTGTGGGTTTCATCATCTGATGAAAAGCTTTCGAAGATGACTTGATGGGCCACGATGGGGAAAATAACGTCCGAGGTCGTTTGAGCTCTCCACGATCTTGGACCGAGAATCATGCGTTTGACAAGATCGACCAGGTCATCGGTTGTGTGGTCCTCGAGTGATTTGCCAGGCGGTAGATCGATGAAGCCACGCCGATGGAGATCAGACACGATCGCCAGCCAGACATGTTTTGAAAAAGCGAGCGAGTGGATTTGTCGGCTTGCCTGACCAACCGTGGCGTTTTGAATAGGGGCGTTGTTATAGAGTTGGAAAATGGGGCGCATACCTGGCTCAAAGTAAGCACGCTCTGGATGTCGCACAAGGTCAAGATCGTGACAATAATGTCGTCAACAAGAACCGCTTTATCATTTGCCATAGTGTTCAGTATGAAGAGGGTGATGGATACTTTCAGAGAGAACAGTTGGGCGTGAGGAGTGCGCTAGGCGCTCGGAAGTGGGAGGAAGAAACACGAAGTGGTGCGGCTTGAACATGGCCCACTCCGGCCCGCATATACCGCTGACGATTTCAATTCTCCCAAATTCTCCATCCACACCGTGGATTCGTACGTACCGTTCTTCGTGGGCTGTGTCATTGTTAGCGCTCATTTTTTTCGTAGTACGTAGATCCTGTCTATGATTTGTCCATTTTGTTTTGTTTTATCTATGTAAACTGGTTGGCATGCTCAATAACGTCCTTCCCCGTGTACCAACTCCCCTCGTACTTGCATGTCATCATTACCCTGCAAATCCTGCCACTTCCATGAATGAAGGACATTTCCATCTTCCAGTATCTGGCGCCATCACACTTCGCCAGAAGGCACTGTGGCGAAGACAGCTTTGGCTCAAACCACCCGTCGCGAAGGAGGTGGTAGGATCTGAGAATCATTCCGTGGCTATAAGGGTGGAAACTCTAGGGCGCGACATCGAGGCTCTGATCCGGCGTAACATATTCGACTTCCGATGGCTCTCAATCATAGACTCCACGATGTGAAACCAGTCATTGACTAGTGGACGAAAACTCTTCAGGTACAGTATGATGAGGAGACAAATGTCAAATATGTCTCGAAAACCTGAACTCGAAAGCAAAACCAAAGTGCGAGGGCCATTGAGAACGGGGAACCGAGCCCCGAGCTGCCGTGAACACTTCAAGCGAGAGGAGCTAGATGGAAGGCAGCAATAGTCGCTGTTACACCATATCGTATTTGCGTGTGGGTAGGAAGGGTTTTGGTGTGTATGTTGCGAGCGTAAAATTAGAGCGGTTTGGGTAGTAAAGCGGGAATGAGAGTAGGCGTTGACGTAGTTTCGGAGAAAGCGGGGCTATAGTGGTGACGGGGCAATGAAGCGGTAGATAGCAAGGGTGAAGTGCCTTGCTCATTGGTCATTGGTCATATACGGCTTGAGGACTCCATGAATCGAGGTATCTCATGATTGACGGGTATCCTAGGGTGCCATTGGTGGACCTGGAAACCCGTCGAACGTTGACATTGAGGAGCGTCTGTGGTGCTGGTCGCTCCTTGAGGAGTTCGAAAGAGAGCAGAGATACGTGGGATCTCGAGCTTCCCAGTTGCAAGCATTCAGCAAGATAATAGACGTATCTGGCCAGCTGAAATATCTTAGCGAAGCGGGCGCCAATGAGATATGGCGAGATTGAGAGGTTCTGCGTTGGTCTCGACACAGAGAGTCTGCATTGCGGAGTAGTAGGAAAGCAAAGAGGTGGGAGATGGGCGGCTCTGCGTACGAGAAAGAAGGAAATATCGAGCTTCAGAGCTTGAGGCAAGAGTACCTGTTATGTAGAGTGACCGAGACAAGAAGATGGAGCCCAGGGAGATCAGGAGTCCAGAGCGAGGAGGAGGAGATGCCATGCTCTATTGGGACTCGAGCCCGAGTGAGAAGGGGAGTTTGAACAGTGCGTCGATTGCGAGCAATGAATGTTACAATGGTCATCGGCGTCGACGTTGAGCTCGAAATTGTGGTGGCGGTGCAATAATTTTCTCCTAACGGTCCGGACGGGCCGGAGCTTCCGTAACTTCAACTCAACTTCTTTGTCGCCGGCGAACGTCAGCCAGTGGAATCAAGAGTTCGTCCATGGACTCCCCTTGCGCTAAAACTATCTTGGGTCTTACCTCATGGGCCATCAAGTAACCGCGAGCCACCTCAACACCGTCAGCCTTCCGAGTCGTTCGGTCATATCTTCGCGAGTGGTGTAGCTGGAGCTGTTGTAGACGGCACACACGACGGTGAAGGGGAATAGAGGACGATGTGGGTGCAATGTCGGCACGATCAAGGAAAGATGGGACGAGAGCTGGAGAAGATAACTCTGGGACGGCATGTGCGATTCATACTGTGTCTGAGCTTGCCATTCGTTTGCTGAAACGAGTCTTTGTAGGTTTTCATCGAAACCTCCTCCTATATATAGGTTTTGCAGCTCTCCGGAGTCCCGAAGTCTGTTTGTCCCCACGCTGTCAATCTTACGGGGTATCAGTATCGGTATGCAGGATGCTGCGTTCAACAAAGGTATCTATATTCTCGCATCTTCCATGCCAGACCCTCCGATTGAATTGGTCTCAGTGAGAATCTTGTGCTGTTCCCTTTCCTAATTGTGGTCGAATGAGCAAACGAGAAGCATCAGACTCCTGTTTCTCTGAGGTCTCCACTCTGTTCCGCACTTCTCCCCTACACTCCATCGCCCACCACAAAGACACCACCATCAACGTCCCTTGCTGCCATGTTCTACTGCTCTGGTCATCCCGAACGACCATCTCCTACATCTCTTCAACTTGCACACAACGTTCACGGCACGGTGGTTAAACCATGGGTGACCCGGGGCATATGAGCTGGTCCTGCGGCGGTGACGGATTCGAGAACAGAGTAGCCTTTACGATCTCCTTGGTTGCGAAATGTAGGTCACATTCTGACACGCTAGGATATTACTGAGCGTATCCCCCGCAGATCTGGCCATGCCTACAAAAAGTACTTATTGCGATGAAGCTCTTTGCCCTCGCTGTGGCTCGTGCATCGGCTCTCTGGTGTTGAAGATGGGGACATGGTGGTGCTCGCAGTGGTTGGGTGGGAATGTGTCGGTGTGGATATGCTGAAAACGCCTGACCGTGTATGTATTCTCGTCACAAAACTGGGCGCTTATATTCACTATTTTCGCTTGAACAGTCCTCGTATGTATGAGGCTTACGTCGTATCTCCTTTTGAATACACACATTATATGAGTTGCACAATCGGCAGACCATTATTCACCGCTGGTATCTAGCACTCAGCCCGCTCCCTCGATACTTCGACGTGTCGTCGATGTCCCATTACTTATTCGCCCCCTCCAGCCCCGACAACGAGTCCGTCGCTCAAGGTCCGACTTTTCCAGTGTCGTCTTCGTTCTTCTCTCCCCATTGTCTTCCTTCTCGCGCTCCTCATTCGAATCCAACCCTAATATCTTTAGTTCCTTACAAAGTCGTGATGCATGCTATCCCCGTCGGGTATGGTGTAACGGCCAACCTTGCCGCCTCTTATAACATGTACGCGACAGCTTGGGGTTCGATTCCCTGCACCCGCATTATCCCAGTCTAATCCACAATTTTTTTATGCAGGCCCGGTATGTATACTTGTTCTTGCCTGATTCTAGACTGACGATAATCTTACGCTCTCGTACTCCTCCAATAGTCATTTCCCGTGAAACCTAAACCCGGTATACTCTTTGCTTCCATATTACGGACTATGGCTTCGACTGACAAATGTTATACAGATCCTGTAATGGATACGACCAAGGAAATACTATACGAGCTGAACGGAATCCAGGTATTCACTTTCAACTCATTAGGTCGCTCACTTCTAACCTGCGACGGAAGAACTTCGTGACCTACCACGGACAAGATGTCTACATGAAAGGCGCCACGCACCATGGACCAGACTACGCCCTCGTCTCCAAGGTCTACCATAAGGCGATCAAAGTCTCGCAGGACGGCGACTTCAAAGCCAATATTCTCTACGAATATTGCCCTCTCAGGAAAACTAGTACTATCCCTTGCGGCACTACAACATTCTGTCGCGATCCCATTCCTAGTGTTCTTGTCTTGAGAAGTTTTTTTGAACCTACGAAAGCCTAGAGGTTGGACGACAGTAGAGTTGGTTGCCAGAACAACGTTGCATTCAGTGGCTGTGCCAACACTGATCACGCTTCAACTCCAAGATCACCCTCGTCCCACCTCCCCCTCGTGCATCAGAACCCGTGTGCTTTGAGCAGTTCAATATCATCTCATCACTTCTATCGAGTCAGGCATACATAACGCACTTCTCTTGCTTGATACACCGCCCGTGCCCATCCACACTCCTGTCCTCACATCGCTTTCGCTAACTTACACTTCATCCAGCGAGAGCAATTTCATTCGGCTGTCTCCATACCCTACTCAGGGAAGAGATCGACTTTCGGCCGATGTGGTGTAACGGCTGACATTACCGCCTTTCGCAACGAGACGAGAGGAAGCTCACGGTAGCTCGGGGTTTGATTCCACATATTGAAAGTACGGATAGTGATTACTTTTTTCTGCTACTTTCATTAAGTTTCTCGCAAAACGATAACCATCGAGGCCCACAGAATTGGACATTCTGCCCACTTGAAAGTTGACTGCCGACGAGATCTGCACCAGGACCCAGTCGAGAAGGGTGATAATTGATGAGCGGTCACCTCTGGCAAGGGCCTATATTAGGGAGCAACATATTCGCTCCATATCTGTCTGAAATTGAGAATAACAAGTGCCGGTTATGCCACGCTCCCATATCTATTGTGATGTTCTTCCTATTTGAGAGAATATCAATTGTCTGAATACTCTTTTAGAAATTCTGAAATTCATCGATTCACATATCCGCATCTGGCGGCGCTGGAACGGCATATGTCGTCGATGCATATCCAAAATTGGGAGTGAACGAATCTTAGAGGTAACAATAGCCTTCATGAAATGTTGAAAAGAACAATAAATGTATTCGGTACGCATACTCGCCTTTTGTTATTCTCAATTTCTAATGCATATGTGATGCATATGGTGCTCCGCAATATAGACCCTTGCCAGAGGTGGGTTAGGGCGGTGTGCCAGCCCGTCACTATCAGAAGAGTCAGATAGGCGCCCCATACCAACTTATAATTTACGGCCACAGTGCTCAAGAAGCAATTAAGGTTCATGATTCACGGGCAACCGTGGTGAGGGTCCTACCTGAAGAAGCGTGACACTTGACGTGGACGAGCCTTTTCATAAGGTTTGGGGTCCAAAATATGTTCTGGGCGACATATATAAGCCTGGCCGGTCGCGTTCTCACACACCACCATCGATCAAACGTTTGCTCGCGGTACGTCGCACTCGCATGCCTTTCGACAGAGAACGCCATCCTCACGCTCGTCCTAACCCAAGATCTCAGCTATGGCAACGACAGGTTTAAACCATCTCCAGGCTTTCTTCAATGGCTATCCGGGAATCAATGGCTATCCGGGATTCACGTACAACCCCTCGAATCCGGCCACGAGTGAATTCAATCGCATGGCACGGCTCCTCCAGTGGTCGCAGTACGAGAGAAATGAGAATAAAGACTACTTCAAGGATGCGCTCGTCAAGGAGTTCAACACGATATATGGAACGGACGAAAACTCCCTCGAATCATGGCAAACATTATGTCGTGTTTTGAGCATCACGCCGATCCCTGAAACTCTGAAGGTGTGTCGAGAGGTGAGCATCAGTTACACAGCTCTTCTCACAAAGCCCACTAAAGCCGAGACCCTGCGCTCCTTTTCAAGAAAGTCAGAGGCACTTTCGTGAACTTGGTCGATTTGGTGGACCTGCCGAATTCAAATGAGCCGATTAAGCTATTCAGTTCTGAATTGGCATTGAGCAACTACACCAAAGACAGCATGAAGTATTTCCCAAGGGAAAATGCTTACGCTGGTGGTTTGCTGAAGTTTCTTTTGCGGCGGATCGCCAATCCAAGAACACAACAAGGGTTTCAAGCACGACGTCGGGGGCGAGGAATTTAGGGTGAATCAGAACTTGGGAAGTGCATCGAGAAGTCTCTTCAATAAGTTGCGCGAGGAAAGTCAATTTTGCCATCTAGATAGAACCTAGGCATTCCAAGTGCGTAGTAGCTATTCTCCAGATTACGTTGGTCGCAGGTCTGGGATTCGGGAAGGCCACTCCTGGCCAACGCTTGCTTCGATGAATTTGTGAACTCGTGACATATGTAGTCAGTCCCACCAGAGAAGGCGTTCACGAGTTTTGGGGCAACACTAGAAATAATGGTTTTGTCACGTGTGAAGTTGGAGGAGCTCAGCATACAGGCTGTACATACCTGGCGATTATATCCTGGAGGAGGAGTTTTATGTTCATTGGCGGCCGTGTGGGTGAACCTCAATCTGCGTCCACCTCCATTATCGATCATGCACAGGCATACTCAGGAAAATGTAGGCGTGGTGTAGATGAAGAGAATCTAGAAGTTGAGAGGATGATAATGATCATCAAAATGGAGGCCAGTAATGAGGTTCATGAAAACGATACTCGGAGAGGTCAACATCGTTTTGATGGGCGAGAATCAGAGTGAAGGGCCACCGATAGCGGGAATTCGAGAAGGAACGTGGATGAGGATAGTGTTGAGTGCGAGCGATGTTCATGGATGGATGGATGTCACGAAGTCGAGAGTTGAGATAGAGATCTATGAACAGACGTTGAACTCAATTCAGCATGAACATTCGCAGAAGCATTGTACGTACACATATTCATCATTGAACAGGACGTTCCAGGTCGGCGACAAACGAGCAGCCCACCCCTCGAGAGTTCATCCACCTCCTCCACGAGAGCTGGAACGCAAGGGAGGAAGAGTACATTAAGGTCAACATTGTGGCGCTTCCTAGTGTAGTATGCGCGGAAGACAGGCACAGGCACAGGGATTCGTGAGCACCGCGCCAGCTGCGGGAAGAGGTTGGAAAGCCGTAATCAGGTTAGGAACGAAGGTGCAGCACTGCCAAAAGCGACAAGACAAAAACATCGGAATCCCCCATGTTCGGGTACGGGGAATCGAACCCCGAGCTGGCGCGTATAACCAGTTGCGATGAGAGGCGGCAATGTTAGTCTTTATATCATGCTACGGAAGAAGCAGAAACCCCGATACTAAAATGCCTGAAACAGCGCGTGGGGTTGGCGGCATTGGGGGAAATGGGTGGCCGGCGCGTCAGGTGAGAGGAGGTTTCGATGGAGGGCTGGCTAAGCACGAAATATACGGGCTGGCATGCGCGAAGCAGCAAATGAATGGCAAACCAACAGGCAGTACGAATCCCGCTGGTAGTGCATGCCGTCCAGAGTCATCTTCTGCAACCCTCATGCCAATTTTTGTCCGCTCACCAAAAACTGGATATCCTCATAACACCCTCTTTACTCTTCCATCAAATATATGTATCCGTCAATACAGACCCAGCTATATCACTTGTGGCAAACGACCATACGAGGGTTGGCCATGGTCGTGTTAAGGTGAGAATTTTACGAGGGATTTGCGATGGCCCAGGGAAAGAAAAACAGGATAGCCTCAACGGAGAAGTTCATCGAAGAGCTCTTGATTCCACGGCGGAAGAGGTTGGCAGGGGATCTCTGCGAGACAGGCCGCCGCGATGCTGACTGACGCTGATGAAGTTGGTTGAAGTCGCGGAAGCTCCGGACCGTCGGGACCGTGGGCAAAAATTATCGCACTGCCACCACATGTCAAACTTTCGAGCGCCCACTTTGACGACCACCGTAACTTTCATTGCTAGCACTCAATGCACCGTTCAAATTCCCCTTATCTTTCGGGGTCAGAGCCTTAATAACTCATGGTATCCCTCCTCTTCGACCTGTACCCCAGATTTCCTTTGCTCCGCCTTCTTCGAATCACGTCATTGCTAGATTACTCTCCGACAAGCGCACCCGGGGTGAGCTTGCCTACTACACTGCAATGCAAATTCTCTGCATAAGGTAGAACCTCTTGGTCTGGCCGTATCTCACCCGCGGTGCCCCTTGCTAAGCTTTTTCGCATCTGTCTGTCTTACGGAACGCTCGCAAATCAGGATTTTGAGATCTCGCGTGTCTCTGCTCTCGTTCAAACTTAATGTGGGGTGAATATCACCAACAGCGGATGCTCTTTGTCAATTATGACGGGTTTCCAGGTTCATCGATATCACGCTAGAAGACGCGTCAATCCTTGAATCATCTCGACTTATCCAATCCTCTACCCTAACAGAGCAACGAGAAAGGCACCTCTCTCCACCCATTCGTCACTGCACCTCAATACCACTGTCGAAACTACTTCAACGCCCACTCACGCCCCCGCTTCTGATGCACCCATCACATGCTCGACACATTCCCTTCACAGTTGTGCCTCTGAATTTTACTCTCGAATAGAAAGAAGACCTTCTTCCCCACGCGTAAATCCGATACGGTGTAACGGCTAACATGCCGCCTGTCGTAGTTTACACTTCAAGGGTGACATATGTCGTGGAAGCTCGGGGTGCGATTTCCTATGTCGGAATTTACAGTCGTATTCTTTTTGATCCACCAGGCTTCCGTGACTCCACATCCTAGGTTACGAGCCCGCGTATATATGCTTTATCTCAACCACATCTCTCTCGGCCCAACGTCACACTCTCTGCCGACCTTTTACTTTCTTGAGTCTTCCGGTTCAAAGATGAATAGATGAAACGCACCCTTTCATCTACCGCGGTTGCACCGTTCTTTCGTGTCTTTCCTTGAGGCCGAAATATATGTGGGTGACCTCCTGAAGGGCAAGAGTGATCCTGTGTTGCCAGACTCGAGTGTCGTAGTCGACCAATATTGGTGCGTACATACTATATTTCACCCTCTGTGCCGATATTCATTTTATTCGTACTGCGCAGATCTCGACTTTTGTTTCCCTAGGTCCTTTCATAACACCTCAGCCATTATCACCATACCCCGTGGTCAAGGTCGCACTCCTACGTGTTACAGCTCCACTCGTTCTCGCATGTCCATCGCCATTGCTGTTGATATTCAATTCCGCCGGAGACAGGAATTCCTAGACTCGAGATTGACCCCAGGCAGATAGGAAGTCGCATCCATAGTGGCCGCCGGCCCCAGCCTTAATCTTGTGCGGCTGGGTTTAGATATTGTGCACGATGTTTGACGTAGAGGATCGTCGTCCAAAGCAGAGTTCTGAACATGGATTCGTAACTTATCAGTGTCGTTGATGAGCAGAAGACACAAGATTTGTTGCACATCCACATTGGATCCATGGTTCCGTTCTCGTTTCAACCGCTGGTACATATCAGCTTCAAAGTAAATATCAGCGACAATGCCGTGGCGGTTTCCAGAATGTGCGAAAGACTCAGAGCAAAGTTACTATCTCATCGCACGCATGGGAATACCTATCATGTTAACCTCCTATCGGGCGAGACATGACGTCTGCTCTGTGCGTGCAATAGGAAGGAAAATCGATTGTCGAGGTCACTCAAAAGCTTCAATGTCGGGCCCAAGTTAAATTTGACAGGGAACGCAGTGAGTATTATTCTAAGTAGGATCTTGAAGCATATGCGAAATTCGTAGCTAACATCTAATTGCCCTTGCTCTGGCGATGAGGTTGAAGTACGAGCGGCGGCTCGAGGTGAGCGGCCGAGGCCATCAGGAAGCCATGACTTGTTCCGGTACCCTGATAAGCTTTCAGTATTCCGATATGAACTGGCGTCAGGCAGAGACGACTCACGATCATTGTGCCGGGGAAGCCAAGATCAAAGTCAGTGGCCGATTCCAACTCTTTCATTTGTTCTTCACTCAAGGTTATGTCGAGTGCTTCAATGTTTCCGAGAAGGTGTTCGACCTTGCGACCGCCGATGATAGGGAAAACGAATGGGGTCTTGTGAAGGAGGTATGCGAGGGCAACTAGAAAGTCATCAAAATCTTCGTTAGGCCATTACATAGTTAAACGACGACGAGAAATAAATCGCACCTGCAGTGACTTGATTGGTGCCAACTTCCTTGGCGACTTTCTCGAGAGCTGCGGAGACTTTCTTTTCTTTCTCGTTTCGCTCCCAAGTGGGCCCGAGCTGGCGTCGTTGCTCTCCGGTAATGCGCCGGCGTTCTTCTTCAGCATCGGTCCGGAATTTGCCTCCAGCGACAGCGTTCCATGGAGCGAGCGCCATGCCTTTTGAGGTATTCAGAATCAGGGAAAAGGGGCGAAGGAGAATACTTTATTACCTTGAGATCGAGCCATGGGGATAATTTCCCGTTCAAAGTCACGGTCCATGACATTCCATGCACCTTGGTAGATGACGAAAGGCGTCAGCGCATGGTCTCTTGCATACTGGTTTGCCTGAGACACAACCCATGCCGGGGTATCCGAGACACCCTACCAGTAACCCATAGTAAAACTGTGTGCATCATTGGTGTTGCGGAAGTGCTTACCAGGTAGAGAACCTTTCCAGAAAGAACCAGAGCGTGCAGCGAGCGCATGACTTCTTCGATGCTGGTTTCGAAATCCCACCAGTGCAGATACAGCAAGTCGATGTACGTCGTGCGAAGCTTCTCAAGAGATGCTTTGACGGAAATATGCAGGGATTTGTGATTATTGCCGGTGTAAAGAATCTGTTGGATCACAGAATCGTTCCCGCGCTTGTAGTTGCTCGTATACTGAAGATTGGGAAACCATTACTACATCGTGTTATCACGAGAACAGAAATTTACGAACCTTGGATGCGATAAACAGTTGGTCACGAATACCTCGCGCTTCAGCCCATTCGCCGATGAATTTCTCGGACGCTTCGTCTTGACTACAAAAGCAAAATAGTGAGTTAGTATCGGGATCACATCCAAAAATAGATTGGCGAACGAACTAGCTATTGGCCGTGTCGATAAAGTTGCCTCCAGCATCGTAATACGCGTCGAGCAATTTGAAGCTGGACTCTTTGTCCATTGACCCCAGCATGTCATTCCATTTGTCACCGATACTCGCGGCACCGAGCGCCAGCGGGGAGACGTGTACACCGGCTATGGTGGACAGACGTCTATACACGCCCAGTTTGGTCGGAGGTTTTGGAGGAGGTATCCAGAGAGACATGGCTATAGGATTAGAGAGAAAGTGGATGCTGGAGTGCTTCGCATTCTCGAGACCTTTTATACCGTTTTGTGGGAGAGGATTGTTCAAACTTCGCGGTCAATGTGTCAGCTATGTCCCTGATCGTCGGTTCAGAGGGTCTCGTCATCGACGGCAAGATGTGCCTTGTCAGCATCTGGGAACTAACCTAGGATGAATCATCGAAAAAGGCGCGATAAGATCCTTACAAAGCGTTAGGGACATACCACAGAGCTCTACATTAGTCATAATCCATTGTCTGGAGCCATCCATCATCGACGATTAGAAAGAATGAGACCTATCGTCTCTCATGCACAAAACGCAACTTGCACGGTCAATCCAGTGCACGCCCAGTGACGCAGCTGAACATAGACGAGGATCTACTCTTCATGAGATGCAGTCAGTGAAGATGGCGGATGCTTCATATCCGAGTCGACACGCCACGGCTTATCGATCTGCCATTCAAGGGTTCGCACAGAAAGTAGCGAACCGGAGATGGGTAGAAGCTCAACCCGCATAGTATGAGGCCGCATGGGGAGCATACGGAATTGACGGCTATAGCTCTCACACAAAGAGTCAAGACTGTCGTGAAGCTACTCGGTTCATCGCAGCCAAGAGGACATGGGCGTTGAAAAGAGAGAGCGCAAGGTCAAAAGTCAAACTTACCTTCGCATTGAGAGCAGACCCACGAAGTGAAGGACCTACAAGACCTACAAGCACGAATCAGTCGACACAAATTAGCATGGATATATACGTACCTGAATACTTGCATGGTTCAAGCAGATAGAACCATTTAGAAATCGCCCTACATGAGGCTGGGGTAGCGTGCGGAAACGAGAATGCAGCCGCGAGAATGGGTAGATGACTTGTACACTGGCGAAAATCGACCTCCTCACGGCCATGCAATGCGTCGGGTAGGACAAGCTGGCTGTGATGAGACCCGATCTGCACTTTGGATTCTATACGACTGACAAGGAGATGAGAATAAGAGCGCTCTCCTCTAACGACCACATGAATGGCTGATCGGTTCATAGGCTAACGTTATGCGTGGCCGCCAGATGAAAGTAGTCAAGAGGAAGATTTGGTCTTTACGAAGGCCGTTCGTCACTTTATGAACCCGCTTTACGACGAGAAGTGAATTCGTGGCCGTAGTGGGGGTAATGACGAGGAACAACGGGAAAGCGAGGTAGCGGTTTGAAAAGAGGTCATATCGGCTGGTGGTCAATACCATTACGAGGCACGATACATGAGCCTTGAGCCTCGTACGAATTTCCTCCTAGGTTTCTGTAATTTTCCTCAAGGAGCGTCGGCTTAGCCGCTCGTCGTGCGCAAGATCCAGGGATCGTTCTGCCGCAGCAAAGGTGAAAGCGAAGAGACTGCTAACAAGAGCCAGTGTTGAGGACTTGCATATGGTTGTAGTCGCCAAGGAGTTTAAACTTTACAAGGCCAATATCTTGAAATCCAGGCCTTCGAGTCACGGAAATCTGGAGAAACAAAAAAAACAATGCTCTCTCTGAACATTGATTCCGATACGGGGAATCGAACCCCGAGCTGCCGCGGTAGTTGCGCTTATAAACCTGTAATGAAAGGCGGCAATGTTAGCCGTTACACCATATCGGATTTACTCGTCGAAAAGGAGGTCTTCCTACCACGAGAGAGCTAAATTTCGAGCATCGAGGATGAGGTGGATAGGGAGTTTGAGTGGAGTTGTGAAGTAGTTTCGACAAGAGAGGGAGTAGGGTGGAGTTGGCGATGAGAGAGGGAATAGTGAGGCGCCTTGCGCGTTCATCGGTTAGCCAATGGAACGGATATAGAGAGGTAACTTACGGGATTCACATCCTAGCGTGTAGAGATTCACTGAACTCGGTAGCGTGCGGTTGATGGACCTACATGTGCACGAGTATGCGGCGAGATCTTCGACGTTGGGCATCATTTATCGATGCGACTCATCGCGCATGCGGCGTGGGGGATGAATGAACAGAGATCCGCGTGGTCTCAAGCAGTGCCGAATGGCAAGTCTTCAACAGCTGAGAGAAAAGATACTTCTCGCATGTCCGGAGGACCGACAACATCATAGCGAAAGGCAAGTTACGAGAGATTAGGTAGAGAGATTAGGTATTAAGAAGGTCGAAATCGACAGAGCATTCGAGTGTGGTGTTGCATAAGAGCAAAAGCTGAATGGCGGGCGATTCAGCGAATGAGGAAAGAAAAAGCATCGAGCTTCGAATTTGGAGGCAATGGTTGTGCACAGAGAGGACAGACTCCAAATTCAAGAAAGTGTGAAATCCGGAATTCAGGCCGATGAGAAGATATACCGTGAGCCGTTGGGGCACTGAATCCGAAGGACAAAGAGAAATTCCTCAGTACACGATGAACGCCAGCCCTATCACACAAGGTACTCGGTCAATGCACAGGAAACACAAGGCTCTGGATGATCACGATACGCACAATACACCCGAACGTTCTTGAATCTCCCATTCTTGACAGCGCTCATGTTCGTGGGAACCCGATGCTCGAGGGGGGTGAGAGGTGGAGCCAAGAGGTGAAAAGGTTTGACCGCATGCTTATATAGCTTCTCGATACCCAAGTTATTCCGTGGTGGTGGAGACGGCAGATGGGGGATGTGGAGAGTCACATGGGTCGAAGATGCCTGCAAGCTTTGCGATCAGATCAAGGCACGCCGGTCAGCGGTTTCCGCCGGCCCGCCACCGTCCCGTGGAATATGGAGACGGCCGCGACTGGACCACGATCTTCATTTCTGCTGAGTTGCGGTTTTGCTTCCTTCGAACACTCCTCTGAAGATTTCAATTCGGTGAACGTAATAGGCAGAAAGTGGAGTAAAAACTTAACGGAACAGCTGAACAGGGCGGGTACGATTGAGCGTAACATTTTGAATGTAGACAATGTCATTTCGACGATTCAACGAGTAAAGCGCTCGTTCTAAGTTCCTGCAGAGCCCCCTATATTCACTCATTCAGCTGATAATGGCCCTCTTGAGCTGCCTCCAAGAGCCCGTTCGGAGCGTTCCACCAACCGGCCCGCATGTAGGGCATTGAGGTGCCCGGGGACTCAACTTCAATGCCGTCGACCCAGCCAGTGCATAGACGACCACTTGGGGATTAATCAGATGAGCACCTTCCTCTGAAATTGGTTGAGAACCTGTTTGTATTGTTGTCTTCAGTAAAATTCTGAAAGAGAGACGGGAGGATACTCTGCGCTCGGCGGAGCTGTCATTGAAATTTGAGAGAAGGATTTGGCTACTTCGTGAAACGTGTTAGAAAGATTGGCGCAATACCTGGGGGACGACACCAAGGCAGGGGTAAATGTAGAAGTAAGGACGTCCCTTTGTAAGCCATCGTCACGTCGGAATCAGCCATTGGGCGTCGCATGATAATAGCGCCAACATTGCCTGTCCAGACAGTGTGTCCAGAAGGCGGGCCAAGTTCAACAGATCAAGGTTCCACCCAGATCCTCAGCAACACAGGTTCCCGGAGCATAGTGCTCTTCCTTTGCATCGTCTGATCCAAAATCGAGCAGCCCGTCGGTCACCACCACAGGATAGAATGCGAAGCTGGTGTAAAAGTTTGGAGCTAACGCCAAACATACATATCTGTGGACTACCTCCACTGCTCCTGGAGACAGAGTTTATATAATCCGGAAGATGTGTATTTCGAAACAGATGAAGAGGTGGATGGAAGCATTTCGCGAGGAGTTCTAGTTAATCGCCAACCGCGAGCGTTTGAAAGCTCTGACTTTCGGATATTTCAAGGTCTTTTTCGAGCGGTTGGGACGGGCGGTGTGTGATAGTAGCCTCCGAATTAGCGTATACGTAGATATTGACATGATGATGGAAAGAAGATCTAGAGTGGCTAGCGAAATGCGAGTCATGATTAGAGGTCGAGTTGCGATCGCTGTTCGGCACCTTCCGAAAGCTCTCTCTTGCACTCGCCCTCATTCTAATATTTTGATGCTCCCCGTTCCCTAACGATACAAATTGAGCCTAGAAGCCATATCCTGCCATGACACAACCAGACTACTCGTTTCAACGACTCGCCTGGGCTCGCCCTCCTCATTTCGCCCTCCCTTCATACACCGCTACGAATGCATTTTCCTCTGCACTGGATTCCCCATCACCGATCGTGCCAATGCACCTGTTTAATGCAGTATGTACATTCATTTCTCGCTTGGCAAGGACGATTTGCATGGATCAGCAGCCGCTTGATCGACTCGGATCACAACGTTGGAGCCAAACGAAGACATAGCGAGGGCGATCTTTGATGTGATCCATTTAGTGGCGCGACATATTCAATTGGTGCCCGCCTATCACACTGCTCGTGCTTACCCCTACCAACAGCCGAAGCGCTCGCAATTTTCTGCTCGCCGGCGCTGTGAAGACCGCGGTGTTCTCTGAGAGGACGGCAGCCGGCCGGGGAGGGAAAATGTATAAAAGGATGGACGAACCCACTAACGGTTCTTCAGCTGGTCTCACTTCTACACTCTCTAAACTCTACTTTCATATCGTCGATCGATAACTCTTCTCCTTTCATCTCTATCCTTTATTACACCAAACTTTACCCCACTCCATCAACCAAAAAGCAATCATGGTCCAGAAGAACGTCGCCCTCGCCGCCGCCGCCGCCTTCGTCATTGGAATGTCGTCTGTCTCTGCCGCACCCATGGCTGGGTGAGTCGTATCGTCTTCCTCCCCTCGTCTCCATTCTCACTCGTCGTCACTAGCCACGACAATGAGCTGTACGGCCGTGCTGATAAAGTGCCAAAAGTTGCTGCTGAGCTCGCCAAGAAGTTCGGCAAGGACGCTGCGCACGGGTCGCTCGTCGACGCTGCCACTGATAAGATCAAGAGCTGGACGAAGAAGGAGACTCCTGTCGACCCCGCTGCTGCTGCCGCTGCGGATGCGGCTATCAAAAAAATGTCAGGAAGCTTCATACTGTGTTGTCGATGTATGCTTACTGATTGTTGTTACTCCAGGACCTCACCGTTCAATCCTGCTCTTGTCAAGTAAGCGCTCCAGTACCTGGTTCGTGGTTCCAATACTTATATGGTATTGTTACTAGTGCCGTCGTCAACCCACCCAAGAAGGGCCAGTCGTCGGGGCAGAAGAAGACCCGTGACCTCTCTGACTTATACTATGAAGACCTGTTCACCCGGGCCTTCGAGGAGGAGCTGTACGCTCGCGCGGATAAAATCTTCAAAGTTGCCGGGAAGGTAGTTGGCCATGTCGTCAAAGACACTGCTGCTGGCGCGCTCGTTGATGCAGCCACTGATAAAGTCAAGAGCGCGACGCAGAAGCAACAAACTCTGGATCCTACTGCAGCTGCCGCCATCAACAAGATGTGAGTACATCCTTCATTGGCGGCGTCGTTGTGCTAAGCGATGGGTTGTAGGACTGGCCCTTTCAATCCTGCTGCTGTTCAGTATGTCTTCGTAGTGCACTCATGGCTTCTGTTATTAATTGGTCAATGATTTACAGGGCGGCTACCACCAGGAAGGCTCCTCCGCCAAAGAAAACCCGCGATCTGTCTGACTTCTACGACGAAGACCTCTTCGGCCGTGACTTCGACGAGGAGTTGTACGCACGCGCTGACAAGATCGTGAAAGCGGTCGCTAAGCACCTTGCGAAGGATGTGGCTCACAGTACAGTTGTTGACGCCGCTACCGATAAAATCAAGGGAGCAACACAAAAGGAGCAACCTCTAAGCGCAGGCGCTTCAGCGGCCATCAGTAAAGCGTAAGTAAATTGGAGTGTTTCGATTGTATCATCTGACCATCGTTGTAGGACTGGACCATTCAACCCTACTCTCGTCAAGTATGTCATTGTGCGGTTCTCTGAGCTATTTGTGCTGATGACTATTGCTCGAATGTAGTGCTGCGATCACCAAGAAGCCACCTCCGAAGAAGACGCGGAGTTTTGAGGAATTCTTGGAGGCGCGCTGGTTTGGGCTTGAGGATCTCGACTAAGCTTGTACGGTAGATGGATTTCATGGGATGTGCGAGTGCGAGTGCGAGTGTTGTCTGTAATCATAGGTGATCATGTATCTGGAGGCGTATAGTAGATAGAGAATGGAAGCACCCGCATTTGGTCGCGTCAAATGTAGTATTGAAAGCTTCTCAAGCTGAATCGTAACTATTGTCCCATTGTCCAATTTCAATCCTCTGCGCAATACCAAACAGGCTCCGGTGACTTCCGAGCATTCAAAGGTATATGTACACCACGCGCCTGCTTGTTATCCAAAATACCCTCAAGTTCCAACATTCCGTGACGGCCTTCGAGCTCATTGGCGACCCACTGAACCGATAGAAGCCCGGTATCCTGAAGTAACGGGAGTAGTTCTTCGAGACCTTCGATGACACACGGGCATTGTCATCTAGCCGTAACGGATATGGATTGTTGGCATCGAATAGGTCGACAAAAACAGCGACTCTGTGCAGATGATCAAAGCCAGGACTCGTCATGAGCGAATCGAACTCTAATGCCCATTCCTCAGCTTCGATCCAGTTCGCATCAAGTGTCACCTCCAATTGATCGCAGGTTAGATTCAGAACGAGCTCCTCCAAATTGTTGTGTGCTCTAATTCCTCTCAGGGCCTGAGAAATCCATAACAGATGGACGGGCTGGTTCCCCGCATGATGAACACATGACAAACGAAGACTCTGGAGCCTTGTAGTTATCCCAAGGTCGATGGAACTGGGATCAAAAGCTACTTTACGTGAGATATCGTTTGTTGCAGTGCGAGTGAGAAACTCACGAAAGAACACCAAATCAAAGACGGCAAGTGAGACTTCTGATACACATGAGGTTGGCATGGAGAACGCTGTGAGCGCTCGATAAGAGTGAGATATGATCCTCAAACGTAAATCGGGAGCGGTAGCATGTGATGAGAGTGACGATACCAATAGATCGCGGGATTCTGGTGACTTTTAGGAGAGGGAGGATGCTCTCGTCGTCGATCTGGTCAAAAATTGCAAGCAGTGCATGAACAGTGTGTCGAATGGTAGCAATGAACGTTACCATGGACTGTCGACCGTTGAGCATGACGTGTGGTGGCAGTGCAACGGATTTTTGCCCCGAGTCCCGGCGGTCCGGAGTTTCCGCAATTTCAACCAAGACGAACATTGCAACCTGCCCGCCTCGCAGAGAGCCCTTGCCAATCTCTTTGTCGAGGAATCAAGAGCTCGTCGATGAACTCCTCCACTGGGACCATCTTTCTTCTCGTTCCCAGGCCATCAATAGAATCCTCATATTAACACCCCGCTAGTGGTATCGGCAGACACATCGTCGATGAACGAGAGAGGTTGGTCTGCATAGACATCGGAATGATAAGGGGACGAAGTTGGGACGAGCTTTAGCGAAGACAACTCTGGGACGCCGTACACATAGTGGTGCGATTCGTGCTGTCTACTAGTTTTCCATTCGGCCCCGTATGTTGATTCGTGGGTGCCCGTCATTAGAATTGCATCGTAATCTCCTCCCGAATTGGGTTTGGCGACTCTTTTACATGCCTTTCACAACTGTTCCCCCAACTCTGACAATCTCATAGCGCATCTATTTAGGCATCCAGGACGTTTCGCGCACTTCGCTATCGGGATGCCTGCAGCTGACGCTGCCACTAAACTGGGTCTCGGTGTGAATCCAGTGCTCCTCGCTTTCCCGATCATGGTCGATGGAGGCAGATGAACAAAAGAACAGCTTCAGACTTCGCTCTCCAGTCAGCCCACGCTTCTCCCCTCCACTCTCCATCGTCTATCCCGACGACATCTTTCAACTTCTAGTCCCTGGTCCCTTCACTACTCGACAGACATCGCATGACTTCCTGCATGGCCCACCGCCCCTTGCAACCCCAGTAGCCATCGCCGATGTCTCATCGATTCCGATCTTTGGGATACGTCACTTATGTGAAGGCTCGATAGTGGCCAGGTGTGGGTTGGTCCCGAGGCAGTGACGGATTCGAGCGGAGATTTAGGATCGCCTTGGTTGTGAAATGTAGGTCATAATGTGAACGTGTAGGCACTATAACTGAGGGCTTTGCTGCAGAGCTGCGATGTATCCATCATCAACGAGGCTCGCTGGTCTCGAGTACTTATACATCCACTTGGAGCGGCTCGCTCCCCCTTGCCACCTCCCGTAAGTCCGAATCCGAACGGATGGGTACAAGCCGGTCCTGGCGTGTGCTAGGTATCAGATGATGCTTGTATGCGCAGTGAATGTGCATTGACCGTTGTATCCGTACGTGTACCTTTATCTTCCCGTTCGCCACCAGGGCTCAACGTCTACATATGAGCAGTCCTAGTATATGCGCGGCCCGCCGTGTCTCTTCGAATACGTGGCGGATATGTAATGCATTCCGTCAATCCACGTCGCCCATTGCGCAAGCCATTGCGGTCTGTCACCCCGCTCCCTTGATATCTCGTACGTCGTCCATATCGGATATCCCATTGCTCGTTCCTGCTGCACAAATCACTACCCTCGTTCAACTACCCACTCTCACGATGTTTCTCCTTTGCTCTCATTTACTACTCTCGTTTACTGGTAACTTGTTACCTCGAGCCCGGCCGTGTAATCTCCAATAATATATTAGGTTGAAGACGGAGGAGCATCGGGTATGGTGTAACGGCTAACATTGCACCCTCAATTCGCTATACTACAGTACACTCTCCTTCATCATCAAAAGTTTTCTACTTATTGCTATTGTTGTCGTGTTCAAGGTGTTGTCAAGATCCGATGTCACGTGTTGCGTTACATTTGGCCATCACTGTATGACCCTCAATTCGCTATACTCCGCGGCAGCTCGGGGTTCGATTCCCCGTACCCGAATAAGTCCCAATTGATTTTCGTTTTTGTTTTCCCTCTGACTACGTACTGACCATGGGTACTTATACTGTCCTTTTTTATGATTGTCTGATTCCGGATTCACTCACAAGTCAAGGACACTCTCCCTTACTGGTCTAATGGTGTCCCTTAAGTTCATTCTTCCTCCCATGCATCGAGGCCAAGGCTCGAGATTGATGAGGATGATATCTCGAAGGACGGAGCCGCTTCCGTGTTAAGCAGCTGGAGTATTGTGGTGGATCGACATTGGTACGTTCATGCTATGCTTCATGCACTGTGCCGCTGTTCATTTCCTCCGTACTGCGTAGAGCTCGCCCCTCATTTTCACGAGTCCTTTTGTGTCATTCATCCATCCCGAAGTCTACTCGTGGTCAAGACCGTCCACCTCCGTGTTCCAACTCCTCTCATTTGTGCCTGTCAGCTATCAGTGGTGACTCACCTTTGACCCTACTATGAACAATGTTGGTTTTCGTAAGCATCGTTCCGTTGTCGATCGAACGTCCAGGTTTTTTGTCCTCCCCTTCACGACAACATCCGAATACATAATGCGTGCATTGCTTGTGAATCCGTTATATATATTTTGTGTCAATATCTGACTTCTACTCCATCTACGTATTGGATCCGTAACTCCCTCGGAAGCAAATTACCGTATCGGTGTAACGATGGTGCGCTCTCTGCTTCCATATAACGAAAGACGTGGCCCACCTAGCAAGGGCGATGGGATTCATGAAACCGTGAGGCTAAAATGACATGAGAAAGGTCAGACGGTAAAACGAGGTGGCTGAAGAGTGGATCATGCACTGAATATCCGTTTCCGAGTGTGAACATCTCTTCCCTGAGCCTCCGGATCCTGATTCCTGAAACCCACGCGTTTATCAGAAATTTAGAACTCATACTTAAAAAGAGTCAATCACCTGCGTGCATTTTCTTGACCACGTCGAGGGTAGTGGACGAAGCCAGGTGGCAGATATCTGGGCGTTGTTCAATTTCGCATGTCCGAGATGACGAGAAAGAGGGCTGAGAGAGTGAGTCTAAATGACATTCATTGTCGTACACCTGAGTCCAGGGTAGTGATAAGAGCACGATAGAGCTAGCTCAAACATCGGGTTTCAAGTGCACGAGTGGTAGGGTGGGAGGAGGGTGATGGTTGTAGTTGAAGCGTGATCGTGGTATGCATAGACAGCAAAAGCAACGCTCTTCTTCAACCCTTCAACCAACTCCACCGTCGTCCCACTTCACCAGTTCGCAAACACAGCGTCTATCCACCACTTCCCGGAAAGAGGATAGAGCTGCGTGAAGACTAAACTCAACGATGTCTCTCGTGAGTCGTGATATGGAAGCGAAGAGCATACAAGGTGTAGGTTTTATCAGGAGGGACGCTATTGGGCCAGGACCAGAGCATACCTACCATTGTCAATCCATAATCAGGACACATACCGGGCCTGCATCGAAAAAAAGTTCAAATCATTCAACAATTCGGGAAAGGGAATCGAACCCCAGCTTTCGCGTACACGTACAATTCGAAAGTAGGTTAGTGGGGCAATGTTAGCCGTTAAACCACACCACACCACACCCGATATCTAGAAGATCATATAAAGGATACTACATTTAGATGTGCAAGAGCACGTTGTCGGGACCATATGGAACGCCAGGGGCGCTAACAAATAACTGGACATCGACAACACGTCGCAATATCGAGGGAGCAGTGGGCTGAGTAAGAGGCCACAGTGGTGACCAGCGATCCGCCAAATGTGCGACATGGATTAGGGGAGCGTATAATGCATGTATTAAAACATGGATACGATGCAAGCCACATACAATACTATTCATGCAAAGATATTGAATAAGCACGATAACCGACAGGAAAACGGAGACACACACCTATACAACAATGGAAGTACATCCGCTGGGCATAGATGTATCGAACTCCCACCCCCTTGCGTGGAGAGAGCCGATGCATGAGTGCCGCGACAGCAAAGAGCCTCGTCGGCTATGACGACACAACAAGTTCTGCGAAGCACGCGCTCTGTGATCCCCCATATGCATTTCGGAGTGTGACTTGCGTGTCGTAACCAAGGATATCTTCGCGTCTATGCATCGATCTCGAGCCCGTCACCGACGCAAGACAAAGTCACACTTGGTATCTCTTGCTGAATCGAAAGTGAAGAATGCATAGGGTGTGGAAGCTAAATCGAAATTGAAGCTTTGAAGAGGCGTCGATGATGGTTGTTCAGGATGAGCAGGCAGTGTGATACGCAACAAGTGAGTGTCAAAGTACCAGGGACGAGCAGTTGAGGGATGTCGCTCGGGTGACCGATGAAGTGTATGGGAGAAACGCGGACTGACTGAGACTTCAGAGACAACGAAGTCAGAAGCTGCTCGTTCATTCGCTTGTCTCCATCGACCACAATCGGGAAAAAGAGTAGGACTAGATTCCCAATGAGACCCAATGCAGTTACAGCGCCTCTAGTGGCATGGAGGATGCAAGACTATCGATATCGCAGTTTGAGTGCAGCCTCTGGCAGCCCGATGCCGATATACACCATAAAACTGACGGCGTTGAGGGAAACAGGCATTCACGGCACGCCAAAGGGTCACCAAAGTCAATGGGGCAGGAAATTTCGATGAAAGGCTGAGGACTTCATGCACGAATCAGCCAACTAACGTCGAACTAAGAGAGGGTACGAATCGCACCAGTGTATTCCGTCCCAGAGTCATCTCCTCCAGGCCTGGGACCAACTTTGTCCATTGATCACATCGACATCTGTGCAGACCACCCTCTCACCTCGTTCAGCGCCATATGTGTCACGCACAATAGCTCAACCTACACAATCACTCATGCTGGGGTGGCTCCAAGATACAGGAGACGAAAAACAAGATTGATTTAGCGCACGAGGCAGTCTGTTGTTGGCTAAACGACTCAGAAGGGCTGATCCGAGTGTGCGTAATAGTCCTGAAGCCGAAAGGCAGCTATCGAAGGGCTCTGCAGGTGCCCTCTGCACGACAGGCAATAACGATGGAAGTTGGGAAGCTCCGGACCGCCGGGACCGCAAAAAAAGTCGTTGCACTGCCACAGCACGTGGGCAAATGCGATTGGAAGTTCGATGCTGTTCGATGATTCTTTTTTCTCACTCGCTGAGCGATCGCAGACCTTGCAGCTTTGATTTCTATCCAACACGCTTTATTTGCGCCATATGTCGAATTTGACCCAATGCCCAACCTCTCGGTCTGGCTGTAATGTTGCAGGCATTATAGGTCCTTCACACGCCTAACCATGGATTTCTCGTCTGTTTATCGTGACTTTTGAATGGTCGTAACTCCAGTCTTTACTGAACTCCCGTGTATCGCTGCTCTTGTTCAAACGTTATGCATGATGAATAGAACCCAATGGACAATTCTTGTAGTCAATGCTGACGAGTTTCCAGGTCTAACAATAGCACACGCATGAAGTCTGCCTATCGAATGCTCTGCTCCTAACAGCGCAACGACCAAGGCACCGTACTCTCACTATCTACTCCCTCAGCATCGGCGATCGCTGCACCTCAATCTCGCTCCCGTTTAAATCGGCGGCGCCCCTCACATCTGCGATTTCAAATGTGCTGGAGGCTTGCATGGCTTCTCAAAAATCCTTTCACAGCTCAGACGACAGGTATTATCACAGCAGATCGGGGGTCGATTCCCCGTATCGCAATATTCTGGGTGCACTTGCTCTTTGCTTTTCTGGGTTTCCGAAACTGCACATCCTAGACTAGATTCCTCGATGCTAGCCTCGACTTTCTAACCCTCAGGTCTTAGCCCCATGAGCCAGATCCCACCATCTCGGTGCTCGGCGACGAATGTTAACCCGTGTCTTTTTCTTTTCTGGAAGAAACTACGTACAAGACGCGACGACAAAATCGGTAGCGTGCACGAAGCTCGGGATAGAGTTATGTATCGATCACCACTTATGACGACCTTTTTTTCAATCGCCGTCACGCTTTCCCGTTCTTCCTCGTCATCACCCACATTTCAGGCATGAGTTCACCCTTAGTCATAGGTACAAGGGCTCCGAGGTCATGGCTATATTATACGACTTGGAGCTCCTAAAGCGACGAACATCCTTCGATTCAACTCTGCTGTCTCCCTCGATGCAATGGTCAATAACTTTGGCATAGCGATTCGCGGTATCTTACCTGTTATCAGGAACCACATCAACGCAGACGGACTTACTCCTCAAACAAGGTCCAGGGGAAGTGCTCTACAACTTCGGTCAATGACAATTTCGCGCTGCAACTACGCCGCTGCCGCCACACCATGTCGCGGAAATTAGTGCTATTTTCTCCCTTCGCTCGAGACATGCATCAGGCTGTCAACCAACCGCTCACTTTGTCTCATTTTCCACCCATGTTCTCGGCATCCCATGCATGCAGGGATATCCACCACTCAAGCCAGGACGGTTGTCCTACGAATTCGCTATGCCGGGGTTTTGTGACTCCGAGCTCGAGATCACATTTCACAAGCTCCCAAGGCGACGAACTCATTCGACTCGACTCTCCTGTCTTATTCGATACACTGGTCAAGAACTATGGAATATCGTGTTGCGGGATGTTATCTGTTATAGGTCGTACATCAACACTGTCTCCACTGCGGAACAGCGCTCTACCACAACGATTTCTCACAGAAACCACTGGAAATAATAGTTCGCCTTTCGCACGGACTCGCGGACTCGCCTCCGAGTTCAAGATTCTCATTGAATCCGTGTCATGTTCCTTTTCTCCACCGGTTTGCAAACACGGCCTTCACCACCGGGTTATCCGTCGAACTTCTTTTCAGTTTCTCATCCGTGTTCTCCTCATATGAAACATACAGATTTATTCACTATTCATGCGGAAGGTCACCTCCAGTACGAAAACCTTTAGGTAACAACACTACAAAATCGTCCCACCTCTCTTGGCATTGCTAATTATGATTCAAATACGATTGTCTTGCAATGTCACCAGACCTGTCCTCCCATTCTCAAGCAGCTGCGGGATCAGTGCTCACTTCCTCAGGATTATGAGTGCGAGCTCTGATTTGCATATAAAGGGGCTATCTACATGGAAGCGCAGGAGATATTATTGCAGTGAGATCTTACAGCTTGTGCGATACCTCTGCTGAATGCCTATTGCCCTTGCTCTGACGATGGGGTTGAAGTATGAGAGGGGGCTCGAGGTGAGCGGCCGATTTCATCAGGAAGCCATGACTTGTTCCATTACCCTGATAAGTTCTCAGCATTCCAAAACGACTCTTCATCAGGCGGCGAATACTCACGATCAATGTGCCCGGGAAGCCAAGATCAAATTCAACGGCCGATTCCAACTCTTTCATTTGTTCTTCACTCAAGGATATGTCGAGAGCTTCGATGTTTCCAAGAAGATGTTCGACCTTGCGACCGCCAATGATCGGGAAAACGAATGGTGTCCTGTGAAGGAGGTATGCGAGGGCAACTAGAGGGTCATCAAAATCTTAGTTACGCCATTACCATGTTACACAAAGAGCAGTGAATCGCACCAGCAGTGACGTGAGTCGTGCCGACTTCCTTGGCGACTTTCTCGAGAGCTGCAGAGACTTTCTTTTCTTTCTCATTTCGCTCCCAAGTACCGCTGAGCGTGCGTCCCTGCTCTCCGGTTGTACGTCGGCGTTCTTCTTCAGCATCAGTCCTGAATTTGCCCCCCGCAAGAGCATTCCATGCGGCGAGAGCCATGCCTATTGAAACGTTCAGAATCAGGGAAAGTGTCCGAGAGAGAATACTTTATTACCTTGAGACCGAGCCATGGGGATGATTTCGCGTTCAAAGTCACGATCCATGACATTCCATGCGCCTTGATAGATGACGAAAGGCGTCAGTGCGTGGTCCCTTGCATACTGGTTTGCCTGGGACACAACCCATGCCGGCGTATCCGAGACACCCTATCCGAAGCCCGTAAGTAAAACTGTGCGCATCGTTGGCGTTGCGGAGGTGCTTACCAGGTAGAGAACCTTTCCAGAAAGAACGAGACCGTGCAGTGAGCGCATCACTTCTTCGATGCTGGTTTCGTAATCCCACCAGTGCAAGTACAGCAAGTCAATGTAAGTCGTGCGAAGCTTCTCGAGAGACGCTTTAACGGAAATGTGGATGGATTTGTGGCTATTGCCAGCGTAGAGAACGTGTTGGGCGATGGAATCGTTTCCGCGCTTGTAATCGGACGAAAACTAGAGATTGGGAAGCCTTTACAATATCGTGTTACCATAGAAACAGAAATTCACCAACCTTGGTTGCGATAAAGAGTTGGTCACGAATACCTCGTGCTTCAGCCCATTCACCAATGAATTTCTCGGACGTCTCGTCTTGACTACAAACAGAGTAGCGCGTAAGTGTCGAGACCACGTCTACGAATGAATCGGTGGACGAACTACTGATTGGCCGTGTCGATAAAGTTGCCTCCAGCATCGAAGTACGCATCGAGTAATTTGAAGCTGGACTCTTTGTCCATTGACCCCATGAACTTACCCCACTTGTCACCGATGCTCCCGGCACCAAGCGCCAGCGGGGAGACATGCACGCCTGCCATGGTGGACAGACGTCTATACACACCAAGTTTGGTCGGAGGTTTTGGAGGAGGTACCCAGAGAGACATGACTATAGGAGGGAAAGTGGATGCCGAAGTGCATTCATTCTCCAGACCTTTTATACCTTCTCGTGGGCGAATGAGGATTGTTGGCTGCCAATGTGTCAGCTTTGTTCCGGATCGTCGCTTCAGAAGCCGTAATCGACGGCACAGAGTGCCTTGTCAGCATCATGGAAATGAACTTCGGATGAATCATCATGATTCATGAGAAACGCGCGGTAAGATTCTTTTTACAAAGCATCAGGGACATACCACAGGGCTCGAGACATTATTCACAGGGGTATTGTCTGGAGCCGTCCACCTTCTGGAATCAGAAAAAATCTGTTGCCCGGGGATCAGAACTTTCATGGAAAGAATTTGTTCTGGGCAGAAAGTGAGCGTGAGTCAGTCAGAAGAGGAGCGTTGTTGAAACTTGTTGTTCAAGGCACACAGCGCCATACAGCTTATGTTATAGAAATTCGTCTTTTTAAGAGTTTGTGACAGCCAAACTCATATCGAGAAGTGCTAGACTTGCAGCTAAAACTTGAAAGACACGAGTGTAGACTAGTACCAGCACCCACAATGGTACCTTTCTACCGGTCGGGCCAGATGGCGAAATGAAACGACCGAGCGAAAATAGATCTCTGATGTTGCAACATCGCCACTTTCGTGATAAAGGTGCCGCACTTAAACATCACTAGTCCTTTAGGGGATAAGACTGGGAACAGTTCTGAGCAGAAGAGCAAGAGCGCGAACTATGGTCAAAGACTCAGTCATGCAGTATTAAGCGAGAGGCATCGGTGCCGCACCTCATCAGGCTAAAAACATGAGAAAATCCCCTTGACTCTGACTCGACGCATCTAGCCCCCGGAAACACACTAACATCAACCAGCGTGGGATGCCATTGTCCGAGCACCCAGCGCACCCATAATGCCTAACTCTTTTCTCTGACATTAGCGCTCAGTAACATCCCTATGTACAACCCGTACTCAGTGATGATGCCATGATTATTACATGCAGTGAGTGTCGGTCCAATAAATACGAAGGCGATACTGTCTTTCAGGCCCAGGGCCCGTGGGGTGTTAGGATGCGTCCAAAGAAGCGAAATCTTGCGGAGTCCGATGATGAAGGGGACCCAGCGTGACGGTCGCCACTGATCTGGCTGGCGGTGAAGGAAAGCAGGGCAGATGTGCAGGCAAACCGGTAAGTCCGAATTCAAGACCGAGGGAAGGCAATGTTGCTCTATGCTTTACCGCCTCGCGAACACCGCATCCATCCACCACTTCCCGGAACAAGGATAGGGATGTGCGAAGAATTAATTCAACGGTGTCTCTCATGATATGAGAGCAAAGAGCATACCATTTTTTAAGCCGACTCTACAGTATGTGGCTCTTCAGGGAGATGCAAAATGCAAATCCAGCACTTACTAGTGTGGGACGGTTATAAGTCAGATATTTACACAAGATGTACAGTACAAGGAACTCACGAACAATGCACGAACGGTAAGCAACAGTATAAGTATGGTGGCTGAGATATCACGAAAGGACTCGAGGAAACGAAAGGCGGAATCTAAGGAGTACGGAGGAAATAAATATCGGCGCAGCGGATGAAGCATCGCACCAATGTCGACTCACCACAGCACTCCAGCCCATCGACCTACGAACAGCTCCATCCTTCTAGAGATCACCGTCACCAATTCTCGGCCTCAACCTATGGGAGTACTCTCGATGCAGAAACTCGATGAATCCAGAGTCGGAAACAAAAGTATACGCATCGCCAGTGAGTAGTCAGAGAACAAAGGAAAAATGCATTAGTTGCAGTCCATTCGGACCCGGGGAATCGAACCCCGAGCTGCCAGCAGTTGTTAGCCGTTACACCATATCTGACACCGATGCTCGACGACAGCATGACGTAGGCCGGATCAATTGGCCAGACTCGAAGGAACAGTTAATGAGAGAGAGAGGAACACAAAAAAAGGGAGAGTGGGTACTGAACGACGGTATCATTCAGGGGACCACATACAAGACATTAGAAGGTTGTGTAGCAGGGGCGAGTGGTGGGATATCCAACAATGAGCAATGTAGATTGATGGAATCCATTACATATCCGCCACACATTCGAACAAGCAACATGACGGAGGCACATGTTTGGGGGACTGCTCATACGCAGATGTTGAGCCCAGGTGACGAACAGGAAGACAAAGGTCCACGCATGGGTACAACGGTCAACGCACGGCCATCACGCATATATGCATCGTCTTCACACACACCAACCGCAGACAGCCGACATGAGAGCATAGAGCAAAGAGCCTTGTTGGCGATGGAGCATTTCATCGACACAGCAAGTTCTGCGAAGAGCGCACTCAGTGATCTCCCATATGCGTTTCGGAATCTGACCTACATTTCGCAACAAAGGTGATTATAACCGCTACTCGAATTCCTCATCATCAGGGACCAATACGCCTCCCTTGTGTTTAACCAACACGGAACGTTGCATGAAGATCGGGGATGGGGGGACGTCGGTAATAGTTATCATCGGGATATTGGTTTTGATGGAGATGGCTTTGGAAGAACAACAGAGTAGTGATTGAAGAACATCGCTGGGGTGGACGATCGAGCATAGAGGAGAAGGCGGACTGACTGGAGACCTCATAAAAAACGAAGTCTGAAGCCGCCTGTTCGTTTGAATCATCGCCCACGATCGGGGAAAGGAAGAGCGTTACATTCTCACCGAAGCAACCGTGCAGCTAACATCAAAGTGAGTGAAAGCGGAATTGACGGCATTGGGGAATGAGGTACCGTATTTTGCATGCCAGAGAGCTGTTAAGCCAGGTATGTGGGAGGAGGTTCGATGGAAGGCTATAAGGACTCGAATCAGCGAACGAATGGCATACTCATGATATAGTACGAATCGCACCATAATGGCAAACCGCTCCGGAGTCACCCCCTGTAATCCCAGCCCCAACTTCGTCTGTTGATCATACTGACATGCGCCTAGATCATCCTCTCGCCTCATTCAGCGCTGCATGTGCTGTCCACAGCAGCTCCTCCACCTACGTCACTCGCGAGGACACGACCAAACGACTCGGAGAGGCTGATTGTGTTGAGGTGCCTCGGTGATCTATGATAGCACAGGAGACAAAAAGAAGGGTGGTTTTAGCACCGCTCGAAGAGTGACCTGGATGATGGGAATGGGTAACACGCATATGTTAACAGGGATACGATGCACGCCTCATACGAGGGCTGTTTATGCGAAGATAGTGAATAAGCACCAAGATAACCGAGAGGGAAAAGGAGATACGCACACATATAGAACATTTAAAGTGCATCCACCGCGAAGATATCCATTGACCTCCACGTTCCCAGCACCAGAGAGCCGATGCACGAGCCTACGAGAGCGAAGATCCTCGCCCGGATGAGCACTTTTCATTGACACAACAAGTTCTGCGAAGGACGCGCTTCGTAACGTCCTATAAACCTTTCGGAATGGGACCTACGTTTCGCACCCAAGAAGATCATGACTGCTACTCCTCTCGTCTAGGCCGAATCCATCACAGCTGCTGGCCAGACTCAAATTCATGCCCAGTCTCTCTTCTGAACCGCTATCTATAGCGCGAAAGGGTCGTTGCCAAAACCGGGGTTGAAAAGACTCAGGTGATAGCTTCTGTGATGACTGGGGTGGTAGAACATAGAGGAAACGATTTGATGGAGATGGCCTTATTGCTGGCGAAAGGGAAAAGGACTGGTTTTAATAGGCTGTCGCTACCGTTAGACAACGGGGGGTGTAGGGGAGAATTGCGGAGTGACTGGAGAGCTCAGAGGGCGGTCTCTCGTGGCATGAAAGATGCAAGAATTTCGATATTGAAGCGCGTGAAACACCTGCACGCTGATACTGATATCCTGTGCGATCGATGGCGTTGGCGAAAACGGGTGTTCGACACGCCAAACCCACTGCGGGAGGAGATATCAAGGGCTTGTAGGCACGAATCAGCCAAACGAATTAGAGCGAAGGGATAGTACGAATCGCACCAGTATGTATATTATCGCCCAGTGTCATCTTCTCCACGCCTCACCCTAACTTCGCCCGTTGATAATCCCGACGCCTGCGCAGACCATCCTATCCTCGTTCATCCACGGCGTGGCGTCCCAGAGTCATCTCCTCAAGCCCTGGCCTCATTTTCACCCGTTGTTCATTCCTGACAATGACTCGGACATGGCGCAGGATCACCTCTCGGCCCTTTCAGCGCCGTGTGTATCAACAGCAAAGACTCGGGATCGTGGTGAGTTGTCTGGATACTCGATGGCCCGGGGAATGGAAAGCGAGCTGTGTTTCAGCGCACAGAGACAATTGACGAGCTCCTGGGGGGAGAGAGAATCGAGATGGGCGACGATGATGGACGCGGCGATTTGGCTGTGATGTTCAAATTGGGGAAGCTCCGGGCCGTCGGAAGCGCGTCTGAAAATCTTTGCACCGCCACGACACGTGGGCACATCCAAAACCTCAGGCTCAACGTCAACTCAACGTTCAACATCGACGACCACCGCCGTAGCTTTCCTTGCTAGAGCTAGATGCAACTTTCGTGCACTCGTTCAAGCCACTTTCTCCTTAGTTCTCAAAGCGACAATGGGTCACCATATCCCCCCTTTTGCGTACTGGATCCCGACCTTTATCGCCCTTCTTGTCTTGGCTCCGTTTCTTTCCGAGTAATATCGTATTCAGGTTACTCTATATGTGCAACCCTGGCCTCTATCGTGGAAACTCTATGGCGCATTCTTTCCCACTCGTTGGTTCACTTTTATTCGCCTCTACTTCGACTTCGACCTTACGCTTGGTCTGCCCTAACGCATCTCTCGCTATGGTATTTTGGTTCCTCCGGATGCCAAAGCCGAAAATTAGCTGGTCAACGTCTTTCTCTCTTTGCTGCCTCATGCTCACACTCATACTCTCGTTCACCCTCTACTTCGGTGAGACTTCGAGTGAGTAGACAGATGCTCGCTCTTTTTAAAGTCTATCAACTGCCCCCCCAGGACACGTGTAAATTCTATCAGTTACCTCCATTTGACTCTTACGGATCTTCTGGCCAACGGAGAAATAAAGAGAACACTTTGAATTCTACCAGAGCTTTCTCATCTTCGGCTTCACCTTCGACCTCAACGCCCAAGTCCACTGCTATAATCAGAAGGCGCTCGAGGAAATTAATCCAGTCGCATTCCCACTCACTCTCACACCTCCGATTCCCATCCATCATATCCTTCATGAAAGAAAAACGCCCACGGGCCTTGCCTCCAAATGTTATCCTCGCAACGCACCCAAGACCTCCCTTCACCGCCACCAAATCCGATGTCGTGTGATGGCTAACATTGACGCCTTTCATGCTAACTGCACTGATAGACTGCGGCAGCTTGGGCTTCGTTCCCCTGTATTGGAATGTCGCCCTACCTTGGCTTTTCTTTTCTTGACTCTACAGCTCAGGTTCTCGAGACGTATTTGACATTTGTGTCCTCTCCATGCCTGAAAGTTTCGTCCGCCAGTCGATGGCTGAGCTCACATGGTGGTGGACACCATTCAGAGCCATTGTGAGTCGAACAGTATCGCACCCCAGAATTTCAACCCAGATTTCCAGTGCGAAAATCACAGGAAGCTGCGACGGCATCAATACCGTGCACAAAGTTCCGGTATGGTTTCATGTCACCTATCGACCAGCTCTAACAACAACGGTCAAATACGAGCTCTCCTACTCAATTCGCCCACGTTGATTACCTCGCCTTCCCATCTTCCTCTTTTATCATCCATCTCCCGGGACCGAGTTTTGCTATCCGCCACAGGTACAGTGCCCAAAGCAACGAACACATTTCTATCCGACTCTTCCACCTCCCTCGATACTATGACAAGTACCATGGATCACTGAGTCGATATTCACGATAAACGTAGATATAGCGTACGCTCCCAAAAACCCAGACGGACCTGCCCTTCGACCAAAACAGGGCTAGTGCACGGACACTT
This sequence comes from Hypsizygus marmoreus, assembly GCA_013433165.1. Lineage (NCBI taxonomy): Eukaryota > Fungi > Basidiomycota > Agaricomycetes > Agaricales > Lyophyllaceae > Hypsizygus > Hypsizygus marmoreus. Next base: position 3,195,602 of record CM024090.1, on the reverse strand, counting down.
CAGGCAGCAACGATACTGCAGTGACACTACGCCGCCACCACTCCATGTTGTGGAAATCCCAGCTTCGTTTTGCATGTACTCACGAGCTTGCGTGAGATCTGACCCATGCCATCACACGCCATTTTCCGAACAGTCTTCGCCACTGGCTTATCAACTGACTAGAGTATGAATCCCGGATCACGACAGTATCACAGCCAGTTCCTTACAATTACCGCAGTGTACCATGCATATCGAAGAAAAAAATAATGCTTAGTGTCATGCGCCGCGTCCATGGACGACGTGTCTTCGCCACAATGCCGGCGAAGTGTAATGGCGCTAGATACTGGAAGACGTAAACATCATTCATTCTTGGAGGAGACAGGACTGGCAGGATAATGATGAGATGCGAGTACGAGAGGAGTTAAAACACGGGGCAGGATGGTATTGAGCATGCCAACCAGTTTTCATAGATAAAACAAAATGGAAAGGAAAAATCACAGACGAGATCTACGTGCTACGGACGAAATGAGCGCTAACATTGGCACGGCCCACGAAGCATGGTATGTACGAATCCACGATGTGGGTGGAGAATTTGGGTGAATTGAAGTCATCAGCGGTAAATGCGGGCCGGAGTGGGCCATGTTCAAGCCGCGTTTCGTGTTTCTTCCCACTTCCGAGCACCTAGTGCGCTCATCACGCCTAACTGTTCTCTCTGAAACTACCCATCGCCCTCTTCATCCTTAACAGTATGGCAAATGACAAAGCGGTCCTTGTTGATGACATTCTTGTGACGATCTTGACCTTGTGCGACATCCAGAGCGTACTTGCTTCGAGCCAGGTATGCGCCCCATTCTCCAAATTTATACCAAAGCCCCCATTCAGAAACGCCACGCGTGTAGACAAGCCGACACTTCCACTCGCTCGCTTTTTCAAAACACGTCTGGCTGGCGATCGTGTCTGATCTCCATCGGCGCTCCTTCATCGATCTACCGCCTGGTAAATCACTCGAGGACCACACAACCGATGACCTGGTCGATCTTGTCAAACGCATAATTCTCGGTCCAAGATCATGGAGAGCTCAAACAAATTCGAATGTTCTCTTCCCCACCGTGGGCCATCAAATTATCTTGGAAAGCCTTTCATCAAACGCGGACACCCTCCATTGGAGCTTGAACGAAGCCCAGTTAATTCCAGGTGGCAAATGTTTAGTATACCAGCATTCCGGAACCCTAGAGTGCTTCTCTATAGAATCAAGAAACCGGATATGGTCGTACAAAAGCACCTGGGAAACCCAACTGTCAAATGCACACTACAAGGTGGGAAGGTTTGCGGTGGAAACAGTGGATGATGGCCAAGGTGCAATCCTCTTAATTGGAGTCTACGATGATGGGCTTGCAGCGAATACTCGAGCAAAGTATGTGCGCTTATTCATTGCTTGATGCGCTAGGCTAATCAGTGGGAACATGAAAGCCTCATCGAAATCGTACATCTGAATTTAGTAACCGGACTGTCCACGACGCTGCTCACTGACAGCGTACCCAACACTGGCACCCACATGATGTCGATTGAATTCAGTATAAAGGGTGATTATGCATTTGCAAGTTCCGGCCAAGATTTTGCCCTGCTGTATAGGCTTTCGACGGGGACCAAGAAGAGGATTCAGGTACCGGTAGGTACATTGATTAGTACCTGAGCGTAGTCTAACGCTGTCCTCAGGCTCGCCATGCCATCAATCTCGTTTCAGGACATCTGATCCTCTTGACCAAGAAAGAAACCTTCCCTCCTCCACAATTCGTTATGAGACTCTGGAGCATGGATGCTTTAGTTGAACTCGATGACAACGCTTCAATGGACACTGTTTCACCTCGTCTGACGACCACAATACTGGTTCCCACGTATGATATCAACAGCTCCGTCACGTTCGAGCTTTCGGCATCCTCTTCCCCTCTGCGAGAGGACTTGGCCGTCATCTGGGTGGACATTTCTTTATCGGATCCCTCTTTTACCCATATCCACAAATTCCACCTCCTACATTCCCAATCCAGCCCGATTTCGATGTCGTGCGTAGCATCCTGGAAATTGATACCGAACGGCTCCTTTCATTATAGGTCTCCCAAAATGACCTATGCTGGACATATTATCTCGCCTGAGGGACGGCTCTACGCCCTTTCCAATTCTGGCAAGGACTGCCATTTGGCGATGGGAGCCATACCAAAACACGATGAACTCAGTTCCTGTCAACATCTGTCTCCCTACAGTAGCACATTAACTTATATGCAGAAGAGGAAGGTTGTTGTCAACTACTACGAGTGAGATCTAGCAACGAGTGGTGGGGTAGAGCGTTATTCTCTCGCAATCAGAAACCGTGTTCAGTATGGACCCGATTATGGTTGACGTACTTAGTGGGAGTCGCGGAATAAACACCATTATCAGCCAGGCCCTCTCCATCTCGAGTGCTTCCTCCCCGAGACCGTCAAAGTCAGGAACCAGCCAAGATCTGCAAATTATGAAGAACTCAACATTCGTCACTACAAGAAACAAAGCGAGCGAAGCATCATACCGGCGGCGATGATATACACTTTCATCCTCTATAGCGCAGACACTCTCTTGACAAGCCGCTACAAACACATTAACGAGAGTGCGTTACCAAATAATCGAGACTCGAGTTCACAAAGACGCACTGAATAACGTCCCACCCGGACGGGATAATAAGGATGATCAGTGGGCCACCGATGGTGGACGTGCGAAAACAATTGAAGCTGGAACACGCAGGCGGACGGTCTTGAGCACGAGCAGTCGTCATAATGCCAGGAACGGACTCGGAGAAATGAGAGTTGATATCTACGGGAGGAAATGAACATTCGCAGAGCAGATGAAGCATTGCATATGTGTATGTACTAGCGTCGATCCACCAGGACACGCCAGCTCGGCGACACAAGATCACCTTCACCCCTCGGGAGATCACCTAAATCGATCTTGGCCTCGATGCATGGAAGGAAGACTACGTCGTGAGTTCATTCTTGACAATTGTTCCCATATGCGCGTGCGTATCAGGGAAAGGCATGAAAGAATGACGAGATGGCGCTAGATGAAACTGAAACATTTTTCTACGAGCCGGAAGACCCAAGACAGGTGGGACATCGGTGCAGGCAATGACACTTACGAGGAGAAGGACGTTGTTGAGGTAAGGTAGATGCGTGGGCGGGCTTGAGGCGTGGACACGGGTTTCGGCCCAGAGCTCGAGGCCACTATCCCGTGAAGGAGAGGACACAGGAAAGAGACTATTAGATGATTATGAGAACGTAAGTCTCATCGTCGATCCGGAATCAGACAATTGAAACGAAGGATGCATACCCAGCTCTTTCGGAGAAAAATACAACTCCGATCCTCCCTAATTCGGGAATGCGGAATCGAACTGCGAGCTGCCGTGGAGAGTCGAAACGCTCTTAGTTGTAACGATGAGAGGCGGCAACATTAGCCATTACACCATACCCGACCTAAACCACCATCCTCTCCACCACACCTTCATTCTGATCATATCTTCATGGTCTTCACGGTTCAAAGACGCCTACACCAGGTCAACGAACATCGTTTCGAGTCAATGCTGAACGGGGCAGGTATAGTGAAGAAGACGAGCTGAAGTCGCATTGAGCATTGGTACTGGAGCACATGATGCACTGCGACCTTCCGTCGCAAAGACAGTGAAAAGAGGGAATAAATCGAAGACGCAGATAGATCAGAGGTAGCGGCTGATACAGGGAATGAGACGAATGGGCTATCGAAGATCGGAGCGCCGGGGTGGTCACGATGACGACGAAAGGATGGTGCCCCACAATTTGCAGTAGGTCTGTACGTGATCTGAGATTCGAGGTTCTGTACAGGCTGTGGTAGCATGAGATGGAAGGGACGCGGGACGTGGAAAAGAGAAGTCTGCCTACTTCAGGTTGAAAGGTGTGTACATGCGTCGACGGTGGAGAGGGTAAGGAGGGATCGACATGCTGGACGTTCCATCCATCGGTTGTCGAAAGCACCGTGAAGAAGGAGAGTGAATCGATCGACGCCATGGAAGGATAGTGTTGACGCAGGTATTTTAATGAGAATCGATTCACTGAAGAGTCATGTAGAGTGGTGATGTCGGAAGAAGAGACCTCCACGTCATGCAGTCGTGATCTGTGGGATCTGAAATTCGAGGCTCAGCACGGGCAGTGCGGAACAGGGGATGGTGGACTACGCACCTGATGAGTGCACGAAACACAAAGGATACCTCCGATCCAAGGTACTCAACCAAATGAACCACCCCACGAGCCGATGTCAAATTGCTTTGAGTTGTCACCAGGAGGCGTCCCAAAACGCGATTTCGCCGTTCCATGGTGCTGACGGACAAACCATTGGAGCTTTTACAGAACCTCTGTGTGTGGGTTCTCCAGAGGACGACTAAGCCGTCACATGCAACGGGCCGCTAGTAAAAACCTGGACATCAATCCCTGCTTCGAAGAGTTGAGTGTATGACGACGGCTGTGAGAGTGAGAAGCTTGGGAATCCCAAGCTCAGGTAGAGCAGGTGATGGATAGTGCGGACTCCAATGGTGGGAGTGGCATGAGAAGAGGGGCGTGGCACATTACGCAAACTGTATTTTCGCGATTAAGAACGGATAGGGACGAGATGGGGTAGAGTTTCCATCTCGTGAGGCTACAACTACAATACCGCGCATTATCGACAACCAACTCTCGAAACCAGTCACCACAGTCGGCTCTGCGCTGAGAGGATACCAGAAAAAGGTCGTAATGTCAGTGAAAAACGCTGGAAAGAGCATCCGAAGGTACCTTTGGATTTAACTCAGACCCCGCAACGTCCAAGCCAAGTCGATCGCTAGAATAACTCGTCCATCAGGGACGCAAAAGAGACATGACTCCCGGACATGAGATTGACCACAGGCAAGCAGCAAGTCGCATCGGATGTGCTCTCTGCGACACGGGCGATGCTGATGGTTGAAGTTGCGGAATGTTCGGGCCGTCGGGACGGCGGGGGAGAAAATGTTGCACCGCCACCACATGTCAAAATTTCGAGCTTCACGACAACGTCGACGATCATCGTAACGTTCGTTGCTTGCACCTTTCATGTGTTCTTCAAATTAGCTTTTTCTCCTTCGGAGTCGGGCCCCGGTAGTTCGTGGTGTCTCCTCCTCCTCCTCGCTATGAATCCCAAATTTCCCTGGCATCCATCTTCCTTAAAGAAGACCGTGTCTAGCTTACTATCCATGCACAACAGGTACCCTAGCCTTAACTATGAAGCTTGACGTTCTTTCCTTTGTCGTTCGCTGGACCACACAGCTCGCACCCCCTTGCTTTGCTACTACTTTGCAATGCAAATTCTCCGCATCCACACCTGTCATCTATGTAACACAGAACCTCTCGATCTGGCCGTATCTCATAGGCTTCGTCCCATGCTAAGATATTTCAGCTAGCCAGGAGCATACGTTTATCTTGGCTGAAGCCTGCTGAACGCTCCCAACTCGAGCACTGAGATCCCACGCAGCTCTGCTTTCTTCTGGTCATAAGTACGGGGGATCCGAGGACCCAAAGCGACGAATGCCCTTTGATTCGATTATCTTCCCTTGTTCCGATCGGTCGATCTGCGCTTCTCTCTTGCACTCCCTGTCGTTCTCCCCCGACGACGTCCTTCAACTGCGACTGCTTGATCCTTTTGCCTCTCACAAAGACATCGCCATCAAATTCGATCTGTGGGAGACACTTCAGTTCTGCATACAGAATTCACGGCATTCTAATTCAACAAGAGTGACCAGTCGTAAGTTTCTTCGGCTGCGGTGATGGATTCGAAACTCGAGAAGTGGAGTGTTCAAGCCCTTGTTTGCGAAGCGTAGGTCATTTTCCGAAACGCATATAGAAGGTTACTGAGGGCGTCCTTCGCAGGACTTGCTGTGTCACTGAAAAGTTCTCATCGCGGACGAGGCTTTCTTCTGTCGTGGTGCTCGTGCAAGAGTCTGATGAGAGTTCGATGTGTACATACGCAGTGGATCCGCACTTATTTGCCTTCTGTGCCACTCCTGCGGTAGCAGTATGGGCCGTGTGATATGCAGGTTTTATTATATAACTGCAGACTCATCATGTCTGAGTGTGCAGGCTAGCTTGCGACCTGTCTGAAAAATGCATGTCGTACACGGGAACGGCGAGCGCCTTTTTTGACAGGCAACTTATAAATAGTGGCCGTACGCATGCTGAGCGTCAAACAGTGCCCATAACCCAGCTTCATTCTGTTCATCGACGACTTACTTGTGCCTTCACTAGTTTAGCCGTCGCGCCATCGCCAAGTGACCGAAAAAAATGTTCTCCAATTCCAGCAATCTTCAATTCCACCGCAGCTCCTTCTATGACATTCAAGGGAATATGATCTCATACCAGCCTACCACAGGAGACGTCATCGTTCAACATCAGCCCGAATTCGGTGAGTATCGATCCATATATCTTGATTAAACAGACACTTAATCGTGAGCAGGCCTTCAGATGCTGAAAGACGTAATATCTTTTGGTGCAGCCTTCGATTCCGACGAACGTTCTCCACCACCACGATGCCACCCCGACACTCGTAAAGCAGTATTAAGTACAATCCAGGAATGGGTTCAATGTTGTTCGGCAACAGACGACGGGAGTATTCTTTGGCTTCACGGACCAGCCGGCGTTGGGAAATCAGCCGTGGCTCAAACGATCTCCGAGTCCTGCGCTCAGCATGGACAGCTGGCCGCGAGCTTCTTCTTCTCCCGAGGAAACTCTGGTCGAGACTCCATGAGTCGCCTTTTCACTACTATTGCCTTCCAACTCGCCATGTCATCACCGATTTGGCGGGAGAGGATCAATAAAATCGTGACAGATGATCCATCGGTTATCCACAAGGCTCCTGCCATTCAACTCGAGAAACTGATAATCGGACTATTTTCTTCGGAGGGTCTGGAAGATGGACAGAGATCACCTGGCCCTCCTTTCCTCATTGTCATCGACGGTCTCGACGAATGTAAAGGAAGCAGAGATCAGACTACGATTCTGAATCTCATCTCCGATCTGGTGCAGATCCATCGTCTTCCGCTGGATTTCCTCATTGTTAGCCGGCCAGAACCACATATCACGAGCATGTTCAATGGAGACGTCATGCACCGCATCTGTACCAAGGTTTTACTGAGTGGGACAACCGACACACAGTGGTACTACAATGCCATGTATGAGATGGACCAGGCAATGCGAGACGTCTATACGTACCTGCGAAGTGGCTTCAATGATATCCACAACTCCGAGAGGCATGCCGCTATCATGAGCTCTGTCCCCAAGCCTTGGCCAGACAACCATCTAGTCGAATCCCTCGCCAGGAGATCCGGGGGGTATTTCATCTACGCATCGACAGTCCTGAAATACGTTGACGAAGAGTTCCACTCACCCATTACACGCCTCAAAGAAGTCACTAAGGTAGTGCATGGGAAGTCATCCTCATCAGCCTTGCACCCCTTGTCAGAGCTCGATGAACTGTATCGTCATATCTTGTCATCAAACCCAGACACTGAGCGCCTCAAACAAGTGCTGTGGTATGTCATTTGTTCAAAGAAGTACTTGAAGAAGAAAAAGTTGGAATTAGAGGAAGAGAAAGTCGATTTGGAAATGTGGAAGTGCGCGTGGTGGTTCAGCGAGCAGGAGGAGGAGATGATCATGCAGGATTTGGAGGAGCGCAAGCAGGATAAGGTCGACGTTGTGATTGAGACTATTCTTCGGCTTGATCCTGGACAGGCTTTACTTTCGCTGCGTGGACTGCATTCTCTGATTTCGATCGAGACATACACGGAAGTGCAGCAGGGTGTGCGCCGAGTCCATATCAACTCTTTCGACGTCTTCCATGCATCATTTGAAGATTTTCTGTTCGATAAACGCCGAGCCGGAAAGTTCTTCATTGACAGGGGTGCCTTGGAACAAACCATTTCAAGTGGATATTTTGACACTTTCAGGAATTGGAAGCAAATGAACATTCCGTATGTTCCACATTGTCATTATAGATTTTTTTTTTACTGACAGGAAGATTTGTCATTCCTGGACCTTAGCAATGGTGTGCAGGCACAGATTTGCAAAAGCTTTGATGTTTTTATTGAAAACCTGGATGACGAGACCGTAACAAAATTTGCTAAAAATGCATCGTGGCTATCTCTTCTCCGCACAGAGCCATGGGTATACTCTGACAGGAGAATTGAGCAAATAGTCTCAGCAATAGTTCAAAGGCATAACGTGAGTTTTATGACCATCGATAACTTATATTGCATCGTAACATTTGATAACTCTATCAAGATAATTTTACGGTGGACGATGCCAAGGACAAGATCTCAGATGACAGATGACACTATAACCCTCTTGACAAATTATCTTCAGGCAGAAAGTCAGTACATACAGCAGCTTGTGGTCCATAATAATCCCTTGATTTGGAGCGCGTAGGGAGGGGCATGTGGGAAGAGGTGAAATTTTGGATCTGGAGCCAGTTGATGTACGCCGCTTGGGCAGGCGACGAGAGGAATACATAGCGCGAAGATCTAATTCAACCATGTCTGTCGTGATACGAAAACAAAGAACATACCATTATCGACAATGAAACGAGCTCGGAGAAGCCAACGTCGTTTTTGGAGGGTCAGGATCAGGGCGATGTGCTACTGATTTCGGACATACATGAACAAAGGGAGTTGGAACGCGCAGAAGAGCAATCTTGAGTAGAGGCTATGCCCACAATGGCTGAGATATCACGAGGACTCAGGGAACCGAGAGACAAGATCTACGGAGTACGGGGGAAATGTCATCGGCAGAGCGGGTGAGGCATTGTACTGTGCATGTATCAATGTCGATCCACCACGACACTCCAATCCGCGGCCACAGGAGCACCTCCACCCAGTATGCACATGCACATCAAGGAAAGGCACGAAAGAACGGCGAGACGGCACTATGTCAAAGAAACGGCATGGGTCATATGCCTACAAGCCGGAGCAGACGTAAGACGTTAGTATGGAAAGTGACGCTTCCGCCGAGAGGGAGACACAGGGATTTGCCAGGAGCTCCGTGCCACAGTTCGATGAAGGTAATAATTGTGGGAAGACACGAGAAAGAGACTATGGGACGAGTACGAGAGCGTAAGTAGCAGACAATCAACAAAGAAAAAGGATACATACCCATGGCCCGTCAAAGAAAGCAAATACGACTATGCCAATCGGGGCCAGGGAATTGAACCCCGAGCTGCCGCGTATACATTCAGACCGTGCTCTACGATCATGAGAGACCGCAGAGTTAGGCGTTACACCATACGCGACGATGGATTTTGTGACTAAGTAAAAATACTAGATACTGAGTCGAATAAGCAGCGCGAAGGGGAAGAACGTCGCGGGTCGCGGTGGAAAAGGGCATAACGTCGGGACAAGGCGTATCGTTGCCCATAGGGCCCAATATGGGAAGTAGGGATGCGGTGTCCTGCGCAGCAGGAAGGGATCGATTTCCAGGACGTGACGAGGTACCAAGGAGCGGTGGACATGGGCTGTAGCAAGAACAGCCCATCCAGTGAGCAACTTGGATGAGGGGAGCGTATAACGCGTGTATTAAAACAGGGATACGATGCAAGCCTTATACGATAACTGATCATGCAAAGATCATGAATAAGCATCAAGGTGAACGACGGGGAAATGAAGCATACACACACACACACAGAACATTTAAAGTACATCCACCGCATATATGCATCGAACTCCGTCCCAGGCACATGCCAGCACCGCCGTGTCCCCATCGTCAACACTAGGCACCACGAGAGCAAAGAGCCTCGCCGGCGATGAGGACTTTCGTTGACACAACAAACTCTGCGAAGGACGCGCTCAGTAACCCCCCATAAGCGTTTCGAAATGTGACCTACGTTTTGCAACTAAGGACATCATAACCACGACTCCTGCAATCTCGAATCCATCACAAGGGCGGAATAAACTCAAGTTCACGCCTACTGCTCCTACTGAACCGACATTACGAGTGATCTCTGGTGTGTTTGTGTCATCGCCTCCAAACCGGAATTGAAGAGACCTTGGTTATGGGTTTTTGTGGTGAACGGGTGGTAGGACAGGGAGGACTGGATTTGATAGATGCTGGTTTGTGGGTGGCGAAAGGAGAAGGGACTGACGGTTAAAGGACGTTAACAGGATAGACAACAGAGTGTAGGGGGCAAGCGCAGACTAATTGCTGTCGCGCTACATCGACCAACAACGTTACATCCTTACAGAGATCAAACGCAGTTCCTCGTGGTATGAAAGAAGCAAAGACCCCAGAGTTGAAGTACCTGAAACGTCCCGCACACAGATACCGATATCCCGTAAGATTGACGGTGTAGGTGGAAACGGATAATCAAGATGCCAGAGGATTGTTTAACCCAAAGAGCCGTGGGCTGGCGTCTACGAATCAGCCACCTAACGACGAACCGAGAGATAGTACGAATCACACCAGAGTATTTCATCCCAGAGTCATCTCCTCCAAGCCTCGGCCCAACGTCGCCTACTGATTATACCGTCAAATGCCCAGATCATCCTCTCGCCTCGTTCGGTGCCATTTGTGATGTCGGATGTCCACAACAGCTCCACCTACACCACTCGCAGGGATACGACCAAACGAGGGCCGGCCATGGTCGTTTTGAGGTGCATCGGGAGGATTCTACGAGGGACAATTGATGGTCCGCGCAGCAAAAAGCAGGATGTGCTGAGAGAAGGAATTCGTCGACGAGCTCCAAGAGGCTACTCCCTGCGAGACCGGCGACAATGTTGGTTGAAGTTGCGGAAGGTCCGGACCGTTGGCATGGTGTAAAAAATTCATTGCACCGCCACCACATGTCAAAACCTTCGACTCACCACCGTAACTTTCATTGCTAGCACTCGACGCACCGTTAAAAATCCTCCTTCTCCTTCGGAGTCAATAGCTCTCAATATCCTCTCCCCCGCGAATTGCAGTAGATCTTTCCTCCTTCTTCATGCTTGTCTACGAATTGTCAGGAAATCGTCCTGATCGCCATCCCTTTATCTTATCTTCCTTTTATCTTGTCTCACTCGATCCGATCCCGTATATAAGCGCTTCGTACACTTGTATTTCCCCAGTCTCGCGCTGGTCTATACTACCGCAATATACTCTTATCCTCGTCATTCTCCTATTCTTCCGAGTTCTTGTGCGACGCTGACATTAGCGCGAGACTGCCCAAACCTTACGACACCCTCACACGCACGGCCGAGGTCTTTTTCGCCGCTCGGAGCTCACTGCGAATCATCACGTATCTGAGACATTGTCGACATCTTCCATTTTCGCAATGCCTGAAGGTACCGAATCTTCTGGACCCCCACCTGCCGCTCAACCTGACTCGACTGCCGAGATGTCGGATGCCGAGTTCTTGAGAGTGTTGCTACACCAACTCACGTCGTCGAATTGCCGTCAGGAAGAGCTGGCCAAGCAGAACCAGGAGCTCTTGAGAGAACTCCGAGCTAATAACAAGAAGTCGTCAAAGGAACGCAAGACGAAAGTCAATCCTCCGACACCTTACGATGGAAATCCCAAAACATTCAACGACTTCCTTATTAGCCTGTATATCGTTTTCAATGCGAATCCAGATACGTATTCGGATCTCCGATCTCGCATCTTCTATGCCATGTCCTACATGCAACAGGGTGCTGCACAACGTTGGGTCAGAAACACAGTCGACGATATCGAGAAAGGGTTGAAAACATGGTACTCGTGGAAGGAGTTTGAGGCTGAGTTGAAAGATCATTTCGAGAGCGAGAGCAAGAAAGATACTGCCCAATTAGCTGTTGGTGCCCTCAAACAGGGAAACCTCACTGCCGAAGAATATTTCGACACCTTCGAGAGCTTTAGCCGCGACACCCACTTCAACGACGAAGCCCTCGTGCGCATCCTCAAAACCAATCTCAACCCCCGCCTTCTCTCTGCCATCTATGGACAAGACACCACTCCGACCACGTACAAAGAGTGGAAAACCGCGGCCCTACATAAAGATCGTCAGTGGCGGGAACTACAGTATAATCTTGGATACATCGGAGGTTTGGCACGTGTTGGAAAAGGTACCGGTGACCGAGGCCCATGGAACGTAACCAGTAGTGGGGGCGTACACCAAAACGAACCCTATGGAAATGGACCACAGCTCGGAGGGCGAAGCACTGGATGGATGCATGGAGGCAGCGGTGGAGGAACACATGCAGGAGGTAGCGGTGGAGGTGTACATGCAGGAGGCGGTGGTGGTGGAGGCATGCATGGTGGAGGCAGTGGCGGAGGGAATGGAGTGAAGTTTCACAATGCAGGACCGGGAACACACGTTGGTGGTACGGCAACAGGAACGTTTTCAGGAGCCGGAATCCCAATGGAGATCGACAAGACACGCGGCGGCACAGTCGGAAAATTCCAATGCTATAATTGTCGTCGAGAAGGCCATCTCGCCCGAAACTGCCCCAACTCCTCCCGCCCATCCACCTCATTCGTACGAGCAATGATCAACTCTATGGATGAAGCTGAAAAGAAAGACTTACTGAAGGATTTTCCACAGAACGGGGAGTGAAGGGTGTGCCCTCTCCGTCTGACAAATGTAATGACACGTTCCCTTTGCCAATACACGAGGCCGTTTTGTCACCAGTCACACCGAACCTAAAGAAGAAAGTCACTGTCAAGATAGAAGAAGTTGAAGACGAAGATGAGAAAAGGATGCGGGAGAAAGAGAAGGCACATGGTCTCGGAATACTAGAAGATGCTACGGAAGAACCGCACATACCTTTGAAGGTTAACAATCAAAGTCAAGAAAAACCTTCGGCTAGTAATGATCCAAACGGCGCAGCAGAACGTCTTTTGAAGAAGATAAGAGAGATGAGGAAAGGAGCAATGCAGTTGTTGAAAGGATGGGCATCGAGAGACAGGCAGCAAGAAGTCACAGTCTTCCTTCTCCAATCCCTTCTTACGGCATCCGAGGAGGCAGCTGTTCAAACTCTGAAAGACCTTCGAAGACCCCGTCATTATTAGTGTTTTAAGGTCCGGTTGGGTCCGGTTTTTGGCCTCCGATCGAGGCAACTGGCAACCGCAACCGGTTTTGGAAATCCCCGAAACCAGAAAAACCGGACCGAGACCGCGCACAACCGGCAACCGCGGTCTTTTAACGGTCTTTCAACCGGTTGACACCGGTTTTTACTATAACTGGTCACTAGCAAGTCCTGAACTGGTCAGGAATGGCCAGCAGTAGTATATTTTACCTCACTACACTAATTAACTGTTGTAAAACAAAGCTAAGTTTTCAGGATGCTGCGAGAGCGTCATTTGGCCAGTTGAAGAGGCGTGGGAACGCGTCCGGCAACGACCGAGACGCGGCTCGGCTGTTCGACGATCTTTAACATCGTCCTCTCCCACCACCACAACACGACAACGGCGTGCCATCCAGCCGCCATTTCGTGTAAACATTATCTTTAGTAAGTTTCAATTCTTTTTGCACTATTATTTGTGTACTGACAATACTTGATTTTGTTTGACAGCTCATTTGATTTATTGAACGACATCCGTGACATCGACGGCCGCCACGACTGCACACACCCTCCTCCGCTAACGAGCGATGTGAGACGGTGTTCGGAGGTGGGCCGAGGACGAGGGGAGAAGGGAGACCCGGACAGCGGGACACCCCAAGGTACGTGGCCGCGCGGTCATGCCACATTCCGTCACTAACTCCCACCCCGTCCGCAGGATATTTTGCGTGATAACATGCCACTGCCCACTCCGAACTCGCCACCGCCCTCTCTGAACACCACGCTGCCCTCTCTGAAGACGATGCTACCCTCTCCGACCGCCGCGCCATGCCGCCACCGACTCCGAACACCACGCCGCCCTCTCTGAACACCACGCCGCTGCCCCCGCTCCCTCTCTGCAAACCTGGGCTCTGCCTTTGGGCAGATGCAGCCACTCAACTCTCCGGTATCCTCACCTTGCTTCTGTCACCACTACCCTCATCACTTCCTTACCCAGTCCTGGGCCCCATCCCACACCCTAGCCCCTGCATCGAGAGATGCCTGCAATTGCAGGCATTCTCAGAGACAGGGGCAGGAGCTAGTGTTGGTGATGAGGTACCAGGATGTCCAGCCCCTGCTGTTGTGGAGGGCAACTGCTGGCCCCACCGAAGCAACCACTGGTCTTGCGAAAGACCGGTTGCGACCGGTTTTTGTCGGTTGTGTCAAGTACGGACACATTGCGCAACCGCAGACCGAACTTTGTGCGATTTGGGGCAACCGCAACCGATGGTCCGGTTGCCTGCGGTTGGGTCCGGTCCGGTTTCGGTCGGATTTTCGGTCCCCGCAACCGGACCTCGAAACACTAGTCATTATATCTCATGAATGGGGAAGCACAATTCTATTGAGGTCTCTACCACTCTTCAAACTACGGACACTGGCAAACCCTTCCAGGCAAATAGCCTTCTGGACTCAGGAGCGACAGGATGCTATATTGATGAAACGTTTGCCAAATCCCAAGGCCTGAATTTCCAACCGTTATCCCATTCCATCCCTGTTTATAATGCCGACAACACGCTCAATGATGGAGGCCCTATTTGACACGTTGTCCAGTTACGCATGAAGATTCTCGACCACGTCGAAACCATCACACTAGCTGTCACCAATACAGGTCGCAATGACGTCATTCTTGGATATGCATGGCTTCATCGCCATAACCCCAACGTCGACTGGAAAACAGGAAAACTACTCTTTAACCGATGCCCACGAGAATGCGGACTACCTCAATTATGGGAAGAAGAAGAAGCAATTATGAGAAGTGTTGAGGAAGAACCTAACAGTGAACACAACAATGTAATCGAAGATGATGAAGAAATGCTCGAGGAAGGAGAGCGGTTGTTTGTTCTACCAGAAGACATCGAACAGATTCGCGCAAAGTTCACCATATCGCAACAGATTGCAGAAAAAGAGGCGGAACGCATGAAGGCGCAAAAGGTGAAAGTATCAGTCCCGGACCGCTACGTCAAAGATTTTGGCCCAGTCTTTGAAAAATCGGCTTTTGATAGCCTTCCCGAGAAGCGACGATGGGACCATGCTATCGAGTTGAAAGAGGACAGCACACCTTTTACAAGCAAGATCTATCCACTGAGTCGAGATGAGCAACGGCAGCTTGATCAATTCCTGGATGAACACCTAAAGTCGGGGAGGATTCGACCATCCAAAAGTCCTATCGCATCACCGTTCTTCTTTGTCAAAAAGAAAGATGGTTCTTTACGCCCCGTACAGGATTACCGTCGATTAAACGCCATGACTGTCAAGAATCGCTACCCATTACCGCTCGTCTCAGAGATCATTGATAAACTTCGCGGTGCACGGTACTTCACCAAATTCGACGTCCGATGGGGCTATAATAATGTGCGGATGAGAGAGGGAGACGAATGGAAAGCTGCCTTTATCACAAACCGTGGACTCTTCGAACCCTGCGTCATGTTCTTCGGCCTTACAAATTCACCTGCCACCTTTCAAACCATGATGAACGACCTTTTCCGTGACCAGATTACGCGAGGCGTCGTCATCGTCTACATGGATGATATTCTCATCTTCACAAACTCCCTCGAAGAACATCGCCGCGTTACTACCGAAGTCCTCGAAATCTTGCGCAAGAATAATCTATTTTTAAAGCCGGAGAAGTGTGAATGGGAGAAAACGCGAGTGGAATATTTGGGCGTTATCGTCTCGGAGAATGGCGTTGAGATGGACCCAGCAAAAGTCGAAGCGGTGCGAGCATGGCCTGAACCTACCGACAAACATGACTTACAACAATTTCTTGGCTTTGCCAATTACTACCGACGATTTATTAGTCATTTTTCCGAAATCGCTGCACCGTTACACCGACTTACTGGAAACACACCTTGGAAGTGGAAGAGAGAAGAAAGAGTCGCCTTTCGAAGCCTAAAAACTGCCATCACCACCGCACCAGTCCTCGCTTTCCCTACAGATCACGACCCATATCGCATGGAAGCCGATAGTTCAGGATTTGCGACAGGCGCAACGTTGATGCAACGGCAAAACAACACCTGGCGCCCCGTGGCCTTTCTTTCAAGGTCATTAAACGAAGTCGAAAGGAACTACGAGATACACGACCGTGAGATGTTAGCCATCATGCGTGCACTGGAGGAATGGAGACACCACCTACAAGGCGCCGATCACCCTATCGAGATTCATACCGACCACAAGAATCTTGAATATTTCATGACTGCAAAAAAGCTAAACCGTCGTCAGGCCCGATGGTCACTTGAACTCGCAAACTATGACTTCGTACTGGTTCACAAACCGGGTCGAACTATGGGACGTGCAGATGCACTTTCGAGGAGGCCGGACTATGAACGGGGGGAGAATGATAATGATGGCGTTGTATTGATCGAGCCACATCATCTTCGGAGAATGACCGTAGAGGTGGAAGACGAAAGCGTTGAGTTGCTGGAGAGAATTCGTGGCACAAAGAAAGTTGAAAAAGTTGTCGAAAGGCGGCTAGCAGCGAAAGAGAAAGATTTGGAGGTTAAGGACAACCTCATTCTATGGCAAAACCGCATCTACGTACCTCCAGACCAAAACCTTCGCCGCGACATTGTCCGACTACACCACGACACCTACAGCGGAGGCCATCCGGGGAGGTACAAAACCGCGGAACTGA
This sequence comes from Hypsizygus marmoreus, assembly GCA_013433165.1. Classification (NCBI taxonomy): domain Eukaryota; kingdom Fungi; phylum Basidiomycota; class Agaricomycetes; order Agaricales; family Lyophyllaceae; genus Hypsizygus; species Hypsizygus marmoreus. The sequence goes on along the minus strand of CM024090.1, from coordinate 3,178,896 downwards.
TATTACGATCCTACTGGTGGCCCCGAATCCACGTTGATGTTCGTCGTTACGTCGACAGCTGCGATCTCTGCCAACGGACGAAGACAGTTCGAGCGAAACCTAGAGGGCTCTTAGCACCAAACACTATTCCACAACACCCCTGGCAATTCATATCTGTCGACCTTATCACAGAACTTCCCCTCAGCTTAGGCTATGATGCAATTTTAGTCGTGGTAGATCGCCTCACCAAAATGATTCGAATCATCCCCACATACACGTCTGTCACATCAGAGGGCATCGCACGCCTATTTCGCGATCACGTTTGGAAGGATTTCGGACTACCAGAGTTCATCATTAGCGACAGAGGCAGTGTTTTCGTCTCCAAGTTCATGGATGCACTCAACCACTTACTTGGAATCAAAACGAATATCTCCACGGCCTATCACCCACAAACAGATGGCCAAACCGAGCGCGTCAACCAAGAGGTCGAACAGTATCTTCGCGTTTTCGTCAACTACCGCCAGGATGATTGGGCCGAATGGCTGTCGCTCGCTGAGTTCAGCTTTAACGACAAAATCAACAGCAGCACACGTCACACACCATTTTTCCTCAACTACGGACGTCACCCACGGAAAGGTGTTGAACCAAAGAAAGAGTCGAAGATTGAGGCAGCAACGGAGTTTGCAGAGCGGATGGAGAGCTTGAGGAAGGAAGCATTAGCGGCATTAGAACGGGCGGCAAGGGATATGAAGACGTTCTTCGACCGTGGACATCGGCCAACACCTGAATTCAAACCAGGTGATCAAGTACTTTTAGAAGGCGAAAACTTGAAAACGAACCGTCCCTCGAAGAAACTAGATCATCGTCGCTTCGGCCCATTCAAAGTTGAAAAGAAAATTGGCGAACGCGCGTACCGTCTAAAACTACCACTCCGTTGGAAGGTTCACCCAGTCTTTCACGTCTCCAAACTTCTACCATATCACCATGGAGACCATCCGCAGTCAAATCCACCACCACCTGATCTTATTGAAGGTGAATTGGAACAAGAAGTCGAAACCATACTGGACGAACGCGTGCGAAGACGAAAAAAGCAGTATTTGGTGAAGTGGAAAGGCTTTCCCATGGAAGAGAATGAATGGTTAGCCGAATCCGAGTTGGAGCATGCAAAAGACGCGTTAGAAGAGTTTCAGTTGCATAACGCGCGGTCGAAGGGAGGGGGTAATGTCAGGAAATCGTCCTGATCGCCATCCCTTTATCTTATCTTCCTTTTATCTTGTCTCACTCGATCCGATCCCGTATATAAGCGCTTCGTACACTTGTATTTCCCCAGTCTCGCGCTGGTCTATACTACCGCAATATACTCTTATCCTCGTCATTCTCCTATTCTTCCGAGTTCTTGTGCGACGCTGACACGAATAACGTATGATTTGTATCTAGATTACCGTGCATGCACAGCCGATGCCGGCGCCTACACTCTGAAGCTTGATGTATCCCCCTTTGTCATCTGCTGAACCACCCATCTCGCACCTCCTCGCTTTCCTACCATCGTAATGCAGATTCTCTGCATCGAGACTTATGTAACGCAGAACCTCTCGATCTGGCCGTAGTTTCTCACTGGCGCTTCCCATCGCTAAGGTATTTCGGCTTGCTAGAAGCACCGTTTTCTATCTTGCTGAACGCTCGCAACCCAGAAACTTGAGATCCCATGTACCTCTGCTCTCGTTCAAACTTCATGCGAGGCAAATAGTACCAACAGACTATCCTCACTGTCAATGACGGCGGATTCCCAGGTTCATCAACGGCTTGCTAGATGGTGGCTCGTGCATCCAGTGAGTTACCTCGACCCATCCATTCATCCGCCCCTAACCGAGCAACGAGCGGGGCATTTCATTTTCTACCTCACCCTCCGCTTCACTCACGACATAACTACAGTCCTAATCGCTCCTCCCTCAGCAGAAATCCGATATGGTGAAACGGCTAACATTGCATGTCATGGGAGGTGCCGATCGGGGTTCAATTCCCCGTCTCGGAATGTTATACCCATATGCGGGGAGTATTTTTGTTTTCTTAGTTTACGTGACTCCACGTCCTACCTTCTACTCTGTGACCACAAAACGATCCCCAGGAGCTAGTGTTGAAGGTATGCTCGAGAGTGCTGGGCGCCACACCGGAGTTTGATATTTACAGTCACGTGTTCCTTTTTCGTTATCTTTTCCATCGTTCCGTTCGTGTTCTCTAGCTACAATACTACAGACACTCACGGACCCCAGGTATGATACTCATGTATACTTCTCTAGCTACAATACTACAGACACTCACGGACCCCAGTCCTTTGTGTTTCTTATCTGTTTAGCTCACAGATCCTGAGTCTCCGGTCCTCGTTTGCCGCTGCGCGTAACCTCGTTCAACAGGTTATGGGCCCCGCGCCCTAGACAATCACCGAAGATTCCAACCGCTCCGTTCTATACGTCGCAGCCACTCCCGGTTCATATTTCGCTCCACCTGTTGTTGCAGCTTGAAATATCTCACCATGGACGATTCCACTTCCTCGCGATCTCCCCTCTCGAAACTCGGAAAGATCAAGTACATCGAATGGGAGAAGTCCATGTATGGACGCCTCCTATCCCTCGGCTGCTCCCGCATCGCTCTCGGTACAGAGGTAGCCCCCACCCTTGTTGCAACGGATCCGGCATCCGTTACGGCAGTCAACGCGTTTAATCAACGCAGCGATCGCGCCGCGGGTGAGATCTACCAATGGCTCGACGAGGGGAACAAGATCCACGTTGACGCAATCCGTGACAATCCCGCAGAGATGTGGAAGAAACTAAAGTCGGTCCATAGCAAGTCCGCACCCAATGCTCGTTTCAATTCACTTAGCGACTTGTTCAACATCCGCAAGAAGGACGACGAATCCCTGACGGATCTTGCCACCCGTGTCGAGGGCTCTATGCAGCGTGTCAAAGCGCTTCGTCCGATCCCTACCTCAACCTCTCCTACCCCCTATACCATCGACACGCTTGACGAGGAGCTGACCATCATGGCCATGATCCGTGCACTCCCGCGTGAGGAGTACAATTCATTTATCTCCTCAGTCCTCCTCCTCACTACACTCACCAAGGACGCCGTTCTCGAAGCGTTCCGCACTGAGGAAACCCAGCGCCGGGGTGCAGAAGAAGATGTGCAGATCGAGGCCGCTGCTGCTGCGGCTGCCGCCGCTCGTGTAATGGCCTGCTACATCTGTGATGGAGCCCATGCGATGAGAGATTGCCCTCAATATGCCGCTGTTCGTAATCTTGGGAAAGCAAAGGGTGGACCTAACACGAAGTCGGAGAAGGGCACTGGCCGCCGTGGTGGTCGAGGATCTGGGCGTGGTGCAAATTCTGCTAAAGCCGATACCAAGGTCGAGGAAGGATGTGACGGTCCCGCCGCTAAAGCCGATGCCGCTGTTTGTCGATCTAGTTCATCCTCCCCATCATCAACTGATGTCCGCTGGAATGCAGACTCTGGCGCCTCTGCGCATATGACGCCCCATCGCGAGTGGTTCACTAAAGACTACAAACTGTGGAGAGTTCCCATTTACCTCGCCGACCACACCGTCATCTATTCGGTGGGTAAAGGTTCCATTCTTTTTCAACCTGAGGGAAAGGGGAAGAAGGGAGAAAATCTGCAGAAGATCCTTATCACAGACGTTCTTCACGTACCTGCTCTCTCCAACAATTTACTCTCAGTCCTCACTCTGACTACCCGTCGTGGCTTCGAAGTGGTTTTACGTGGTTACAAGGTCTTCTTCAACCTCAACCGAGCACCTGTTTTCACTGCTACTGTTGACTCAACTACCACAGCGTACTTGGATGGAAAGACGGTATGCACACCAGTGCCTTTATCCTCTCATTCAGCGCTTCGCACCACTGTCATTGACCGGAACCTTATTCACCGTCGCATGTGCCATCTTGGTCGTGATCGTCTTGACCAGCTCATCCGCGAGGAGCTATCTGCTGACCTTACTCTGACATCATCATCGCCTATGCCTGTACTATGTGAACCTTGCATCTATGGAAAGCAGCATCGCGTGCCCTTCCCAAAGACTGCAGAACGCGCTACTGGCTTACTAGACCGCATATTCAGTGATGTTCATGGACCTATGCCTGTCGCAAGCCATGGGACTGGTCGCAAGTACTGGGTCACATTCATTGATGATGCATCACGCTGGCTGGAGATATACAAGATGCTGAAAAAGAGTGACGTCTTTGAGGCTTTCAAGCTATTCAAAGCTCTTGTTGAACGCCAGACAGGTCGTAAGATCAGATGTCTTCATGACGATGAGGGTGGTGAGTATAAACTAGCCGCTCTTCTCAAACTCTGTGCAGAAGAAGGCATTCGCGTTGAGTTTACCACTCGTGCCACTCCACAGCAGAATGGTGTTGCAGAACGGAGTAATCGAACTATCTCAGAGGCTATTACTTCGATGATCACTGAGGCCAAGCTCCCTGCCAGTTTCTGGAACCATGCGCTGAACGTCTTTCGCCATGTCCACAATCGCTGTCCGACTTCTGCTCTTCCTAAAGACAGTACTCCATATGAAGCTTTCAAACATCGAAAACCTAGAATTGGCCATCTTCGTGTTTTCGGATGTCGCGCGTATGTCCTAATTGGCCGGGATAAACGTAAAAGCTTGCAGGGTCACACTCTAAAAGGGATTTTCATTGGATATCCTGATAACTATGCTGGCTGGAAAGTCTACATTCCGAGCACGAAGAAGATTGTTATCTCTCGTGATGTCATCTTTGATGAATCAGATTTTCCTGGTCTCTCTTTGAAAGATTCTTCCAAATCCACCATTCCTACTCCTGATGCCTTCCCCGATATGGAAGATTTCGAGCCTTATGACTCGGATGAACCGTTTCTGGCTCCAGACATCATGCCACTACCACTAGATGTACCAGAAGTGGTGGGAGCTGCACCGGAAGTGGTGGGAGTGATGCCTGATCCTGCTGGGGCAGTTGATCATGCACCTCCTGCACCAGTTGCTCCAGTAGCAGCAATTGAACCACGTCCTCAACGGACTCGCCGCTTGTGGAATCCAAATGATGCTTATTATGATGCTGTGCGCCGTCAGAATGCAAAGGAATCTCCACTTGCACCTCCACTCGTTCCTCCTCCCCTCGTCCCTCCTCCACTTGCACCTCCTCCACTTGCACCTCCTCCCCCACCAGTCGTACAACCACTCTGGGATGTTGATGTTGCTCCAGCTGACGTGCATGGAGAACAAGAGGTAGCTTTCAGATTGAACACTGCCTCTGATGAGGCGCTCATGCTAGCTGGACGTGCTTTTGTTGAGCATGGCATTGACCTTGGTGGTTACGGTGCAATGTGTGCAAACCTTGCAGGCGAACACACTTTCAAGGTTGGTGCTCATGACACCAATCCACGTACTTATCGTGAAGCCATGTCCAGTGATGATTCCACGGAGTGGTACAAGGCAATGTCTGAGGAGATGAATGCACTCAAGGTCAATGGAACTTGGCGTGTTGTCTATCTCCCTGCTGGAAAGAAGGCCATTGGATCCCGCTGGGTTTTCAAGGTCAAACATCTTTCAGATGGTGCAGTTGACCGCTTCAAAGCACGGGTTGTAGCACAGGGATTTAGCCAGCGCCCAGGGATTGACTTCGATGAAACTTTCGCACCTACTGCTCGGTGGAATGCAGTGCGGACCATTCTTGCTCTTGCTGCTATCGAGGACATGCATCTTGAGTCGGTGGATATTTCCTCTGCTTTCCTCAACGGTGTTGTGGATGCTGAGCTATATCTCCGCTTCCCTGATGGTTTTCCGCAGGATGTTCCACCCAATACTGCACAGCTGCCTGGTGATGGTCCCCCAGTTGCTCTGCTTCATAAAGGCCTTTACGGTCTAAAGCAAAGCGCATATCTGTGGCATAAGAAGATGCATGAAGTCTTTCTACTGCTTGGATTCACCCGCATTACTTCTGATCCCTGTGTCTATGTCTACATCCGCGATGCTGTTCGGATTATCATCCCTGTTCACGTCGATGACATGACAATTGCCTCCAAGTCTAGACCAGCCATCATGAATGTAATCGGTGAGCTCCGCAAACATTTTAAACTTCGTCACCTTGGCCCTACCACTGGACTTCTTGGTGTGCGTGTCACCCGTGATCGCCCCAATCGAAAGCTCTGCATTGACCAGCGTGCATATGCTGTCGAAGTTCTTTCCAGGTTTTCAATGCTTGATAGCAATGCCGTGACTACACCAATGGACCCTAATGTTAAGCTGAGCAAGACGCAGTGCCCACAGACCCCTGCGGAGGAAGAGGAGATGCATAAACTCCCATACATCCAGGCTACTGGTGCACTTCTTTATCTTGCGATGTGTACCCGCCCAGATATTGCTTTTACGGTGGGAGTACTTTGCCGTTTTAACTCCAACCCAGGCATGGCTCATTGGAAAGCCGTCAAGCATTTGCTTCGCTACATCCGTGGTACACTCGACTACCGCATCGAATATTCTGCTGCCGCTGCCGCGCTTTCCCCTTCGTTCTTCCTTGCCTTCTCAGATGCAGACCATGGTGGAAACCTCGATAATGGCCGCTCCACAACAGGTACCTTGCTCACAGTGGCAGGTGGTGCTGTCAGTTGGGCTGCGCATCTTCAGAGCATTGTCGCACTGTCAACAACTGAAGCAGAGATGGTTGCAGGAAGTGAAACTGGTCGCGAGCTCTGCTGGCTTCGCAACTTCCTCTCAGACATTGGCACACCACAAACGAAACCTTCACGACTCAACATGGATAATCAGTCTGCAATATCTGTGTCAAAGCATCCAGAGCATATGGGACGCCTGAAGCATCTTGATCGTCACTGGTTCTGGCTTCGCCAGGCTGTCTACGATGGCAAAATTGCACCGGTATTTATTCCTACAAATGAAATGGCCGCCGACCTCCTCACCAAAGCTCTCCCGCGTGAAGCGGTTGACAAGTTTCGTCGGATGATGGGAATTATTGGAAATTTCTCTCGTGAGGAACTCCGGTGATGTCGTTAGGCACTTCATCAGGTGGGAGTGTTGAAGGTATGCTCGAGAGTGCTGGGCGCCACACCGGAGTTTGATATTTACAGTCACGTGTTCCTTTTTCGTTATCTTTTCCATCGTTCCGTTCGTGTTCTCTAGCTACAATACTACAGACACTCACGGACCCCAGGTATGATACTCATGTATACTTCTCTAGCTACAATACTACAGACACTCACGGACCCCAGTCCTTTGTGTTTCTTATCTGTTTAGCTCACAGATCCTGAGTCTCCGGTCCTCGTTTGCCGCTGCGCGTAACCTCGTTCAACAGCTAGATCTCGACACCTCACGGCTCAGCGATGAGCGGGTTGAGCCCGCCATTTTCTTCTTTTTTTTTCAGGAACTTACAGGACGTGACGTTGAAATCAGTACCATGCACATGATTCATGTATCGTGCAGCGTTACGCGTATCGACCACTGGCCAATGTGACCTTTCCAAAGCAGCCTTCGATCGCCACCTCGGCTTCCCATTCTTCCTCGCTATTGATCATCTCGTGGAGACGAGTCTGCTTCTCGTCATGCACAAAGCTCATATTGTCCCGGCATCCTTGGTTCCGAATAATCTTCTATCTTCCTTTTGCTTCCAATCTGGGTTCACAGATTGCTAGTTAAGGTCTGTCCGCGTGGTGCGCACATGTATTATAGGTGTGTGCAGTTACCCGCTCCCCATATCTACGTGTTGAACATCACTCTAACGCAGGTCGCTGCTTGCGGATCCAGAAAGATATCCCATTGTTGTCGAGACTAGGGAGAGGGAGTCGAGGGAGGGTAGCGGAGGTGTGGGAGTAGTAACGGCGACCGGGATTCCGCTGTAGAGCGGTACCAAGCCGTTCAACAAGGGATGCGAGCAGAGGGCGATATTCCGCCCTCGATAATGACTTACGGTGACCTTGACGCTATAGGCCGATTCTCAGGTGGCGCGTGTCGCTCTCGAGCGACGGGAAGGGCAGCGGGGCTGTGACGTGGGTTCCTCTCAGTGGCGATGGGGGCTGAGTCGGAGACAGGAACAGTATAACGCCAGATATGTTAGTTGTTGGTATTATTAGTGCTGTATCGTAGTATGCCACGAATACACTTTCTTCATTGCCAATAACAAGCCAATAATATCCAGGCAAACGCGAATTTGGGTATGATACAGAAGGTCTTGATGATTTTGGCGCCGTTCGGGAACATTGTCGATGGACTGACATTCATGCCGAAACGCGAGTGACGGGGTTTCGATAGGCGATGACTGGATGTACACCAAAAATAAAGGAAAATGATATATTGGACATGGCATCGTAAGCTTTTCGACAAAATAGAAGACATACATTAACTAACCAGCGATTAGAAAAGGTTGGGAATGTCAATCAGCATCGTCGGGGGTGATAGCTTGATCAAGGCAAAAGCACAAGAATCTTGCAACATAAAAAATGTGTTTTGAAGTTCAAAACGTATCACTCAACCGAGACGCCCCGCGCACGCAGATCATTCTTTGCTTGAGCGATTTCCTATGGAAAGGTCATAAGCATCTAGGAACGATTCACAGAGTCGGGAGGAAGGGAACGTGAGTCGTGACTACGCACACATGAAGGAAACATCCAGACAAAGATGAGTACTTACTCCAAGAAGTACTGCATATGCTTCCGGACAATCCCTGAACGTAAATAGACCCCAACCCAGAGACCATAGTGAATACGAGCCGAACGAGACCAAGGTCCACCATGGAAGCTGTGATGTTATGAAGCACCGAGCGTCAGAGTAAGACACCGATCATGAAGTCGTATGCATTGAGAATATTATAAAAAAGGGTGGGAGGAGGGTAAACATATCAGCATATTGTACGAGTAACTTTGAGGAGAGATTCAGGGGGGCTACTGACCACTGGAAGAATCTTCTGCACTGTGTCGTCGTCCACCAATGGAACAGCGAGAATTTGGAAAAATATCAAAAGATAAATTGCGGTGAAGACAGTTGTGAATAGATATAAACGTTGCGCGCGAGTCATTCTTCGAAAACAAAGCGCAGACGTAGGGCTAGTCGGCGTATAAGGGAAGAGGTAGGTCTGAATATTGAATATTGGGGTGAGTCTTGAAAGAGAAATCGCGTTATTTGCACTTGCTTGTCGATTTGAGTCCTTGATGTAACGGTGTCAGCGGGCCGCACTCTCCGATTCCTTCCTTCGTCATCGACATCCTTGACTTCAATATCCACGTTGAGCGCTTCTCTCTGGGAAACCCCTGGGCCATGCTATCTCCCGAAATGGCAGCAAATACATCCTAGAATCCGTTACACTGTTTCCTTGGAGGTCCAAGCATCCTGTGACTTTGACCAACTTAAACATGAACTTACTACTCAACCCATTCCCACTGAGTTATTTGTAGGTAACTCTCAATCGCATTCTGCCAATTGAACATCCCATATCCTCGGAGATTTGAATCCGAAGTAGCTCCGACTAGAGCTCGACATTCCCACATCTTACTTTTTTTCAGACATTCCCCGTGACACCATGACAAGTTGTCTTTCTGCTTATCTCCTCCCTCGTTCTCTTGCACGATGGGACAGCTGGTCGACGATATTCTCTTGAGGATCCTGACGTTCTGTGACATATACAGAGTCCTCAATATCAGCAAGGTGTGTATTCGTTGTAGCAAAAGATAGTGAGGTCTCTCAAGAGGTGCTCTTGGGATGCGCAGGCTAGCCGACGTCTCCATGTTCTCGCTTTCTTCAGAGAAGTCTGGCTGGCGCTTACATTTGACCTTTGTTTCCTTTCGTTCATCGATCTTCCACCCGGCAAACCTCTAAGAGAGTATACAGTCGAGGCACTCGTCGATCTTGCAAAGCGTATCGTGCAAGGTCCTAGATCCTGGAAAACCATTACTTTCCGAAATAGGCCACGAGTCTCGCACCAGATCGTCTTACATCCACCGCCTCCTCAAAACCTTATCTGCATATTCCGCGAGCCTAAACTACTTCCTGGTGGCCGTTTTCTCCTCGAATGTTGGGCTTTGCAAACACACAGTGTGGTCTGGGCCTACAACAATATTCCACTATACCCCCACCAGCCACAACTTCTTCAGGTGCTGGAAGCCATTGCAGTTGAAATCGTTGACGGCGGGAATGGTGTGGTCATTTTGATGGGGATCTGTCTTTGGGGGCTTGAGGAGCGGCTGGATCGTGGAAAGTACGTACTCACGTCCCAGGTACCGAGGAAATTAATCTAAACATCGTGAACATCTTAAAGTGTTCTCAAGGTGGTTCACATAGACCTCCTCACGGGTTCCTCGACTACGCGTTTTACAGGGCGTGTAGCCGATTCGTACTTTTAAAGTAGATGGGGTAGTCTCAGGATTCAGGGAAATTATGCCATAGCTCGTCTACTCAGAACCGACAATACTGTGTTGTGTAATATTTCAACCGTGGCCATAAAGACGTTCAAGATCTCAGAGGTTAGTGTTTCTGACTTGTCGTCGAGTTGTCTAATGGAATGTGGTATTACTTTCCAGGAATGTACGCAGATCGATATTGTATCGGGGCATCTCGTAGTGTCAACTTCTGGGTCACAAGCGCCTCATTCCGTCGTCGAGCTGAGCCTGTTGAGCATGCACGCCGTGTTGACATCAGACGGATGCACACCTCCACCCCTCGCGAGCACAGTGATACACCTTCCCTCATCGACCAGCACCCTCACTTTCTACGTTTCAGCACACCGCTCACCGTTACGTCGAGACGCGTCTACCATCTGGCTGCTCGCCGGTTCCATAAACCCCGCGTTTTCTCTTGTTCGAAAGTTCCACGTCCTACACTCTCAGGCAGATTCTAAAGCACTCAGCATGCAATGTGTCAGGAGCTGGGAATCAGATTCAGATGAGAGACGACTTAGGACCACCGTTCTCGGCATTAACACTGACGCCTCAAGAATCTCCTACGCGGGATATGTTGGACAGTCGGAAGTACCATTCCTTCACTCCCTTGCCAATCCGGACATCGGTTTCTTTACTATTGATATTCCCATGCTTCATATGACCATGATCCAGTTGTCTGACTACAGTGGTGCATTGACATATGCGACCCCACAAAGTGTTGTTGTTAACTATTACAAGTAACTGTCAGTTATTCGACCGAACTTGGAAAAATGTTTCTAGCTGTTAGCTACCATTGTGTCAATAAAACTCCCTCTGTGGTGCTTTTGACAGGCTCTCAGTTGAAGAAGAGTGGCCTCCAGTGGTTGTCCTACTAAATGAGAGGGGCCAGTCGCGTGCCACGGTGAACTAAGACGGTCTGCATCATGCCGCCACCGCCCAGTATCGGAGGCACACCGATAGCAATTCTAGAGGGATCTCTGCGCGAAAGGGATCATCGTAGGAGAGAATGAGAGGCGTAGTGACTAACGATGTGGGAGAGAAGCATAGATGGGTTGCATAAGGTAGGTCGGGAAAACAGATACTTCACCAATCCATGGTAAAGAGCGGCCCATAAGAAGAAAGGACCACTCTCGAACGATCAACGTGAAATCCTCATCCGCAAATGCCTGATATGGTCGTGACAGCCCAAACAATGTTCGCGTCCGTGATTCATAGTCTAGTGGCCATCGTCGAGATGATTTTAGCAGGATGGAACATATGAACATCTCGAAAGGCGATTGTGCATGCACAGAGAAGTCGGGAATGGCATGCACGACGAGACCAATTCCATCATCAGCCCCCCCCACTGTCAGTCCGCATCTCGAGATTGGCGTCTTCGCAGTCGCAGTAAGCATTATTGAACAAGGAAATACAAGAACAAATAGCAAGAAGACCAACTTCGGATACACGGAATCGAAGCCAGAACGTCGCTTAGTGACCCAGCAGAACATGTGTATGATAGGCGGCAATGCTGGCCGTTATATCATAATCAAGGCGACTCCCCGTCGTCTCCGCCGACCTTCATTCTGATGGTGTCTTCGCGAAATCGTAGTTCAAGGACCCACATCAAGTGAATGAGCACCGAATGATACCGCGGAGAACTGAAGAAGGGTGTTGGATTCAAAAGCTTCAATGTCATTTTCACGTTGAATTACATGGAAACGCAGTAAACATTATTTCAGTGAGATCTTACAGCATGTACGACACCCCCGGTGAACACCTAATTGTGCTTGCTCTGACGATGAGGTTGAAGTAAGAGGGGCGGCTCGAGGTGACCGGCTGATCTCATCAGAGGGCCATGACTTGACCCATTGCCCTGATAATCTTTCAGCGTTCCAGTACGAAGCGGCATGAATCAGAGAAGACTTACAATCATTCTGCCCGGGAAGCCGAGATCAAATTCAATGACCGATTCTAACTCTTTCATCTGCTTTTCGCTCAAGGATATGTCGAGCGCTTCGATGTTTCCGAGAAGGTGTTCGACCTTGCGGCCACCGATAATAGGGAAAACGAATGGGGCCTTGTGAAGGAGGTATGCGAGGGCAACTAGAAGGTCGTCGAAGTCTCAGCTACACCGTTACAAGGTCAGACGAAGAGTAATAAATCGCACCCGCAGTAAGTTGCTCTGTACCAACTTCCTTGGCTACTTTCTCGAGAGCTGCAGAGACTATCCTTTCTTTCTCATTTCGCTCCCAAGTAGGCCCGAGCTTGCGCCCCTGCTCTCCAGTGATACGTCGGCGTTCTTCTTCAGCATCGGTGCGGAATTTGCCTCCCGCAAGAGCATTCCATGGCGCGAGAGCCATGCCTATTGGAGCGCTCAGAATGAGGGAGAATGCGGGAAACAGAATACTTTATCACCTTGATACCGAGCCATGGGAATGATTTCTCGTTCAAAGTCACGATCCATGACGTTCCATGCGCCTTGGTAGATTACGAAAGGCGTCAGCGCGTGGTCTCTTGCATACTGGTTTGCCTGGGATACAACCCATGCCGGCGTATTCGAGATACCCTAACAGTCACCCATAAGTGAAACCGTACGTATGGCTGGTGTTGCGGAGGTGGTTACCAGGTAGAGAACCTTTCCGGAAAGAACCAGAGCATGCAGCGAGAGCATCACTTCTTCGATGCTGGTTTCGAAATCCCAGCAGTGCAGATACAGTAAGTCGATGTACGTCGTGCGAAGCTTCTCAAGGGAGGCTTTGACGGAAAGATGCATTGATTTGTGGCTGTTGCCCATGTAGAGAATATGTTGGGTGACGGTATTGTCCCCGCGCTTGTAATCGAACGAAAACTAGAGAGTGGGAAGGCGTTACAATATCGTGTTATCGTGAAAACAGAAACTGGCCAACCTTGGTTGCGATAAAGAGTTGGTCGCGAATACCTCGCGCTTCAGCCCATTCACCGATGAATTTCTCGGACGTCTCATCTTGACTGGAATCGTACTAGCGAGTAAGTGTCGGACCACGTCCAAGAATGGATCGGCGGACGAACTAGCTATTGGCCGTGTCGATAAAGTTGCCTCCAGCATCGAAGTACGCATCGAGTAATTTGAAGCTGGACTCTTTGTCCATTGACCCCATGAACTTACTCCATTTGTCGCCAATGCTCCCCGCACCGAGCTGGAGCGGGGAGACATGCACGCCTGCCGTGGTGGACAGACGTCTATACACGCCAAGTTTAGTCGGAGGTTTTGGAGGAGGTACCCAGAGAGACATGTATATAGGAGGAAAAGTGGATGCTAAGATGCGTTCATGTTGAGGACCTTTTTAGCTTTTGCTCCGAGTCGTTGCTTCAAAGGTGTCGTCATCGACGCGCCGAATGCAACATGAAAAAGGCTGTCAGCTGGGCGGCGGACGTCTAGGCAGTCAGGCACGGCAGCACGTGCGCCCGGGAAACACCGAACTGTCCCACGCCCTTTGGCGTTTTTGCTTGGGCGCATCACATTTCGCATTCTTAGAATCAGTGGACTAGGTGTCCTCACCAGATCGATAGGGAGTGTTCATTTAATGGATAAGACCGAGAACAATACTGAGTAGAAGAGGCAAGAGCGCGAACACCGATCTGACATTCAGACACGCAGTATCAAGCGAGACATCGGGACCGCTCCTAAGCACGTTGTAAGCCTTCTTGCAAGGTCCTTGTTCATGGAAAAAGTGATCTAACAACTGTGAAATGTACCGTCGAACCACACACATCTGCCATGATCTGGCCACAGCTAATGTCTCCAAAGTATTCATGAGTGTAGATTCAGCGTCCATTCCGAGTTCATGCCATTTCATGCATTAGAACATATGCACAGCGAAAATATCAGTCTGGGGTGGAACACATTCAAATTTGCAGCCAAATACTGGAGACGTGTGCTGGAGTTGTAAGGACATGAAAATAACAACATAACCCCATGGCATGAGCAGTGGTGTGGGCAGCTGAATATTGATGGCCAGGAAGGGGCGATTGCCGATGACCTGCTGAGGGAGAGGGATACGAAGCAGTGCTAGGCATGTTTTGGATTCTGTGCAACTGGATATCAGGCTGTGAGGAGATAATGTAACAGAAACATATGTACTTTGTCTGAACATGCGAGGTTTGATATTGTTAAGTTCGCACAAAAGGAATGATACCGGGAGGCGAGATCGATGTGCATGGGAGAATAGGAAATCTGCCCATCGGTGAGTGTGAAGTACAGGACCCAGCAGCGCAGAAAAAATCAGCTGGTGATGGTAAAAGGAAGAAACTGACTCGTGAGATATGATTCAAACTGAAATTCATGTTAATGGAATGCACCTCGTAAGTTGAAAAATTGAGAATACATACCTTGGATTCATTTAAATTTCCTGCTCTGTATACCCACTACCTTTCTATTTATTGCACCAAAGTCCGGGCCTGATAACAGCAAAGTGAGACCGTGATATCGGTAGGAAGCACTGCAAAGAGTTGCAGAAGCGTACCTTCACACTTATCGGATATTTGCTCAGACCCACACCTCGCAAGTTGGTGGGCATTAAATTTGGCCACCAGCAAGTCGGCATGCGCCATTGTGATAAAGTGTAATTCAGCATGCATCTCATAAGGCATGGTCATACGTAAGTCAGTGAAATGCAGAAGAAGAACATAAAAATTGAAGCGTGACACAGAGGGGGAGTCTTGAATCCAGCGAGACCTGACAATGTTTGAGATATCATCCATCCAGCACAGAAATGAGGGGACAGTGCTGCCAACAAGAGCACCAAATCCAGCACATCTTCTCCATTCCCTGGTCCAATCACACTGTGATGCAATGTACACCTCCATGATCATTTCACCTAGAAAGAGCAACCACATGACTTTGCATGCATCAGAACCATGCTAGCATCCTAAGAGTTCCTTTGTAGCTCATTACGTCGAGGATCTCTGAAGCATGGACAAGCAAAACCCAAAAAAAAGCTGGGTCCGAGACCAGTTCAGGTACGGGGAATCGAACCCCGAGCTGCCTCCACACTTCACGGTCTTTATACTAATGAGAGGCAGCAATATTAGCCATTATATCATACCCAAATGCTTTCTCAGTTGAACAGCAACATTTTCACCTTTTATTGGCATTATTGGCATGAAAATCATGAACTCGACACTGTCGCTAATCACATCTGCATCCCATTTCGAACACATGCCCACTGAGCAGCTTTCGTCGTCATCGTCATCGCTGTCGTCATCATTGTGTTCCTCAGTATGTATATTGTGACCATCATCAGCACCTTGTTCTGTGGTACTTAAGTTAGACCCCATTTCAGTGGCAGTAGACAATGAGTTGTCAACATCCATGCTATCCATTTAGGGCTGCACACCATCACTGTAAACATACAGTTGTACAGGAAACTATACGGGTACCTGTACCCGTACCATCAGAGCTCACGCCAACATCCTTGACAGTATGGGACCTGGCTTAGTATTTGCTCTTGTTACCCATACATTTACAGTCATTGACGGCCATCATACGGGTGTTTTCAAACATGTATCTTGAGTTTTTTTGGTCACTAGAATGCTTAGCTTGGATGTCTTTAGCCGTTTTCAGTGAATTTCGAAGATTGTACATTAATCCTTTGGAAAACATGACCGATATTCTCAGCACAGCCACCCACCCATGCTTCGATTTGCAATGCTCTTCTTGTCATCGTCATGCAACTTACTCCTGTCTTGTTGCTTCAGAGTTTCACTTAGGGCTTTCGACACATTTCTTGCATGATGGCGCAGACACAGAAATGAAATTGTATCTTTCTGGTATGGCCTCGGAACCGAAAAACATGCAAGACGTGCCTTAAAACTTCAATATTTTCGTTGTTCAAGTGCAACCCACTCCCACCCTCGTCGATCTTCCATCACTGCACCAAGCTTTACAATGGGTGAGAAATCATGCTGTTACATAGTTCATTGTGTACACTCTTATTTAATGCTTACTCCTCGTAGATTCAGTCTTGTTGGCACCAAAAGCCTATGCGCTTACATGGTTCGAGCCGCTCTCAGTCCTTCGTCAGTGAAGGCTCTCAGATTCTGGGCATCGAACTGGGTTATATTCATGGCTTCGCTCTTCTTCTTCTCACCTCTCATTGTCTTCACACTTCTCACCTCATTCTCAAATCTCCTCGATCCAAACATTTTGGAGCAATTCTTTTTATTGCTAAAGGCATCACCTATTGGGATCATGGCCCTAGCTGGATACATTTTTTGCTGACGACACTTTGGGGTAGGCTATTATCTCAGCTGTGACCTCTGTCTTAATCTTAACTTTTGTAACATACAGTGACTGTTTTACTCCCCGGTCTGCTGCTGTTCCATCGCGTCCTGGTGGGACTACTCAATCGGTATTGGTATCACCGATCTCACATATCTCATATGTGCCTGGATTGTTTCCGCCACTTGGCAGAAGGTGGCTGTACCTTCACCGTGTTTGTTGCTCCACTATCTGGGCAAATGATTCTGATGCGTGAGCATTTTCTTTTCTTCTGTTGTAATTCTGGCTGATACTGTCACCGTTGTATCCAATACCACCACAGTCTTCAACATTGAGCATGAACTTGCTCATCACTGTGTCTTTCTGCACTGTCCTCATGAGATACCATATCTTACATATGGATTGATATCTCGTCGGCTGGAGGGTTATGAGACCATGGAACAGCTCTCTGTTGGTCCTCTCACCCACTTCATTGTCCGATGCACATTTCTTGGAGGATCTGGTATGTATATCTCTTCTAGTCTCACAATTCATCTCATTGGTTGATATAATAGATCCAGACCAGTGTGCTATCAATGAGGACGGTGTGATTGTTTGTGCGAGGCTGGGTTGAGAAACCTGAGGAACAGACTGTTGACTTCTGTCAGCAATGCCAGAGTGGGGAGTTTAGTGAAGGGAGGAGTTGTTCGGGTTTGTCGGGTTCGTGCGTTTTAACGGGTTCGATCTGCTTTACTTTACTGTGTCGGGTTCGTGCCTTTGCGTTTGGTATGTTTCGGGTTACTGTGCTGTACTTGTCTTTACTTTACGAGTTCGGTTCGTTTTGTTGTCGGTTTCGATCGGTGCGAGATACTTTTGAGCTTTTAACTCTGGAGTTGGGGTGTATTCAACTGGTCTTCTACATCTATACATGAACCCGCATTTATACCCATCGCTTCCGATCGTTTCCGAGCCTTCACATCGTTCCCTGAGTCGGTTTTCCGAACGGAGGCGCGCTCGGGTCCGAAATGAGTCTTCGGCCGTATTTCTTTTCTTCGGGTGCCATGGATACATAGAGTCGTGGTTCTTTTGGGTGCGATCTTTTACTGAGAAGTCATATGATGGTGATTATCTTGCTATCCGATGGCTTGGGAGGGCCGCGCATCTACATTGGATGGCTTGGAGAGGCCGCGCGTCGTATCAGATGGCTTGGAAAGGCCGCGCATCGTATCGGATGGCTTGGGAGGGCCGCGCGTTGCGTGTATCGGATCCGATGCTCGGGTAGTTCGGGTTTACTCGGTAGTGACGAGATCTCCGTGTAGTCAGTGAGGTCCCCTCACAGGTCCCCGGTACTTGAATATCGACCATCCCTGGTCGATCTGTACACGGAAAAAGTCGGGAAAACAAAATCCAAGGTCGGAAGGAGTATAAAACGTCGGTATGCCGGAGGTGTATCGTTCTTACGCCGATTATGGATTTCGATGCCTTTGCCAACTTTGTTACGCGTCAACTTCTTCTTCGTCAATTCAAGACTGTGCTGCGTCGAATCCGACGCCTTGCGCATGAGGAGTTTCCTCCCGCGAGTGCGGCTTTCCCTGTGTGGCGTGCGTGGGCACTTGTGGCTTATCAGCTTGCGGTATGTGGATTTTCTGTGGCCGATTTCTATCGTAAATACTGAACTGTTCCAGGTTGAAGCGGATTATGTCCGTGTCATGGGTCGTGGCGTGATTGATTTCCCGGTATCGGAGGACGAGAGATTTGTGGATTATAAGGTGACAACGTGGCTGCAGGTTGTGCTGGAACGGGGTCGGGAAGTTGAGGACCCATTAGTGCTGCGAGATGACCGTGGGTGTGTGATGGGAGCGTCGGTTGCAAACCCGATTGATGTCGATGGGCCGGTGGTCATTGCATCAATTCCCGCAGGTTGGGCCTTATCGGAGCCGAACACTCTTGAATCGCCGAGCATGCCTCCTCTGGAACCTCAGCCCCGCAGTTTGTCGGTTGCAGTGTCTTCATCCAGCACGGTGCTTGATAGCGCACAGGAGACGGTTGGGGTACTGTATGCGGCGATAGCTGCAATGAGGTCGGGTGATACGTCGGTGGGGCATCAGTTGATGGAGGTTGCGAGGGAGGGCTTGGACACGGTTGGGTCGATGATGGGTACTGCTAGTGATTCCATTGGGGGAAGAAGTGAGGAGGAGGGGGCGGATGAGTGTGTTGAGTCTGATGATGATGAGATGTACGCCGACGTAGTTACGAAGCGTGCTTAAAGTTTCCGAGGCCCAATGCATGCGTTCCCGATCGGGCCGACTGGGTTCAGCGGATACAAATATTTGCGTGTGGAAGCAAAATATTTGCGTAAGGTTGCGATCGGACGCGAGATCGATGAGATGCCGATCAGAATGTTTGTCATCATTTATTGCCTTTTCGAGGTCATTGGAAGCATTCTAAGTGTCGTCGGTTGCGAGGTCGTGAGATGATCGGGTTGGCACGTGCGCGGAGGCAAATTGGTATATGAAGGCGAGGGTACGTGAGGGGAACCAGCATTATTTTCCCTCAAAATGTCGTCGTCGTCGCTACCCTGCCTGCGCGAACATTATGCCAAGGTCGCCAATGCGGTTTGTGCCCATGCTGCGCAGAAGCCACCGTGAGACGGAGATGCCGGCCAGTGAGATCAGTGGGGGCGAAAGATGGACGGGCCTATCGTGCGTGGTTGAAAATTTTATTTTTAGTTTATGTCCGCTGACTTGGCGTCAATAGGAGGCTCTGAACAAGGTACTGCCCACGCTGAGGGGAGCGGACCCGACGTTCGTCATGGATCGGGACGTCCTGCTCGCGGTGGCGTCGCTGGAGCGCTGGCAGTTGGAGCGGCGTTGTGAGACGCCGGCGCCTGGGGATCCCTTACCAGTGTCGCTGCAGGTGTTAGCGAGGACGCCTTCACCGCCGAGACATACGGAACTGCTCGCGCCTGCCCCAACCGCCATCTGCACACCCCCACCTCGGTCGCCTTCACTGATGGTGGTCTCGCCTCCTCGCCCTGCGACGCCTGTACGTGAGCCGACGCCGCAAGTCATACCAACGGCGGGGCTGCCTCCTTGCTCACCATCGCCCGAGGTTCAGATCACGGGTTCGACAATGAATCCGACTCGGGGGGAGGATGACGGGGACTTGGTGGAGGTGGTTGGAATTCGGGCGGCGCAGCCTGTGTTGAAGAAGGAGAAAGGTGCGGCGTCGCGGAAGGGGAAGTCGAAGGATGAGAAGTTGGAGTATTACGATGGGGACAATGGGCAGGAGAGGGTTCGGACAGAGGCAGGCCACGAGTTGGGTCTGTACACGGTGCGTTCGGGTTTGTAAGTTTTGTCTTGGATGTTTGATTGATTTGTTGTTTGTTTTAGGTTTGCGAACGTTGCACTAGGCGTAAAGGGGGGGAGCGCTGCAGTGGCGTGTTCGGGCACGTGTGCATGCGCTGCTCGAGCAGCCACATTCAGTGCAGCAATTGGCCGTCTCGTGTTCAGCCGACCGCGGGTTCGAGTGCCGCCGGCCCCTCCTCTTCCCGTGCGGTGCCTCGAGAGACGGTGGTGGCCCGCGCGTCGCTGAAGCGGCCTGCCCCAGAGGCACCATCGGAAACTCGGCCGGCGCATCGTCCTCACCACGTGGTTGGGAACCCCGAAGTCCGTGCGGCGCTGAACGAACTTCAGCGGGTGACGTCGACGTTGTTCGTTATCGCAGGCCGGCTTCTGACCATGACGGTTCCTGGGGGAATAGCGGAGGAGGAGGATGAGGAAAAGGGGAGCGGTGGTGAGGAAGATACTGCGTGAGGTGTCGGGGGGGATTTCTTGAGTCGTGGGGGATTTCTTGGTGGGCTTCGGCCCTTTATAAAATTAGTTTTGCATGTCGCGCGCCTTCGGGCACCATAATAACTTCTTTTCTTGGTCTATTTTGTGTGACTTTGAGTTTTCCGATCGGGATTCATCGGAAGTGTCCTGGGCTTTCGGTAGTATGTTAACACACACACACCAGGGGGCGTAAATTTTTGAAGTCAAAGTCATGCTGGTGAGGGGTCGGGGATGTCGGTGTCGGGGAAATTATCGGTGTCGGTGGGGTTCTCATGCGTTATGGCTTCGATATCGGCATCAGGAATGTCGAGGATGGTAGTAACGGAAATGTGTCGGTCTGACCGTGGGTGGTAGGGGACCAGGCGAAAGGCGGCATAGCGCAGTTTCGATAGTGACCCGTCAACCTCAGTGAGGGCGTAGGATCCTGTGGGGAGACGTCGGGCAACAATCATGGGACCAAAGTACCGTGGCTTTGACTTTTTGTCGTTGGAGGACTCGATCATCGAATTGCAGACGAGCACTAAGGTGCCTCAGGCGAAGTCATAGTCGCGGAAGCTACGTGCATTGTCGCGTATGAATTGTCGGACATGGGCATATCGGGTGAGGTTGAGAGTTTCCTGGACATGGACAATATCCTGCGGTCATTTTTGTAGTGCGATAGCTCGGGAAATGATGAGGTCAGTGGTGGATAAGAGGTCGTCGGGCATTGGCGCGAGATAGGTTGCTTCGGCGAGGTCGAAAGGGAAGAGGGGTTCAAGACCGTGTGCGATATAGTACGGGGAGTACCCGGTATGTCTTTGGGTGGTAACTCGCTCGGCCCAAAACACAGAATGGGCGGTGTCGGGCCACTTGGTGGGAATGCCATCGGCAGCCTTAATCATGGATTCGCGAACATCGAAGTGACGGCGCTCAATAAGACCATTAGCTTGAGAGTTATACAGGGAAATTCGGATGTGGTGTATGTGGTATTTCTCGGCAAGCCATTTGACGGCGGCAATGTAGTTCTTTCCGTTGTCGGTCACAATTTCCTCCACGGCACCCCAGCGGCAGAGGATTTCCTCAAAGATAAACAGTCCTATGACTTCGGCTTTCTCCGACCGTAGCATGCACCATTCGGGCCATGCACTGAGGGCGCATTGGGTGTGGACGACATACCGTAAGTGGCGAGCCTCGGGCATTAAGAATGTGTCAATGTGAACTTTTCGGAAAAGGGAGGGGGGGTAGGGGACAGTCGGTGGTATGTGGAGTTTTCGGACGGACCGAATTTGGCACTCGTGGCAGGTTTTGAGGTACCACTTGATGTCCTCATTCATAAAGGGCCACCAGAATCTATCGAGAATCCGGGTTCAGACGGAAAAGAATCCCTTGTGTCCTAGCTCGTCGTGAACTTGCGCGAGAATTGGTAGGCGACTTGGGTATGGTAGCACAATCTTGTGTCGGTAGTGAGAGTCCCGGCGCCACAACTTTCCGTGCTGCAGAAAGTATCGGGCAGCATAGTTAATGAATCGCTTGAAAGATAGTTCGGAGACGTCGTCGGGACGGGAAGGGTTGTTGAGGAATTCCCATACGTGATCGATTGTTGCATCTTGTGAGATGGCTTTGTGTAAGGGCACGGTGTGCTCTTATTTGGCATCACCTTCCGGGATGCCGGCTTAGACCGATTTGGCTAGTATTATGTAACATAAGACGAACTTTTACCACTACCACGACGTGTACTAGCGAATACCCATATATTTGGTCAAGCTCTGTACTCTGTGGATTGTAAGAGTCTAGTCTAACCTGTAACAACCTGTTACATTTTTTTGAGCTTTCTATCTGGTCTGCTCCTGCTTTACTCTGCTATACTCTGCTATAACCCCTCTGCTTCCCTCTCTCCACTCAACCCCCTCGGAAACCCTGGATCAAGACCCACGGACCGTGCGGCAGGTGTCTATGACACCTGCCATCTCTCATTTTGGTGCTCACAAGACCGAAACGACCCCGGGAGCTGCGCACCATGTGCCAGCTCATCACTCATTGGACCTGCACCCGCGACGGGACGGCTTCGCCGACACGTCACGCGGTGCTAACGCGGATGGTATGAGTACCAACCGCGTTTCTGGATCTCCTACCACCTCGAATGGTGGTCCTGGACGTCCGCGAGCATTTCGTCTCGCGGAATCTCTTCTTTTGTTGCCGCTGGAGGTTTCGCGCGGCCGAAACTCGACAGGAACCCGCTCTAAACACCATTCCCACTCCTCTCGAACTTCGGCCAACCCCCACGCGCATCCACGAGCATCTCGCGTCGTGGATTCGGCTTCATCACCCAGCGCGAACACGAACGGAACCAGTTCTAATACTGGTTCTCGATCAGTTCGTACCTCTCCGGACGGCCATACGTATCCACGAGCACCTTGCATCGTGGATTTGAACCCTCGAAAGGAGCGAGAGCACTCAGCTCTCGCACCTGGTACTACTTCGAGTGCTGTGAACTCGACTCGAACCCGCGCTGATGCCGGTTCTGAGTCAGTTCGCGCCACTACCGCTGCATCCAGCCATCCACGAGCCTCTCGTGTCGTGGATTCTGGATCTCGAGACGAGCGAGAGCAGTGGACTCTCGCTCCAGGTTCTCCTTCACTCGGCGTGGACACGCACGGAACCTGCACTGATGCTGGTTCTCCTCGTGTTCCCACTGCTGAGTATGGTTCCACACGAGCTTCTCGTGTGGTGGAAGGCTCTCGACGACGAGGCGAGCATCCTACGCTCGCACCGTTGTCGAAGTTATATACTCAATGTATTAGTTTAACTAATATTACTGGTGTGCCGGAATTTCCGGCACCACTATTTACTACGAACGCGAGCACTACGCTCGCCGAATCTAAAGTGTGCTTCAAGCATGTGGAGGGCTCAAGTCCTCCCAATCCCCCTCACGAAGTCGCATGCGCACGTAGCATCAACTCCGATGCTACGTCCTCCATTTCCTCAACACGAAGTCATTCACCGAAGGGAGCAGATGTCCCCTTCGGCTCGATACTTCGTCGTTCACGACGCCGCGAACAAGACGGCGTCGCACCCGTAAACGTGACGTACAGAGGAAGCGACTCTCGCTCCTCCTGGCGTCGAAGTGGTCGTGAGGCGAGTCACCGAGAACCGTCGGTGCATTCGCCATCACCCCAACCCACGTCAGTCACCCGAATAAGGGTCTGCCTGGGGACAAGGGGTGAAAGCGCGACCGAGGCTCTTGATGAGAAGCCTCGAGACGACTCCACGGAGTCGCCTCCAGAGGTCGAACGTCGAGCACATGCTCGTCGAGACCACAGAGAGCAGCATTGGCTGCTCTCACCAAATAAAGAACAAGCACCCGTGGCAGCATACGCCGCCAACGAGGTGCCGAAAGTCAACCGTAGTCATCCCATGATGACTACACCCAAACTCGAGCATCCCAAAGATGCTACAGTCTCGGACGAGCGTAAACGAACGCTGCACGAGAACCCCCTGCTGTCACTGCAGCAGGAGGGGAAGAACGGCACGGGACACGCTCCCGAGGCTGCAGTTAGTGACGGTGCCCGGCGGGAATGGCCTCGAGCAACGCTGGAGGCGACCAATTCCCTCCCAACCGACCCGGTGCCAGGCCTGTCGGGGCAAGCGTCATGGGAGTCGACGAGGGCGGTGTTGACCGCCCTCCTAACAAACGACAACGACGATAGAAGTCGTCGTCGAAAGGCGAAGTCGAGGACGCCGAAAGGTGTCCGTTCCCCTGCAGAATCAACGGCAATGGTCGTTGAAGCATCAACGAGAGCGTCTTATGGCGCTCCCACTTATGCAGACGGCGGTCGCCGTGGTCGTCGTCATAAAGAGGTGTCCGAGGAGCGCAACGATGCTCCTCGAACGTCAAGAACGTCGAGCTTCGTCATTGGACGAAGTCAGTTCCAGGCCGGCGTTGCTGGCCTGAAGGGGCGTGTGGAGGAAGGGGCCGTGGAACGTCGAACCACAAGTGGTGGTGACGTTGACGTCGACAGACAAATGCTGTCGACACAAGCTGTGCAGGACGGCATTTCTCGTCCTGCGGCGAAGATGAACCTCGTCATTGGACGAGGTGAGGTTGCAGCGAGAACGGCGGATGGTGGTGACGTTGACGTCGCCACCCAACCGTTGTTGTCGAATGCGCAGGGCGGCACTTCTCGCCCTGCAGCGAAAGAGAATCTCGTCATTGGACGAGATGAACCGAACGCCGGCGTAGCTGGCGTGAAGGGGCGTACGGACGATGTGTCCGTGCCACGTCGACCAATCGTAGGCGTTGATATTGACGCCGTTATACGGAAGTTGTCGATGTGGAATGGGCAGGGCGGCATTTCGCGCCCTGCAGCGAAAACGAACCTCGTCGTTCGACGAGGTGAAGGTAAAGCCGGTAAAACCGGCTTGAAGGGGCGTACGGGCGGCCAGCGTGCACATCGTCGACGCGTTGTAGGTGTCGACAGTGTCTCCTCGCCGCCAGAATCGACGAAGAACGACGAGGACAGCATGTGCTGTCCTCCCCCGAAATCGGCAAAGTCTCCCGTCACTGGACGAGAGAACATCGCTGCTGGTAGCACCAGCAACGGTTCGTATGTCGCTGGAGGTGTCAGGGACACCTCCCCATCGTGCAAATCGACGATGGAGGACGTCGTACGACGTCCTCCCCCAGAACTGTCGAATTCGCTCGTCATTGGACGAGGAAACGGCGGCGCTGGCGATTCCAGCACGAAGGAACGTGCAGACACTTCGTCTGCACGTAGAGCGAATGTTGTGGGAGGTGCTGAACGCACCTCCACGCCGTATCGACCGATGAGGAATGAGGAGGACGACATAAGTCGTCCTCCGGCGGAATCTTCGAATCCTCTCGTCATTGGACGAGGTAGCGCGCGTGTTGGCCTGCCCAGTGCGAAGGAGCGTGCAGGCAATTGGTCTGCACGCGTGTCGGATATCGTTGGAGGTGCATACGACACCTCCAGCTCGAGTCGGTCGCGGATTGACCTGCTGTGGAAGAGGGACGAACTCCTTCGTCCCTCCTCCAAGAACCGGGTCAGCGAACCACGGGCGACGTTATCGTCGCCGCCCAGGACGAGTAACGAGGGCTACGTACCTCGTGAGCCGTTCCCAGCACGTCCTACGACGTGCAATGTTCCTTCCCCGGGGTATCCATCACCCCACCCCTCGCGTCATCCTTCGTGGTCTGACCAGCGCGAACGTCATCGATCGGCGCTGGTAGACGAGAGTGCCATGCACTCTCGTCATCGTGGACACCTGAAGGAAGATGTTAGTGTTGGAACGAGTCAACCGACCTCGTTCCATTTGCCCAGCACTAAGTTAGGGCACAACTTACCTTGGGCCCCGGAATTACCATCCGGAGCGCACACTACGAGGCTCTTGCAGCCTCAGGGACCTCCAACGAGGTCCAG
The DNA here is from genome assembly GCA_013433165.1 of Hypsizygus marmoreus. Classification (NCBI taxonomy): domain Eukaryota; kingdom Fungi; phylum Basidiomycota; class Agaricomycetes; order Agaricales; family Lyophyllaceae; genus Hypsizygus; species Hypsizygus marmoreus. The sequence continues at coordinate 3,153,022 of CM024090.1, read as the reverse complement.
AGCGAGTGTTGATATCGTCCATGACGATGTCGAAGGAGGCTCGTCGTCTTTGCGCACGACGAGCAGTTGGCGTGACTCGGGTCACGCCATGTCACCCGCGGAATGGTGGAACGTCGCGCCGACGTTCCTACCTTCCGGCGATCGTGACTATCGACAACGACGAAGCTATCAGCTTCGTCATTATCATGGATGGGTGCATACTATGCAGCCCATCCCCTCACCATCTCGAAGGTCATTACAGCCTTCACCGACTGAATGGGACGAGACGTCTGACGTCTCGTATCAGTCTTCTTCTCCGCGATGGGTGCCTACGCATCCCATCCCCTCGTCGCCGCAAAGGTGGTCACCACCTTCGACGAATGACTGGGACGAGTGTTCTGAATACTCGTACCAGTCTTCGCAGGAAGCAATTGAGTTTGCTGTTCCTGCTTCCGTTCCTTACGACGGAAGCTCGGACCATGCGGCATGCATCCATGTTGAAGTCCGCCATCCGGACGGTGGGCCAGATGCACCATCTGACACACCTGCAGCAGGCAATGAACCTCCATCATCTGGAAATACTCCGGATGATGATGATGAGTTCAAAGGGCTGCCGGATGAGTTTTGGATTGCATGCTCCGAGGCTGAGAATGGGTGTGATACCTTCGAAGAATGGTATCTAGCACCTGTTGAGTATGACGACGAGGATGTCGAACCTCAGGATGATGATGTAGAACCTGAGGAGGAAGCTGAGGCTGAGGACTCAGCTTCACATCATGATGACGATGACGGAAATAATTCGTCATCTGAATTCAATCATTATGATTCCGATTGAGGAGAATTTCTCTCCTCAAGAAAATTTTATTTTTTTTGTATGGTGCATTGTACCATACACCCTTTCCTTTTTTTAAAAGGGGGGAGGGCCGGATATCCGATCCGGAAAATAATTTTGAAGGGGTGTATTGGTGGATACCATAGTTTGCGCAGTATCACGGAGCGAACTATGTATTCACCACCAACCATGGTTACCCACACCACATCCACAACCCTCAAACCCTTGAAAAGCATTTCGCTTTTCTTCTTTCCTGGATGCTGTACTCAAACCCCAGCGACTAGACGTGTCAGCTCCTGGTACCACACTGCTCAGACCCAGTTGGTACTTAGGTGTTGGAATCGTTGGACATCGTTAGAGCCTTGGACATTGCGTGTCCACTTTCACCATCGGGGGACTTGTCGTTAACACGACCGGTCCACCACCACTATTTTCTGAAGGGCTAGTGCATTTCACTACCTTCACTGGAGCGCAATAGAAACAGAGGCTAGGTGGTCACTGGGTCACTTCCATTGTCAGATGGGTTTTGGTGATGATTTCTTTTTGTGGTACTTCGAAGTGAGAGTAATTCACTCTCACTTCTTCATCCATGGTATTTTGTGGGATAAATCCTATCCCACTGTATTCTCCTTCCTAGTCATCGTAGCGTGAATTTCAGGCTACTTTGTACTATTTCTCGTGCCTCTCTTTTTTAGATTGCAGTGCAATCTCAAAGGGGGGGTATGTAAGGGCACGGTGTGCTCTTATTTGGCATCACCTTCCGGGATGCCGGCTTAGACCGATTTGGCTAGTATTATGTAACATAAGACGAACTTTTACCACTACCACGACGTGTACTAGCGAATACCCATATATTTGGTCAAGCTCTGTACTCTGTGGATTGTAAGAGTCTAGTCTAACCTGTAACAACCTGTTACACTTTGTCAGACCGAGGAATGGATATGTCAGTGGTGAGAGCATTCATCATTACGGAAGTGCAAAAGGTGGTTTTAATTTGTCCATCGGGGGCGGGGACGCAGTACTCAATGGCGGGCGGGGGTGTGTATGGGTGGTGTCCGCTCCTTTCCCAGTTGAGGACAGCGATGGAGAAACCGTATGCGATATCAATCCAGTCGTCGGGATCGTCGTCCTCGGGGGAGTCCTCCGGGGCTGCGGGTCGGCAGGATAGTCCGTCGGCAGGGCCATGATCTTTGCCGGGTACGTGTCGCAGTGTGAAGGTAAATAGGAGGATTCCTGCAATCCACCTATTAATCGCGGCGTTGGGTTGAATATCGGGGTTGTTGATCATGCCCTTGATATATTTTGCGTCGACCTCGACAACGAAGTTGCGCACACCCACGATATATAGATGTACAGCACGTAGAGCACGAAAGAGACTGTACAATTCAATTTTGGCTTGGGAGTACCGCTGCTCTCACTCATTCCAGGTGATGGAGCCAAACCGGGAAGGATATCGCTTGTTGTTGGGCCCAAGTTGTTGGAGGATGAAGCCGACGGCCATCCATGATGAGTCGACGGTGAGGATTACTTCTTGGTCCGATGCATAATTGATGGCACGAATTGCGGGTGAGTGGATAACAAGGTCTTTGAGGTGGTTCATTGCATCGTAGGCTTCTTGCCCGAACTCGAAGTCAACGTCTTTCCAGGTGAGGTGTATGAGGGGGCGTGCATGCATTGCGAAGTTTTTGATAAACATTCGGACCGTCCCGACCGTCCCGAGGAACCCGCGTACTTCGGTGAGGGATTCGCATGGAGGCCAGTCTCTGATTTTCTGAACGCGGTCATCGTCGGGGCGTCTGCCTTCGTAAGTGCACTTGTGTCTGACAATTATGACTTCGGGTATACACAAGTGCGATTTTTTAGCAGAGAAAGTTCCACCGGCTTTGCGAATCCGTTGTATAACACGGTTTACATTGTTGAGGTGTTCCCATACGAAACATCGGATGTTCGGGTTGTCGGTCATGACTTCAAAACCGTCGTTGCCGATTTCGTATCGGGTGAGCGGGCCCTTGACGGGACAGTCATCTACGAAGGGAACAGTGATGTGTGGGATTTCATCCTGAAGTAAGAAGGTAACATCGCCGTGTTATACTTGCTGCGAGTTTGTGTACCCCATAGGGATGGACGTGAGATGTTTGGTACCGAGGGGTGTTTGGAAGGTGGTGAGATCGCGGGATCGGATGTCCAGTTCGCGTTGATCAAACCCGACAAATAAGTCAAAGATTCCGTAGCACCCGCGACCACCAAAGCCTTCGGCGTATTGTTCCAGCATGGGTGGGACACCGGAGTCTTTAATGGCGACTTGGTTTAATGGTTGTAGGTCGTGTACAATCCTCAGTGATTTGCCGTCCTTCTTGAGTACGCAGAACCATTGAGACCGATATGATGAGTTGGAATCTTCGTAGACACCGGAAGCGATTTTGTCTTTGATGATACCGACAACCTCGTCGAATATGCCCGGTGGGATGGGTATATTTTTGAGCACCCAGGGTACATGTTCGATGGTCGGAATTACGATGGGATCGAAATATTTTGATAGGAATTTTCCCTTTTCCGACTCGTCCCACGCGAAGCCCATTTCTTGTAATTTTATGAGTTCGTGGACAAGACGACGCTCTTCGGGCCATAGAAATCCGAAGGATCGACGTCCCATGCTTCCATTCTTTTGGTTGTGTAGCGTTTTCCGGGGGTGAAGAGCGGGCAGTGAAAGGGGAGTATCGGTAGGTCGGCAAGGGGATCCTCGGGAATTCTTCGTACAATGCGGAATTCTTCGGGTAGGGTTGTGGCTACGGGTTTAACCCGATTTGCAACTTTCTTGTAGGCTAGGGTAGTAACCTCGGTATGTGTTTCAGTGAGGGCTATGTCATAGGTGTCAAGGCTTTCGTGTGCATAGTAAGTGAGCATTAGGGGGCGTGTATCGGGCGCCAGTGGATGATTTCAGGAATTCTGAGTAGGTTGTGGGACGGGGCGTGTGTTACGTGGCGTTGTTTTTGGAGGTGAGGTGTTTGTTACGTTGGGGGTGTGGTAAGGGGATACGGTGATAGTGAGGGCGCGAAGGGTTCGGGGCATGTTCGTTCCATGTTTAATGGGCCGTATTTCATCTTGTCGGGCCGGACCCAATTCATCGACTATGGAAAATCCTTTCTGAGCCCGGGTTTTTGTGCGGCTTTCTTGTCCGATCTTTCCTTGGTGGCAACGGTGATCATTTTCCCCGTGTTCGGGTCGTGCATGGTGAGGTGCTGGTCGCCATTCTCAAAGTCCTTGGTAACAAATTCCGTCAGGATGAAGAAAGGGCGTCCCATTAGCATGTCGTATCCGGCGTCTTTCACGACTTGGCATTGGACGAAGAACTCGTGTCCCCCGATGCTTAACTTGAGGTTACGAATAACCCCCATGGTATTGTCCGTGGTTCTGTTTGCCGATTCCATTGTCATGATGAGGTCCGATCGGACTGGTGCGCCGAGCCGTTCCCATATTTCTTTTCGAAGGGCAACAATTTGCAATCCGGAATCTAGGATGCATTCTACGCCGACGGAATCTTCGAGAGTGATATCGAGGGATCTTAACTTCTCGAAGTCTGATGCGACGACAAGATTTTCACGGTCGGTTGTGATTGTGGTGACCATTGTCTGTAATTGTAGAAAGGCCTCGTCCCTGGATGGCTCGGCCGTTCCGATGCGTTGCAACATGGTAAGGGCTGATACTACTTCTTGTCCAGCTTCCTGTATGTTCGGGAGTCATTTCGTCGTGGTGAGCTCCTTGACTTATTTACGCACTTCTGGGGATGCTGCCAGTAGTTCGCGTTGGGTGATGGTAATGCTCCCAGAGAGTGCCTTTTGTACGAGGCCCGCGATTATGGACGGGTCTTCGACTGGAAAAACATACCAGAACTGCGGCGCATTATATGGGGCGGATATAATCGGAGTGCTAGATTTGGGCGGTATGGAGTAGCCACCGGAGCGTTTGCTGTATTCGGCGGAGTTGGTCGAGGGACCTGGTTTCCCTACAATGCCAGTTCGGGCAGGTACGTTTGTGACGTTCGTGCGTGGTGGCGGGGCTACGGGTGTCGCATGTGCAGGTGTTTCCGTAGCTCGGGGCTTGGGCATGTTTGTCGGGGCTATAGCTTCGGCTCCGGTGCTAGGTCCCACGACCTTTCTGGGTGGTCCTGTAATGTGGATACAGTCATGCCTCAGCCACAGTTACTTATATAATGTATTTGCACATGTATCGTAGTCAGAGTATGGTAGCCGCACAGCCACAGGTGGAAAGGTCATCTTTTACCACCTGCACTACGCGTCTACCTACTCCATTTCCTATCGAATATAGAACTTGGAACAGTGTAGATCTTGGGCTATCGTAAGGATCGTTACCCCGCGTAACACTTTTTTACACTACCTTGGATTTCAACCTTTGTTGGACAACTATCTCGATACGGCCGCCGGCGCTTCTCTCGACCTCTCGAAACTTCCGCCGACACCCCCGTTACGCACGAAAACCTTATCCAGGTTACCCTCGGGCTTCTCGAGCCCCATTATCACCTCAGATCTACTCGGATCTGTTTAGATCGGCCTTGATCACCTCAAGAAAAACTTCCACTCATCAAGAAAATCTCGTTATACTCGTCTGGTATGTCCTACCACCATCCAGACTACAATGAACAAGAACCACCTGGTCGAGGGCAGGGGAATCGCGCTCCCGCGGCGGCTCCCATCGTTTCGGCCCCAGCGTGGCGCTCAGGACGTCCCGGTCCGACGAGCGTCAACGCTGCTTCTTTCGGTTCCGGCGACGGCGCTTCTCGAGCGCTCGTCAATCCTCTTCCTCCTTCCACGCTCGATGGCGCTCGTGCGACAACCGGCCGCTCTTCCTGGGCCCCTTCAAGTCGTCTCACGGCCCCCACTGTCAGTAGTGCTGGCCGTGCTCGCCTTTCGGCCCCACTGCCTCCGCTCAGGACTTCGCTGCCGCGTGACACGCTGGTGACGGATAGGACAACTTCATCCGCGCTCGCCAACGTCGACACCGCGAATCTCGCTCGTTCAGCGTCTGGTCCTCGCTCCTCGACAACCGCATCAAGATTGGGACACTCGAACGACTTCGAGTCATCTCACGGACTTCCGCACACAACGCTAGCGTCGACGTACGAGACCGTACCTTCGGCTGACTCTCTGGCACATGAAATTCCAAGAGCTGGGATTGAAAGGGATGGCATACAACGTGCAGGACATCAGAACTACGGTATGGGAAGCACAGGTATGTATTCCCCTTCTCAGTTCCGTCGTCCCTCCCCTCCATCCACGTCTCGCCGTCCTTCTCCATCCTCGACACTTCGGACGACTCCCTGGGCGACTCCACACGATGACGACGACGTTCGCCGTCATCAGAAATCACCCCACACTCCTATTGGACGACTCAACACCGTAATAAACCCTCGTTCGCCCGCTGAACCCGCAGGACGACAGCCTCAATCCCCCTCGATCAACGACATATCCCCTCACGGATCGTCAGGCAACGACTCGCCGTTCACGAAGATTTCTCGATCTCCTCAGATCGAGGAAATCACCCGTCGCCTGGTTTCACCAGGTGCCCTTCAAGGACAACCCCATGACACGACGAACCTTCATTCGCCTGTGACTTCCACTGGTCGAGGCCCTACTCTGACGAGGATTTCCCGATCTCCACAGATCGAGGAAATCGCTCGTAGAATGTCTTCCTCCCGGACTTCGGACCGCCAGGCTGGCACTGCGAACGCGCTCACCGTATCTGATGATTCGGTTGCGTCGTTCCTCGCTGCTAACCCTGCGTTCCGTCGTGTCGGCGTACACGAGGAAAACCCAACTTCTGGCACCACTCGCTCTCGGACACCCGCGACCGCTGCGCTCGCTCCTGTCGATCAGGAGCATCATGCAATGCATCCTGACCCCAGGAGCCACGTACGTGAGTTTGCTCGGCCCGCTCTTTCTCTCAACGACGACCTTCGTCATCAAGAGGCTCTGCGCTCCCCGCTCGCTCAAGAACGTGATGACTATCGTCGTACCTTGGCACCTCGCTCACCTGGATCTCCTCTGGCACCGGCACCCCTTCGACCCGTCGATATTTCCTCATGGAACAAATCTGTTGACGACAATCGACACATGGATGAACCTCGACACCGTCCCGCATCGGTTCATACTGTCTCGGACCAGGACATGCATCGACCAACTCCGGCTCCGCTCGACCCCACTGTGGTACACCAGCTCCGTGTTTTCCACAGTGATGGACGACTGTTTCGGGACCGTATGTTGCTCGATGCTCGCCTCCTTGAGCAGACTGGTACGGCTACCTTTGAGCTCCATCATCAGGTCGATGACCTTGGACGTGAGTTTACCGCTCGTGTTTCATCTCTCAAGAACGAGGCCACTGGTCTACACTCTCGTGTCAACCGGGTCCTCGACGACAATCTTCGACTTCTCCAAGAGACAGAGTATATGAATCAAGACTTTGATTCATTCCTCACGTCCCTTCAACAACGTCGTCCCATTGCTGACCGACGTCCTGAACGAACCCCTACTCCAGACGTCGTACGTGACTTACCTACTTCGCCTGCTCGTCCGATCAACACCACTACTGTGGTACTTGAACACGCCCCTCCCGAATTAATCCAGGAGATGGATCGTATCATACCCCCTCGTGGTGACGATGAACTCGCTCATGACTACACTCATCGAGTCGGCGCAATGCGCCGGAACAATGAACGTACTCGGAATGCCTGGGCTGCGGGAGCTGGTGTCCAGACTACCACTCCCCGCACTCCAGCGCTTCACCGTACTCCTTCTCATGTTCAGTTCCAGGTGGAACCTGACATGAACACCACGGTCAACTCGTCAACGGACAATCCCTTGAATCGTTTCCAACATGATAATTTGCCAGCTTACTTTGTGACTGGTAGAGAGACCATGGAGAATCGTTCAACACCAGGTCATACTACTTACGACTGGACTGCCCCAATTCTCTCTACACCTATGGCTGGCTATTCCTCTTGGATTGCCCAGCCTGGTATTGACATTGTTGAGGGACATAAAAATGTTCTCCTCGATCGGATCAAGCGGCTCATAACCTGGCATGTAGGGGCTGCTATGCCTCCTCTTCCGAGTAGGGCAAAGCAACCTAAAATTGATAGTCCATCAAAATACACCGGTTCAGATAACCATGCCTCGTTCTACACCTGGCTTGACCAATACCTCAGCTGGCTTCGAGCTCACGGTGTTTGTGGTCCTGAAAGTGATATTCATCGTGTCAATTTCATGGGTCAACACCTAGCTGGTAGTGCGCTCAGCTGGTTCACACAGGAAATCGATAACCCGGATCGTGTCACTCTACCATACTCTTTCGAGCAGGCAGTTTGTGCCATGCATGGTCGCTTCATTCATTCTGCGACGGCCAAGCGTGCTACTACCCAGTTTGAGCACTGTATTTGGAGCAAATCTTTGGGTGTTGAAGGATTTTATAATGAACTCCTCGAGCGCGCTAAGATTATGCTGGAATACCCGTCCGATTATCAAATCCGTCGACAATTTCTTTCAGGTTTACCCAAATGGATTCACAATACCATGGTTGTTTCTCGCTCGCTCAGTGCTGAGTTCTCATCCATCACTGTATTGAGAACTAATGCTCGCCAACTCGAGGAATCTCAGGACCTTATTGACTCTACCGAGATGTCTGATTTGGTTCCGAATTCTGATCCTGTTGTTATTCCCCCGCCACGGCCCATCCCTCCAGTACCCATTGCACCTCCTCGTGACCATGATCCTGCTCGAAAACGTCCAGATGATCATGATCGCTCAGCTGCACCATCTGCTCATCGAATCTGCTATGCATGTAACCAGCCTGGCCATCTCGCAAATGATCCTAACTGCCCCAAAAAGCGCTGGGACCTCAACAAGGCTCCTGGACCTCGTTTGAAAATGGCTGCCATGAAAATTGCAGATCCTCCTTCTGACGACGATGGCGCTGGATCCTGGGGTGGATCTCAATATACATCCTCCCCCGATGCTACAAATGTGGTCCGTCTCGAACCTGAACATCAGAATCCTGATGTTCGCATTGGCGCAATGCGTACTTGACCTCTCTTTGAGAGTGTTAACATCATATATCCATTTTCTCACCAACTTTGGGTTTCCTCTACCTGGTTTCCCAGGAGGGAGGGGACTCATATCCACTGTCACTTCTCGATTTCAACTCTCGATGTGGATGTTGAGTGTCTGATGTATTCCCCACGAATCATTTGACTGCTCATATTCATAGATGAAGATGGCTTGAAGTGTTATTCCCCACGAATGATTCACTACTTTCCCTCTTCATCTCCTTCTCGATTTCTCGTCATTGGCTGTCTATTGTCTGGTCAATTCCCCACGAATTACCACACTACTCGCTCACTGGTCTTTTCTTGTGGACTCAGATCTGAGTCCAGAGGGGGAGGGTGTAATGTGGATACAGTCATGCCTCAGCCACAGTTACTTATATAATGTATTTGCACATGTATCGTAGTCAGAGTATGGTAGCCGCACAGCCACAGGTGGAAAGGTCATCTTTTACCACCTGCACTACGCGTCTACCTACTCCATTTCCTATCGAATATAGAACTTGGAACAGTGTAGATCTTGGGCTATCGTAAGGATCGTTACCCCGCGTAACAGGTCCCGTGTAGGGACGGGCGGGCACGTCGACGCCGTCAAATACTACTTTCTTTTCTTTGCCTTTCCCTTTTCCTTCGGCTTTTAGAATAGAGACCGGGCCGGCATCCTCATCGGGTACTTCTTCAATATGCACGGAGTGGTAATGGTAATTGGAGATGTCCACTGCCGGCGGCATAGCTATTTCATAGAGATTTGTTTTGATATGCGGGGGTGGATCTCGTGCGGCTTCGGCCTTTGCTGCTGATTCTATTCCATGCCAGTAGTTATCGATCTTTTCCATAAGGCATCGCCCGACCAGGTACCGGGGAATTCCCATGTTATTTGGTAATGACGCTTGGCTGTCCGTTCCTCAGACGCATTTACCTGCGCGTACGTAGTCTTCCAGTTTCAGGCATGATCGGATTCCGTGATTCGGGTCGGTGCAGAAGATGCACTGGAATGTGTTTCCCATGTATCCGCCTGGCGGGCCTGAGTAGGGTGCGGATAGTGTTTAAAAGTCCGGTCCGGTCCGGTTTTTTTGCCCAAAATGGAAAGACCGAGACCGGGACCGGTCCCAGGTACACCCAGGATGTCAAAAAACCGGACCGGACTGATCAGGACCGGTCACAATCAGTTACGATCGGTCTTTTAACTGGTTTAGACCGGTTTAGACCGATTTCCCGGTTCCGACCGGTCTTTTTCGGTCCGCGACCGGTTGCAACCTTGTAGAGGAATACTTACGCTATCATCTGAGCCCTGGATCGTGAGAAACGGACAAGAATTGACTGAGTTATGGTCAAAATACGGTTGAAACACTGTATCTCAATCAAATCTTAACCGTTTTGGGTGACCCAGGTGTCATTTCGAAGCCCTTTTGATGGCGCATCTGGGGTATGTACCGATTTAGCCGAAGACCGGTCTACGACCGGTTACGACCGGTTTTTGTCCGGTCTCAGTAATTTCAGAATTCTGAAAGACTGAGACTGATGACCGGTCACTCCGAGTGAGACTGAGACTGAAAGTCCGGTCCCGATCGGTCCCAGTCCGGTCCGGTTTCGGTCTTTTTTCAGTCTACGTGACTGGACTTTTAAACACTAGGTGCGGAGTCTGTTTTCTGTATCATAGACTGCATGGAGGACTGGAAGGATGTGAAACTGCTTGTAATAGCCCTTTGTATTGCAGCTTCTACCATGCCCATATCGAATGTTTCCCTTTTTACCGATTTGTCCTGAGTCGTTCCCGAATCAAATTCTACGGGTGGGGCTGCTAGAATGAAGCTTGCCGCATTGTATATGTCTTGTAGGTCGTACGGGTCATCGGGGTGGTGATCTATTTTTACCTGTTTCAGCCGTTCTCGTACTGAGGCTCAGAACTGTATGTCGAATCCTCGGAGGAAGGTGCTTGCTATCTCCCTGTCCGACAACCTGTTATGTGCTTTGAGGAATGTGGCGACACGTATGAACTTTCGGTGGTATGTCCCGAGGTCGGCACGCGTGACCATTTTAACTGTGGATTGTTCTTCGGAAAGTCGTTCGAGGTCGGTGACTCCGTACTTTCGGTCATCTTCGGCTCCTGGGTATAACGTGGTGATTGCTTTCTTGAAGGCATCCCAATCGTTTCCGGCTTCGGTGGCCGCCGGGGACCACAGGTCTTCTTCTTCGGGCTCGACGTATCGGAGGGCAAGTTTGATGGTCTCTTGTCCGCTTAGCGTCCCGCTGTCCACTAGGAGCTTTACGTCTTCGAAATATCTTTTTAGTGCGCTAGGTTTGCCACCGAATTGCGGGGCCAAACTATGCCCTCGGGCAGGTAGTTTAAATGCGTTAGGGGGAGCGGGTGCTGCCATGTCGGGTTTTTGGGGATTTTGTCTGGTTGGCGGTGTTGACAGTCGGGAGTCTATGTTGGATTGATCTGGGGTATTCGGGAGTGATTCGAATGGTGTGAGCGGTGAGTCAAACGGTTCATCGGATTCTTGGTCGAGGTCGATGTCGGAGGGATTTCCGAAGATTCTGTCTGTGGATCTGGATCGTTGTGGGATGGGTAGAGAACTGGAAGAGGTGTGTGCTGGTTGAGGGGAAGTTGGGTCCGAAGTAACCAACTGTAATTCCTCTAGTAACGAGCGACGGGCTGTGCTCCGCAAAGTCCGAGAGCTCGGTGCCACTGGCTGTCTTTTATCCCTCGCGGTGGGTTCCACTTGTGATTGTTTGTGCGAGGCTGGGTTGAGAAACCCGGGGACAGACTGTTGACTTCTGTCAGCTATGCCGAAGTGGAGTTTTGGGTGAAGGGAGTGGTTGTCTGGATCTGATGTTAGGTCCGCGTGTTCGAAGGGTTCGGTCTACTTTACTTTATCGGGTTCGTGCTTTTGCATTCGGTACGTTTCGGATAGTTCGCGTTTTTACGTGTCTTTACTTTTACGAGTACGGTTCGTTTCGTTGTCAGTTTCGATCGGTGCGAGATACTTTTGAGCTTTTAACTCTGGAGTTGGGGTGTATTCAACTGGTCTTCTACATCTATACATGAACCCGCATTTATACCCATCGCTTCCGATCATTTCTGAGCCTTCCCATCGTTCCCTGAGTCGGTTTTCCGAACGGAGGCGCGCTCGGGTCCGAAATGAGTCTTCGGCCGTATTTCCTTTTCTTCGGGTGCCATGGATACATAGAGTCGTGGTTCTTTTGGGTGCGATCTTTTACTGAGAAGTCGTATGATGGTGATTATCTTGCTATCCGATGGCTTGGGAGGGCCGCGCGTCTACATCGGATGGCTTGGAGAGGCCGCGCGTCGTATCGGATGGCTTGGAGAGGCCGCGCGTCATATCGGATGGCTTGGGAGGGCCGCGCGTTGCGTGTATTGGATCCGATGCTTGGGTAGTTCGGGTTTACTCAGTAGTGACAAGATCTCCATGTAGTCAGTGAGGTCCCCTCACACCGGCATAAAATACAATCCAATATATTACTTCTATAAAGAGGTTAACATTGGAAGCAACAGTCAGCCCAGTGCACCAGGTGACAAGCATTTCAAGTGTCACCATGGCAATCGGAAGATATTCACCATTACCAAAGCGATGAACCATAGTCTCAATGGTAAGTCTCGCTACCATTCTTCAATATGGTCCTTGATACACGGTATACTGAAGGCCCATGCAGAAGAACTTCTTATCGATTTCCAGGAACTGATTGGGGAACACTCCAGGGAAAACATGGCCACCATAGTATGGTCAACGTTGGAGACATATAACATCCAAGCGAAGGTTTGTCGATGACCGACTGCACTTTGACGTTGCTGATGATAGTGTCTCAGAAGATCATGGCAATCATGATGGACAATGCAAGCAACAATGACACAATGATTGAGGCTATAGAGGAGTGATGCGTTGCCGTGGGTATCAAGTTTTCAACTTGTGATTTACGAATGCACTGCATGCTGCATACGATTCACTTGGCAGCTATTAAGATTAGCCTACATTTTTGAGTGGAGTCTAGGAAAGTGGCTTACAGTACTCAATTAGCTTCTGGAAGGGATTGGCACGATCTCAAAATCAGATGGATCTAAGGCATCACCCATCCAAAACTACCAAGATAGCATCACAACACCACTCAAATAGGAGTATGACATTGATGCTGCACCTGAAGAGGAGGATGATGAGGCTGCAAATGCTGCACATGGAATATTGCCTGCAGTTGCCAAGGTTAGTGGCTCTGACCAGCCTGCATTTGCTCTGCTTATGTTAATCAATTTAGCTTTGAAAAATCATCCATGCAGTCCGTTCTAGCCCCCAACGCCGTGAAACTTGGTTCAAGGAGGTAGAACAGACTTGGGCTAATATCGGGGACAATTCACCAGCTCTCATGCTCATTCTCAATGTCAAGATGAGATGGTCATTGACTCATCAAATGCTCTGTGAGTTTGACTTTATTTGATAATGGTACACAAAGATGAACATTATATGACAGGCCGTGCGCTCGATAACCATGAAGCGCTCGACTCATTTGTCCTTCATTCTAAGGACCTTCGCCCATACAAGCTCACTGATGATGACTGGAAATCCATTTAGTGACCAGCTGGCTGAAATCTTTCCATTCTGCAACCACCCAAATGTCTGCTACCAAGGTCCCAATGCTCTCCACAACTCACGCAATCTTTCAGGGCCTCCAAAGTGACCTTTGTGACATTCTTTGCTCTCTTCCAGATACAGTATCACTGCAGCTAAAAAAAGGCCTCACGGATGCACATTTAAAGCTCAGTGATTACTATTACAAGTTCAACAAGTCACCATTTTACTTGTGGTCAGCACGTAAGTTTTTTTTTGTCTCTTTTGGGACCCCTCGGTATTCACGTGTGCCGCGAATCCAGTATTAGATCCTCGATTATCTTATTCAGCCCTCAAAGATGAATTCGAGGATGATCTGGACCTCTCCGAACATCTCAAAAGTTCGAAACATGACCTGCACAGGTATTACAAGGCCAATTATGCACCTGACCCATTGTCACAATCAGCTTCATCAACCTCGATGAGATGCTGGGTTTGGGGTAGTCATGAAGAGATGCAATGAATGAAGATGGCTCTAACCACTACACTCAATCCTATCCACTCAAATCACACTCAATACAATAACGACAAACGAATAGGTTCTTTGGGGTAGAGGACTGAGAAGCCTCACACCAAGTCAGGTTTCATATTTGACTGGGTTGTAGGGAAGATACTTCGAAGAGGTAGTACTCAACGAGAGGGTCTAGGTGATAGTATAATGTCTCGAGAGACAACACTACTAGGGTCTGTATGGTTTTATAGTGCAGGCACTATGGGGGTTGGTTTGTTGGTCTAATAAAATTCTCTGCGAGTCTTACGTCAATTCAATGGTCAGTTTTGAGTACACTGACTCGGTCTGAACTTTGAACACACTGGGACGAAGGGTGAACACATGGGTTCAAAGTACACTGACTTTCTAAACTCGAACACACTGGGACGAGGGTCGAGCATGCTAGCTCAAGCACACTGGCTTATGGGTCTTTGTTATCTCTTAGGTGCTATTAATACGGGGATCACAGTTGAGAGAGGTTTTGAGTCTTTCTTATTGCACGTTCGTCTGCACAAATGAGATGGGAACTCTAGTCTGAATTTCTACAAATGTGAACTATCTACTATATACATGTGCGGCAATCAGTCTATGCCTACTAGAGAAGCCAGGTACCCTGTACCCTAAACAACTGCCTGTTCATCGGCAAACCATTGTGTGTCCATCGGAAACAAGTCCACAATTCCTCATGCATTCGTCGTTATGTTGAATGCACCGCCGTAGCGTTTTACCGGCGGTTCAGTCAAATCGCATCGTTTCTATTCATGGAAGAGCTCCAGAGAGGAAGGAGGATTAGCCTAAGCTTCCCCTTCCAACTTCTGTCGGAGCGCAACCGATCGTACTGAAGTTTTCCAGTGTCTTTTTCATTCAGTGGCCCAGAGAGTAACCGCGATCGGTGGCTAATTGGTCGCATCGCGTAAGTCACGTGTGCGTGGATCAGATTCGTTCCTGAGATATGATCGAGGAATTCGGGGTTTCCGTCTCGAGATCTGTCAGGAGCGTAAAGGTTGCTGCCCGAGTCCTCAGAGTCATCCGTGGTTACGGC
Source organism: Hypsizygus marmoreus (assembly GCA_013433165.1). Taxonomy (NCBI): domain Eukaryota; kingdom Fungi; phylum Basidiomycota; class Agaricomycetes; order Agaricales; family Lyophyllaceae; genus Hypsizygus; species Hypsizygus marmoreus. Next base: position 3,137,944 of record CM024090.1, on the reverse strand, counting down.
GGGGTCTAGTTCAATACAATCTGGTCCATGCGCCAACTCCTTGGTTCGATGTATATTCCCACGGGATGCTTAGATCGAAGGGACTGGACAGGTCCCCGTCGATCTGATGCTTCATGACTGAGTATGGAAAGATGATAAGATTTGTTATCAGCCTCGCCTCCTGCTGCACTGGGTGTGTCTGTCCCATGAAGCAACAAGTCAACTAGCTGGAGTCTCGCTAATGACTGCAGTAATTCCTGTTGGTTTGTGTCCAATGAAACGATAATTTCTAGTGAAAATGCGCAAATTCATGCGCAGACGCGAGTGCATCTTATCATCTCCCCTACACTGAAATACTGACTCCAGTCAGAACGGACTGTATGAGCCAGGATGGTGGGTCATTTGTGGCGCATCTCGTACCGCGGTTCGTATTCTTTGTAGAACGCCGGTCACTTCAGTTCTGGTGGATCAGGCAAAGAATCTTCCACTTTAGGAAAGACCCTGATGTCACTGGGGAAATCTCCGCCAATCTCATTCAATTGAATGCTTCTGCGTAACGGCAACATATTTCTTCTTCCATGTTGAGCGCGATTATCAGCCACATCAAGTTGAATATTCCGTTCGACTCTCTATGTTACCTGTCTGCCAAATGGGGTAGGCGTGACGGGCGCCTGTTCAACTTTTTGAGGTCAATTCAAGTCACTTCGTTCCTTCTGGTTTCTTTCGTTTTTAACCATTCTCATTCGTTTCTAAGTCTTTGTTCTTTGTTCTTTTTCGTCATTTTCAATGTCCTCATCTGTTTCCAATGTCTCGATCAATGTTTTTGCGCCGATCCGGCTCATTTTTGAGGAGGTGAAGAGTTTTAAAGAGATCTCGACCGAAGGGGAGGTACCTGCGTTGCGGAGGCTGCTCGAGTTGTGGACCCCTGGCATGGTACGTTAACCTTCATTTTTCTTGGTTTTTTACATTTCTAACGCGTCGATCTTTAGTGTGCCGTGCTTGCACACCCCACCGCTCGCGAGCATACGTCGGTGGTCAATCTGTGCCGCGCGATGGCTACGCATCTCAAGTGGTTTCCCTCCCCGCCGGCACAGTGGAACCCGTGGATTTTGGCAGGTGGGTCGGGCAAATACTACCCTTCAGTGCGTGTTTTCAATCGAGTCTTTTCGTCTGCTCTGACTGATCCGGTCTTCTAGCATTCCTACTTAGCAGGTGTTTCGCTCCTGGTACGTTTCAAACTTGTTCATTTAGTTCGATTTCCCGCTTACTGCTGCAGACTTTATTCGTTTCGCCCGCTGAGGCTTCGGCCGTCGACCTCTTGATGGGGCCATCCTCTGTGACACCCGCCCCGCTCGAATTCTCTTTGGTACGTTGGGCAAGTCTATTATCTTCTTTTCTTATTCACTAGATTTTCGTTTTCTAGTCCTACACCTGTTGCGCGTCCTGCTTCGCCTGCGGGAGGGCCGACGATTGTGAGTCGCGGGGGGAAGCTCTCGCTTGTGGGCGTTGTTATGCAGAGAATTGTCAGGGGTGCTCGTTCGAGGTGTCGACGGAAAGGATGGTAGATCTTCGTCCTTCCGTCAACTTTCCTCAGGGTGAGATTCGTGGTAAGTCTTCTCGTTCCCTTTCCTGACTTGTACTTATTTTCCTTAGAACTCGTAGGTGTCGTCGACGACATCAACTTTACGTCCGATCTGATAGGTCGTTCGGTTGCTCATCTCTGTACTTTCCCCGTTCGTCGGGATCAGGCATTATCTCGTCTGGCAGAGCTGGCGGACCATCTGGAGCTGCCCTCTGGTAGAGGTTCTCGGTACGACGATGCTGTGGCTTTTCTTTATGGTCTCTAGGGGCTCTTCTGGTGTTCTCACTTCTGTGGTCATGGTTCCTCGCTGGTCGTTTCTCATTTTCTTCTTGAGAGTTAAGTGAATCTTTTATCTAATTCGTCTGTTATATATCCTATATCTTTATATTTGGGTACTTTATCGTGTTTTCCCCATCTGTATTTGCTGTTTGTATTTTTAAAGTAGTCTTTGCATAGTTATCGCACAAAATGTACCATATCATTTGCATAGTTGTCTTTCAAGAATGTAACATACAATCTTCTGGAATCGCGTTTCGTCTTGAGATTCCAACAAATCTTGGACCTCGAAGGTTATTCTCGGTCCCTGGTTCCTGTTTTCTTCGTTCCTGTTCGTTATGCTTTCGCGGTGCCATGTAATCAAAATAAATTATTGATGGCACATCTATATCTCCCCCACACTGAAGATCTGACTCCCCTGAGTTAGGAACGATGTGATTGTTTGTGCGAGGCTGGGTTGAGAAACCCAATATGGACTGCCGACTACTGTCAGCGACTACCGGGGAGGGGAGTTTGTTGTGTTTAACGAGATGTAACTATCGGGGTATGTGAATTGGGTTCGGAGTACTGTCGGGTTCGTGCCTACGTTCGGTCGAGTATCACTATCGGGTCGGGTCTTCGTTCTGTCGGGTACGATTCATCAGAGTCGGGTCTATCTTCTATCGGGTACTGTTTCGATTCGGTACTGGTCTGATGTCGGTCGGGTACGATTCAATTAACGATCGGGACGGTCGGGTACGGTTCGGACGGGTACGAAACGATGAAGAGGTCGAGAACTTTCTTAGAAAGCGATCAGTTTTGTTGAGCTTTTAACTCTAGAGCTGGGGGTTTTCTCAACTAAAGATTCTAGTTACAATCGAGCTGTATTTATACTGTCCTAGGATAGGTATCGAGTCAGAATCTACTTCTCGTCTGTGGGTATCGGGTGCGAGTCAGAGGCCTGCAGAGGCGTATCGGGTCCGCTGGGTGGAAGTTGTCCCGATCGGAATCGGGTCTGTGTTGGACCGAATGCACTGTTGTGCCCGTGATAATGATACTTGGAACTCTTGGTATAGTTACTGGTGTCTGATTGGTCGTGGGTGGTTTGTTCAGAGTCGTACGATGTGGGGAGGAAGTGTCCTGTTCGTCCGATCTTCCGATAGTTGACCCGACGGGTCCGATGCTGTGGAGTCGTTGTCCTCTTGTCCCGAGTTTCCCGTGTAGTCCATGAGGTTTCCTCACAACGAGATAAAATTAGGTGCTATTACATGCGCTTCCCGCCCTTTGGTAGATCGGAAACCGGTGATGGTGATCGGGGTAAATGCCATAGCACGCTCGATGATATTTCAAACACCGCGGTGATAAGATGCACTCGTGTTTGCGTGTGAATTTGCGCATTTTCACTAGAAATTATCGTTTCATTGGACACAAACCAACGGGAATTACTGCAGTCATTAGCGAGACTCCAGCTAGTTGACTTGTTGCCTCGCGGGACAGACACACCCAGTGCAGCAGGAGGTGAGGCTGATAACGAATCTTATTGTCTTACCATACTCGGTCACGAAGCATCAGATCGACGGGGACCTGTCCAGTCCCTTCGATCTAAGCATCCCGTGGGAATATACATCAAACCAAGGAGTTGGCGCATGGACCGGATTGTATTGAACTAGACCCCGCTGTAACCACGGATGACTCTGAGGGCTCGGGCAGCAACCTTTACGCTCCCGACAGATCTCAAGACGGAAACCCTGAATTCCTCAATCATATCTCAGGAACGAATCTGATCCATGCACACGTGACTTATGCAACGCGACCAATTAGCCACTGATCGCGGTTACTCTCTGGGCCACTGAATGGAAAAGACACTGGAAAACTTCAGTACGATCGGTTGCGCTCCGACAGACGTTGGAAGGGGAAGCTTAGGCTAATCCTCCTTCCTCTCTGGAGCTCTTCCACGAATAGAAACGATGCGATTTGACTGAACCGCCGGTAAAACGCTACGGCGGTGCATTCAACATAACGACGAATGCATGAGGAATCGCGGACGTGTTTCCGACGGACACACGATGGTGCGCCGATGAATAGGCAGCTGTTTAGGGTACAGGGTACCTGGCTTCTCGAGTAGGCGTAGACCGATTGCCGCACATGTATATAGTAGATAGTTCGCATTTGTAGAAATTCAGACTAGAGTTCCCATCTCATTTGTGCAGACGAACGTGCAATAAGAAAAGACTCGAAACCTCTCTCAACCGTGATCCCCGTGTGGATAGCACCTAAGAGATAACGAAGACCCATAAGCCAGTGTGCTTGAGCTAGCGTGCTCGACCCTCGTCCCAGTGTGTTCGAGTTTAGGAAGTCAGTGTACTTCGAACCCATGTGTTCACCCTTCGTCCCAGTGTGTTCGAAGTTCAGACCAAGTCAGTGTACTCAAAACCGACCATTGAATCGACGTAAGACTCGCAGAGAGTTTTATTAGACCAACAAACCAACCCCCATAGTGCCTGCACTATAAAACCGTACAGACCCTAGTAGTGTTGTCCCTCGAGATGCTATACTATGGCCTAGACCTTCTCATCGAGTACTACCTCTTCGAAGTATCTTCCCTACGACCCAGTCAAATACGAAACCTGACTTGGTGTGATGCTTCTCAGTCCTCTACCCTAAAGAACCCGTTCGTTCGTCGTTGTTGTGTTGAGTGTGATTTGAGTGGATAGGATTGAGTGTGGTGGTTAGAGCCATCTTCATTCGTTGCATCTCTTCATGACTACCCTGAACCCAGCATCTCAGCAGCGACTTCTGGTTACTCGTCGTCCAGTCAATTGTCAAATTCATGGAAAAACCACGGCAGGTTCCAGGTCTTTTCAGACTGCCTCTTCGAGGGCATAAAAGCTGGACTGATGGGTGGTAAAGTTTCAACCCATTATCCTCTTTTTCTCCTCTCAGTCCTATGTCCTCCCGTGATATCTTCGTTCGTATTCGTGACCAGTTCGCTGATACAGGCGAAATTCCTGTCAGTCGTCAAGTCAAATACATGGATCCTCTTGCTAGGCTATTGGTTCGTCTGCTAGCTGTTCTTTCTTGTTTCGTGCTGATTCTTCATTTTTAGATTACTGAGCAAGATGAGCGTGATATCTTGGCGAGCATATTCGGCGACCGCGCGAAGGAAGAGCTCGTCTTCCAGCTTCATAAAGTCATCAAACTCGGCGGAGGCGCTTCGCAACTGCTGAAGCGCCTGTTGGACATGTGTACTCTTATTGTTCGTGAGCGGAACAACCACGCTCGTAACCTTCAGGTATGTTCTGCTGACAATTTCATCTTTGCCGTTTTTATTCATCGTTTTTGTCACTTTTGCTAGTTTAAGCATGAGTCCGTGGAGGACGTCAGCTTTTCCGCTACTCAATTGTGTGAGCCAGGGTCTCGCCTTGCTCAAGAAGACACCAAAATGGGTTCCCCTGAGGACGAGACTGACATGGTAATCGTGGTTGTCTAGCTCAAATATCTGTTTTACTGAACGGCACGAAGCTTTCCGAGGAAGAGTCGTCGCCAAAGGCAAAAAGGGTAATCCCTTTTCTTTTTCGTTTTATCTTTGGCGTTCTGACCCTTTTTGATTATAGCCTCGTACCCGTAGCTCCAGGAAGTCTGTTCCCGTTGCGGATTACGCAGAAGGTTCTAGTAGCAAGAGACGTCGTCTCGAGCCCGTCGTTGAAGCTAGTCTTGGTTGGTCTTTTAAAATCTTATGTTTCATCTGCCGATTTCATCACTGATATTTTCGTTTTATCAATTTAGATACGGCCGCTATCGAAGATGTTATCCGATGGGGCCGCGAGATCGTTTCCGTTCCCAGGGCGTCTTCTGCTGTAGCTCATGATCAAGTCCGTTGCGACTTCGAAGTGGGCCGTGAGCGTGTTGCCGCACACATCGCCCTGCTTCTAAAGTATATGGACGAGCTCAACTCCATCCTCGAGCCTTTGTCTGTCGTGGACAAAGCTCCTGTGATCGAGACTCTTCCTGAGGAGAAGGGGAAGGGGAAGGCCATTTAAAGTTATGTACCATCGCGTTCCGGGCCTGTAGAGTAGAAATCTCGTGTTCTTGAGATCTTGAACTACAGCAACCATCTACCGTTTTCGTCTAGATAGATAGATCCAAAATTTCAATTGCTTTGGTCTGTCATGCTTCAGTTGTCAAGCCATCGGCTTCCCATCTTTTTCTTTTCAGAAAAACAATTCTTCAGAAATTTTCAAAGCTGGATCGGCGATGCCGCGCGCAGGTTTAGAGCATAAAAGAAACGGGTTGGGAGTGGAAGGAGGCAGGAACCATGTCCTACCACCAACGTCATCGCTACGCACGTGCAGCTCGTCCTGTCAGCCCGGTGTCTGCTCCAGAAGTCGGTACGGAACCTCCGTCGTATGGTTTGCAAGTACATGAGACATTGTTCACGCGCTCGACCAGCAACCTGCCCAGCGATGATTTTCGGCCATCGGGGAGTTCGGTGTACTGGACTGCTGTGATGTACGCCATTCTATTAGAAGACTTGGCGATAGCTCCGTTCTTAACTATTGTTCGTTTGTGGTTTACTATTTCGTTACTTAATCTATGGCTGATTTTCGTTTACAGCCGGACACTATTCCTGCGCAGGTCATGATCGATGCCCGCAGTTTCGTTGCAGGCCCACACGCTATTCCGGCAAGCGTGGGATGTGCTCTTCAAAAGGCGGCTAAAGATATTCAGGACGCCGCGCTGCTTCGTCGGGCGGCGTTCCATAATATAGCGCAAATTTATTATACGCGGCATGAGGAGGAGATTATGCATCCAGAAGGGTATAGGATGCGCCATGCGGGGCCATTGTTCCAAATGAACTAGAGCCGCCTGCAAAGTAGAAGCGCTAGCTGCTTCGTAGAGGCAGTCGTCGGTAGTTCCAAAAATAGCTCGATCGATCAGGTACCAATGGTCTTGGCAGTTTGTGTAGCACTTCCGTTCTGAAAAGAAACAACCTGGAACACTGCAATACATAAGGCATCACCAAGCAGAAGCTTAGATGACACAAAATGTCGAGCACAGATATCCCTGTTTTCGGGGCCTCTTTAATCAGGGCGCAAGCGATGACATGCATGGTACGCACTCTGGTGAGAGGCGTGCCAGCTGATTTGGATGTAGCAAATTTCCGGGTTTTGTGGTGCATGGCACAAGTCAGGTCGTCGTCTGTCATATTCATTTATTTGGGGGTCTGATATCGTCGTAGATGGATGAGGTCAAAATGTCAGCGCGGTACGCGCATTGGTGCAGGATGGATGCGGAGAACGTTTTGCGAGACATTCTCGACGCGCTTCTCCAGTGCGGGAAGGAACAATTAAGAATCCTCTCTGTGCATTATTCTGATGCTCATGAATACATCCACCTAATGGGTGAACTGCTCAGTGCTCCAACCGAGGCATCCGTATCCTCCACGGTTAGCGAGGAAGTGACTGCTCGACAACGCGAGTTGGGAATAAACCAGGAGAGAGAAGGGGAAGAGGATTCGTCAGTCTCCCCCACACTGTGATGTAGTTTGTGGTGCTTATTTCGTTTTAGCAGGGTTGCGGAAAGTTTTACTACGCGTTTGATGGGGAGGGTCGGCGGGAGGACTGGATTCTGATTCCGAGTCATCCGTGGAGGAATCATCGTTGTCATCGTCACTATTCCAGTCTCGTAGCTTTACTCCATCAAATGTAAAGTCTATGTCGTTTTCGGCGGTGTTTCGTAAAACCGTTCCCTTTAATTTGTCAAGGGACTTTTCTGAGATGTCAATAAACCGTAAAATGCTGTTGGGCAGAGTAATGGTTTTCCGTGCAAAGTACGGTATTACACGGAACGCGCCGACTTTATTTTGCCAGACTGAACCGTCCAATTTGGATAAAATGTAGGCACCGCCCTGGTCACGGGCGATGACCACCATTGGTCCCATGTATCGCGGTTTCATCTTTTTATCCAAGGAGGACTCGACCGCTGTGTTATGGACGAGTACTAAATCCTTGGGTTTGAAGACGTAGTCTTTAATCGAATATTTATGGTCTTTCTCATATTGGATTGCGCGCTCAATCTTTTCTCGGTCGACGCGATCACGCATTTCGTCTACGTGTTGTCTGTGTTTTGCTAAAGCCTGGGCGTGGAATGCAATTAATTGCGAGGTGGTCAAAGGGCCGTCTGGTAATTCCACAAGCCAAGTCGCTTCAGTTATATCGAGCGGCAGGATGGGATGCGCTCCCGTGGTCAAGAAGTATGGGGAACAGCCCAATCCTTTCCTGATAGTCACACGGTCGGCCCACATAACGTGGAAGAAAAACCAATACCACTTGGAAACGTCTCCACCAGTGGCTTTGTACAATGCTTGACGGACGTCCCAGTGTGGTCGTTCAATTTTTCCATTCGCTTTCGAGTTGTACGGGGAGATCGTAATACCTCATACACCATATTTCTGCTTCAACCACTTTAAGGCGGCGAGGAATGGTGGCCCATTGTCTGTTACGATTAGGGCCAAGGAGCCCCATCGGCAAATAATGTCTTCGAACAACCACGTTCCTATAGTTCGTCCAGTTTCCCTGACAAGTGGTCGGCCTTCCATCTAAGAGGATAGGGAGCATCGTCCGTGAACAATATATTTGCATTTATTGGACGTGGGGGTCATGTTCATTGTATCGGCATGGAGGACTTGAAATATAGAGGGCGTGTGTGTAACTGTCGGTGGGATTGCTAAGATTGTCTTCTGTCTAGTCTGACAGATGTGACAAGTCTTCACATACCAACTGACGTCGCTCTCATATTCCGGCCACCAAAATGGTTGTCCAATTAAAGACTTCATAGCATAAAAGCCACGATGTCCAAGACTGTCATGGGCAGCACGCATCATGTACATGCGATGTTCCTTGTCTACTACGAGATGATGCGCGGAGTTTAAACCGCAGTGGTACAATTGTCCGTTTCGATCTAAGAAGAATTGCCGTGCGAATCGTGAGGCATGCAAATATTCTTTGTCTGTCATTGCCTCTGGATGCATGAGAGGATCGGCTAACCAGGTTTTCACAAATGCTAGTCGGGCATCCTTCCCTTTTCCTGCGTTGGTACGGTGTCCTTTCTGATATGGTTCTCGTTTCTCAGGATCCCATTTTAATTCTAAATCTGGGATTAAAGGCTCCCCCAGGAACTGAGCAATATGTCCTGGCAAATCTCCATGTTTAACATCGTTGTCAGCCATCTTTTGTCTGAGGCCGTCTTTCGAATGCGGCCAGGTCTGAATGTAGCCCCCTCTGGTATCGATTTCTCCTTTGAAGTCTTCAAATTCTAAAGGGTCAAAAGCAGTGGTGTTCTTGTATTTCGTGTCTTTTTCAGGGAACTCAAATCCCGGAGGTCTGATCAGGATATCTCCTTCGGTGTCTGCCGGATATTCTTCGTCGTCCGGCTGCCATTCTCGTCTTGACAGTCCATCCGGTCTGAAAGTCTTTCCAGGTACATGTCGTAGTACAAAATGATACATTAGAATGTGATCGATCCAATGGTTTACGGTCGCGTTCGGCGCGTAGCCTGGATTATTCAACATCCCTTTCAGGTAGGATGCATCAGTTTCTACGATTAGTTTTTGGCATCCCAACAACCAATATTTCATGTTGTCTAGAGCACGGTATAAACCGAAGAGCTCTCGTTTAGATTGCGAGAAATGGCTCTCTCTGTCGTTCAAGGTGATTGATCCGAATCTCGCGTAACGTTTCCGTGTTGCATCATCGGGATCCTCCTGATAAATATAGAATCCCACCGCTTGATACGACATATCGACGGCTAGTACTACCGAAGTAGACCAGTCGTACCTAATTGGTAGTAGAGCGGGGCAATTCGTAACGGAGTCTTTCAATAGCTGCATCGATTTTTCTTAGTCGGGTCCCCAGGTAAAGGGGACGTTTGCGCGAGTCAATCTATTTATAGGTTCCGCGATCTTAGCGAAGTCCTTGATAAACATGCGGAGTACCCCACAAGTCCCTAGGAAGGATTTTACATCCGTGAAGGTCTTGCAGGGGCCCCAACGGGTGATGACTCCAACGTGATCAGTTTTAGGCTTTCGGCCTTCGTATGTGCATCTGTGTCCTACGACAACAATTTCTTCGGCGCACAAAGTTGATTTGTACTCTGAGAAGGTTCCTCCAGCATTCCTCATGCGCTCAAGGATTCTCATTATGACGATCATGTGTTCCCAAACAAAACGGCGGATGCCCGAGTTTTCTGGTATTGTTTCATAACCGCCGCCGGGTAGTTCGTATTGGGTTAAGGGTCCTCCTACAGGCACATCGTCTATAAAAGGACTGGTCCATTCTGGTATTTCGTCTTTCAGAATATAAGTGACATCGTCGTGGAATATAGGGACTGAATTCGTCCAGCCCATTAGTAAGGTCACAAGTCATAGAGCTCCAAAGGGAGTTTGGAAGGTTGTTAGGTCGCGGGATTTCTTGTCTAGTAGTCTCTCATCATAACCAACATAGAGATCAAACATGCCGCCACACGAACGTCCTGCAAACCTATTGGCAAGTTCGTCTGTCGCTGGTGGTATACCAGAGTGTGCAATAGTAACCTTATTCAGAGGCTCGAGACTGTGTACAAGCCTCAAGCTTTTGCCATCTTTCTTCAGCACGGTAAACCACTGTGAGCGGTATGAGGAGTTCGAAGGCTCATACACGCCAGCAGCGATTTTCATCTTGATGATTTTGCAAACTTCGTCATATATTCCAGGGGGAACGGGGATATTTCGTAGTACCCACGGCGTATGCGGAATGACGGGAATCTCTACGGCTAGAAAGAAATCCTCTCGGAATCTTCCTCGTTCGGAGTCGTCCCACGCAAACGCCTTGTTCTCTAGTGATATAGCTTGGTGTACTAATTTCAACTCTTCAGGCCACAAGAAACCTGTGTCGTGTAATTTGTGCATAGCATCTTTCCGTTCCTGATTGTATCTTCCTGTCGGCGTAAATTCAGGCGGCCGGGGACTCAACTTGGGTAAGTTCGCCAAGGGGTCTCCGGTTATATTTCGTTCTATCCTGAATTTATGCGGTAAATCTGCCAATACTGGTTTGACTTTCTTATCCACGGGTTTATACTTCTTCCCCGCGAATACCTGTCGAATATCTTTGACAGGATCTTCTTTTCGTTCTTCGCGTTCTCTTTCAGTTATTACTTCCTGCGACATCAGTCCGGTCATTGGACTGACGGAGGTTTGTAAATATGCCGACAAGGTGTCTGCATCTTTTAACTCAACATCTTCGTTCTTCAGGTAGTTGGTTAAGTATAGGTCCCTTATTTTGGTCTTCGTAAAGGTTCCTTCGTCTTCCGCGATCGAGTATCCATTTATCACAAGTTCTCCAGCCGAGTCATAACCAACCGTAACAGCGATTTCTCCTTGATCTTCAATCAAATCCTCGAGTGCTGAAAAACCTCCGTAGTCTTTTCTCGTTTCAAGATTTCAGGGGGTCTTCCTTGCTCGTAGGTAGGAATCGTGGATCGGTGTCCGGTATTGGGGTCTTTAATCGTAATCATTTGCCCTCCATCTCGTGTATTCTGGATGCAACTTTCGGTTAAGGCATCAAAAGGTCTCCCGAGGAGTACCTTATAAGCTGGGTCATTTATAATATGCACTTGTAGGTACAAGGCGATATCACCAAATACAAAGGGAACATTTCTTGACAAGCCGAGAGATTTCTCAACTTGCTTGTTCGCGCTTTGCATGTGGATATGTATGTCCGGGTCCCATTGCAGCTGCAAGGATAACGCCGTCGCTTTGCCCATAGATACGATTTGTGATCCCCCGTCGAGGATCGTTTCTATTTCGCCGGTTTTGTTTATCAACGGATAAACCGCTCTAAGGCCTTGGGATTCCCGGGCAATGTAAATCTCCCTCGGTTTCTCACCAGGTGCCAAAGAGTCGAAGTACTGCACAACGGGATCGTCTAGTACAACCGAACCTGAAGGAATTTCACCTCCTGCAGCCGATGTGATCATAAACATTGCCGGCGGTAGGTTATTGACATCGATCGGCATCCCCGTTGGGTAGTCTCTCCAAAGGTTTTCCAAATATATCATTTCTTCCTCAGTCATTTCTTTGACTAAGGCTACTCATTCCGGTTTATCTGGCGGCACTTTCGGTTTGTTCGGCGGAACTCTCTTCTTCGTGATCAGCCTTTTAAGTGCTTCCTGCAGTTCTTTAGACGACGTCAAAAGTTCTTCAGCTGACAGGGTTATGTCCGCGTCCAGGAATTTATTAACAATCCTTTGGATGCGATCTTTATCCTCTATCGGTGCTTTGGTTCGGTAGGCAGGCCCCGAGATGTCAGGGACAGGCTCTACGCGATCAGGTCGCCTATTCTTGGTGATCGGCACATACGTCACAGCAGGAACTTCCTTATATAGTAAGTCTTTATGATCGTCCTTCTGATCATCCTGCTTTTCTTCTACAGGTGTGGACGGTCTACTGTAACGAAGTGGGTTTTTAGAAGGCCTCGGTGGAGGTCCCCTTTTTGGGTCTCTTGTTCTCTCGATTTCTACCACGGGTAGCGGAGGAAGTCTTCCGCGAAACGGGCTTCATGGAGGACGTGGAGGAGGACCAGCCTTCTCTGGTTCTTAATCGGTATCATCGTTTTCTGATTTTCTTGGGCTTGTCTTTCTTCGGTGAGATGCTGGGTTCGGGGTAGTCGTGAAGAGATGCAACGAATGAAGATGGCTCTAACCACCACACTCAATCCTATCCACTCAAATCACACTCAACACAACAACAACGAACGAACGGGTTCTTTGGGGTAGAGGACTGAGAAGCCTCACACCAAGTCAGGTTTCGTATTTGACTGGGTCGTAGGGAAGATACTTCGAAGAGGTAGTACTCGATGGGTGAACACATGGGTTGAAAGTACACTGACTTTCTAAACTCGAACACACTGGGACGAGGGTCGAGCATGCTAGCTCAAGCACACTGGCTTATGGGTCTTTGTTATCTCTTAGGTGCTATCCACACGGGGATCACGGTCGAGAGAGGTTTCGAGTCTTTTCTTATTGCACGTTCATCTGCACAAATGAGATGGGAACTCTAGTCTGAATTTCTACAAATGCGAACTATCTACTATATACATGTGCGGCAATCGGTCTACGCCTACTCGAGAAGCCGGGTACCCTGTACCCTAAACAGCTGCCTATTCATCGGCGCACCGTCGTGTGTCCATCGGAAACAAGTCCATAATTCCTCATGCATTCGTCGTTATGTTGAATGCACCGCCGTAGCGTTTTACCGGCGGTTCAGTCAAATCGCATCGTTTCTATTCGTGGAAGAGCTCCAGAGAGGAAGGAGGATTAGCCTAAGCTTCCCCTTCCAACTTCTGTCGGAGCGCAACCGATCGTACTGAAGTTTTCCAGTGTCTTTTTCATTCAGTGGCCCAGAGAGTAACCGCGATCGGTGGCTAATTGGTCGCGTCGCGTAAGTCACGTGTGCGCGGATCAGATTCGTTCCTGAGATATGATCGAGGAATTCGGGGTTTCCGTCTCGAGATCTGTCGGGAGCGTAAAGGTTGCTGCCCGAGTCCTCAGAGTCATCCGTGGTTACGGCGGGGTCTAGTTCAATACAATCCGGTCCATGCGCCAACTCCTTGGTTCGATGTATATTCCCACGGGATGCTTAGATCGAAGGGACTGGACAGGTCCCCGTCGATCTGATGCTTCGTGACTGAGTATGGAAAGATGATAAGATTTGTTATCAGCCTCGCCTCCTGCTGCACTGGGTGTGTCTGTCTCGCGAGGCAACAAGTCAACTAGCTGGAGTCTCGCTAATGACTGCAGTAATTCCCGTTGGTTTGTGTCCAATGAAACGATAATTTCTAGTGAAAATGCACAAATTCACGTGCAGACGCGAGTGCATCTTATCATCTCCCCCACACTGAAATACTGACTCCAGTCAGAACGGACTGTATGAGCCAGGATGGTGGGTCATTTGTGGCGCATCTCGTACCGCGGTTCGTATTCTTTGTAGAACGCCGGTCACTTCAGTTCTGGTGGATCAGGCAAAGAATCTTCCACTTTAGGAAAGACCCTGATGTCACTGGGGAAATCTCCGCCAATCTCATTCAATTGAATGCTTCTGCGTAACGGCAACATATTTCTTCTTCCATGTTGAGCGCGATTATCAGCCACATCAAGTTGAATATTCCGTTCGACTCTCTATGTTACCTGTCGGCCAAATGGGGTAGGTGTGACGGGCGCTTGTTCAACTTTTTGGTCGCTGATCAGCCAATTCCGTTCGTCCTAGTTTCTTCAATTCTTTGTGCTCTGACTCGTTTCGTTTGGTCATTCTACTCGTCGTCTACTGTCCTTCGTGTGCTAATGTCTTTCGCCAACGCTCCTGCCGGTCCCTCCTTTGTGGCTGCTGATTTCTATGCGCCGATCCGGGACAGCTTCATAGTCGTTCGTGACTTTGCTGGGTGCCATGATCGTCACCAGTTACCGCTATTGTCGTTGGCTGCTCAAAGCTGGACTCCTGGAGTGGTAGGTCCTTTTCTGTCCTTTCACCCGTTTATATCGGTGGGTAAAACGGGTGGGCGGTCGTTTTCGTCTAGACCACTATGCTTTCACGGCCGGGAGGTCCCAGTAATCGGTACGTTCGTGCGATGTGTAAGGCGATGACCGGCTTTATCACGCCTTGGTACGGAGTTGGGACTCTGAATCCCTCGTTTCCGGAGGACTGGCGGGTTTGGGTCGGCGTGGGCATGGCTCAGGGAGCACATTACTGCCCTCATGTACGTTCGTGGTATCTTTGGTCCTAGATACGTGCTTATGTCTTCGTCTTAGCTTTCACGTATCCCTGCTGGTCTGATGCTCCCCGTACGTTCGATTTTCGGTATATTACGGTCGTTGCTCATGGGTTTTTTCATAGTCCTTGGACGGTCGCATCTCTGGACTCCCAGCGTTCGTTTTGGACGATTTACTGGTCCCCCAAGAGGAAGCGGAGTGTCGCCGGCTTTATGAGGCTGCCCGGTTTCGTGAACTCGAGCTTGCGGTACGTTTTTGTTTCTTAAAACATTGTTTCCTCCATTTTAAAACTGCGTGGCCCTTTTCTTTTTAGGCCAGTCATGCCTGCGTTTCGTGTTTCGCGCGTGGATGGTCAGAATATTGCGATACTCGCGGTCCGGGAACTCCTTGTAGGCACTGTCTTTCCTGGAATCGGCCCCACTGTTCTCTGTTGGTGGGTGATCGTCCTCTGGAGAATTTCTTGTCTCCGCAACGGTACGCTACGGCCGCTAGCCAAGGTACGCGCTTGTTCATTCCTTTCTTTTTCGTTAAAGCTAATCTTTCGTTTTTTAGCTCTTATCAATTCTATTAACCGAGTGCATCGTGCCTCGAGGTCTTTAAATCGTGTGGCTGCTGAATTCGACATTTCTACTGCTATGCGCTATGCTGGGCTGGCTGAGCTGGGACAACTGGGCGATCGCTTTCATCGAACCGGCGCGTTTCTTTTGCAGGGTCTTCGGTATGGGCGACCTTTATATGATGCTATCCTCTCTGCGCTGTCTGGTTGAGCTGTGATGTGGTGCTTCGTCGTCAATGTCTCGTTTTTCTTCTCGAGAGTTAAGTCGTTTCTAACTATATTTAATTCGTCTGTTATATAGTTTATATTTTTATATTCGGTACTTGTCGTATTTCCCGCTAGTTCTATATTTCTTGTTGTACTTGTATCTGTCATCCTTATCTAGTAGTACCAGCACAAAATGTACTTATACAAGTAGTGTAGATTTCATCAAAATGTATCATACAATCTTCTGGAATCTTGTTTCGTTTTGAGATTCCAACAAAGTTTGAATCTTGGACCTCGAAGGTTATTCTCGGTCCCTGGTTCCTGCTTTCTTCGTTCCTGTTCGTTATGCTTTCGCGGTGCCGTTCAATCAAAATAAATTATTGATGGCACATCTATATCTCCCCCACACTGAAGATCTGACTCCCCCGAGTTAGGAACGAGATAAGATTAGGCGCTATTACGCGCGCTTCCCGCCCTTCGGTAGATCGGAAACCGGTGATGGTGATCGGGGTAAATGCCATGGCGCGCTCGATGATATTTCAAACACCGCGGCGACTTCTGGTTGCTCGTCGTCCAGTCAATTGTCAAATTCGTGGAAAAACCACGGCAGGTTCCAGGTCTTTTCAGACTGCCTCTTCGAGGGCATAAAAGCTGGACTGATGGGTGGTAAAGTTTCAACCCATTATCCTCTTTTTCTCCTCTCAGTCCTATGTCCTCCCGTGATATCTTCGTTCGTATTCGTGACCAGTTCGCTGATACAGGCGAAATTCCTGTCGGTCGTCAAGTCAAATACATGGATCCTCTTGCTAGGCTATTGGTTCGTCTGCTAGCTGTTCTTTCTTGTTTCGTACTAATTCTTCATTTTTAGATTACTGAGCAAGATGAGCGTGATATCTTGGCGAGCGTATTCGGCATGAAGCTTTCCGAGGAAGAGTCGTCGCCAAAGGCAAAAAGGGTAATCCCTTTTCTTTTTCGTTTTATCTTTGGCGTTCTGACCCTTTTTGATTATAGCCTCGTACCCGTAGCTCCAGGAAGTCTGTTCCCGTTGCGGATTACGCAGAAGGTTCTAGTAGCAAGAGACGTCGTCTCGAGCCCGTCGTTGAAGCTAGTCTTGGTTGGTCTTTTAAAATCTTATGTTTCATCTGCCGATTTCATCACTGATATTTTCGTTTTATCAATTTAGATACGGCCGCTATCGAAGATGTTATCCGGCGGGGCTGCGAGATCGTTTCCATTCCCGGGGCGTCTTCTGCTGTAGCTCACGATCAAGTCCGTCGCGACTTCGAAGTGGGCCGTGAGCGCGTTGCCGCACACATCGCCCTGCTTCTAAAGTATATGGACGAGCTCAACTCCATCCTCGAGCCTTTGTCTGTCGTGGACAAAACTCCTGTGATCGAGACTCTTCCTGAGGAGAAGGGGAAGGGGAAGGCCATTTAAAGTTATGTACCATCGCGTTCCAGGCCTGTAGAGTAGAAATCTCGTGTTCTTGAGATCTTGAACTATAGCAACCGTCTATCATTTTTCGTCTAGATAGATAGATCCAAAATTTCAATTGCTTTGGTCTGTCATGCTTCAGTTGTCAAGCCATCGGCTTCCCATCTTTTTCTTTTCAGAAAAACAATTCTTCAGAAATTTTCAAAGCTGGATCGGCGATGCCGCGCGCAGGTTTAGAGCATAAAAGAAACGGGTTGGGAGTGGAAGGAGGCAGGAACCATGTCCTACCACCAACGTCGTCGCTACGCACATGCAGCTCGTCCTGTCAGCCCGGTGTCTGCTCCAGAAGTCGGTACGGAACCTCCGTCGTATGGTTTGCAAGTACATGAGACGTTGTTCATGCGCTCGACCAGCAACCTGCCCAGCAATGATTTTCGGCCATCGGGGAGTTCGGTGTACTGGACTGCTGTGATGTACGCCATTCTATTAGAAGACTTGGCGATAGCTCCGTTCTTAACCATTGTTCGTTTGTGGTTTACTATTTCGTTACTCAATCTGTGGCTGATTTTCATTTACAGCCGGACACTATTCCTGCGCAGGTCATGATCGATGCCCGCAGTTTCGTTGCAGGCCCACACGCTATTCCGGCAAGCGTGGGATGTGCTCTTCAAAAGGCGGCTAAAGATATTCAGGACGCCGCGCTGCTTCGTCGGGCGGCGTTCCATAATATAGCGCAAATTTATTATACGCGGCATGAGGAGGAGATTATGCATCCAGAAGGGTATAGGATGCGCCATGCGGGGCCATTGTTCCAAATGAACTAGAGCCGCCTGCAAAGTAGAAGCGCTAGCTGCTTCGTAGAGGCAGTCGTCGGTAGTTCCAAAAATAGCTCGATCGATCAGGTACCAATGGTCTTGGCAGTTTGTGTAGCACTTCCGTTCTGAAAAGAAACAACCTGGAACACTGCAATACATAAGGCATCACCAAGCAGAAGCTTAGATGACACAAAATGTCGAGCACAGATATCCCTGTTTTCGGGGCCTCTTTAATCAGGGCGCAAGCGATGACATGCATGGTACGCACTCTGGTGAGAGGCGTGCCAGCTGATTTGGATGTAGCAAATTTCCGGGTTTTGTGGTGCATGGCACAAGTCAGGTCGTCGTCTGTCATATTCATTTATTTGGGGGTCTGATATCGTCGTAGATGGATGAGGTCAAAATGTCAGCGCGGTACGCGCATTGGTGCAGGATGGATGCGGAGAACGTTTTGCGAGACATTCTCGACGCGCTTCTCCAGTGCGGGAAGGAACAATTAAGAATCCTCTCTGTGCATTATTCTGATGCTCATGAATACATCCACCTAATGGGTGAACTGCTCAGTGCTCCAACCGAGGCATCCGTATCCTCCACGGTTAGCGAGGAAGTGACTGCTCGACAACGCGAGTTGGGAATAAACCAGGAGAGAGAAGGGGAAGAGGATTCGTCAGTCTCCCCCACACTAGTGTTGCCGGGGCTCCGGCTTAGTCGCCGGCTCGAGGCGGACATGAACAACCAATGACCGGTCAGCCGCCCAAAACTTAGATGGCCGGAGCCACCGTCGGCTAACCAACTCAGCCGGGCGGGAATGGCGGTCCGGAGCAAAAAAAACAACGAGTAAGACGACAAAGTCGGCGGCGAAAAGGAAAGATATATTTTACTACATGAACGATGAAATAATTCGAGCATTAAGCATTAAGTGATTTTGTCTTTGAACAAACATGATTCGGCAAGTCCATATCTACAGAGAAGCATATCTGTCACGGCGAGTTAAGTCAGAATTGGAAATGCAAGCAATCGGAACATACGGTGTACAGTCAAGTCTATGTGGTCGGATCAAGAGCAAGTAGCTGGGTCATATCATGATAGATGCCGGGTGCAGGATCCAGGAGCTCAAGGACTGGGGGAGGAATGGCTAGGCCTGGTAAAGAATGAGAGAGTCGACGAGGGATAATTGGTGCACGGCGAAAATAATTAAAAAATGTTTGAGTATAGAATTCCGCTACGCCCTTCTCCAACTCTTCGATCTCGCCCATTCGCCATCTGTATTGATCTACATTCAAGATAGGAGGTTTTGTGCCTGGCCAATCCCTCATGAGTGTTTGGAATTTAAGAAGGTACCGGCAACGCTCCTCAGAATCGTAGCTCGCAAGACCACGGTTCGCCTCTGGCAATGTAGCAATGAGCAAGTGTCCACTTGGGAAGCATGCCGAAATAAGATCCTGTCGAGACAGCATATCCAATTCCGAAGTATTATTCCCGATCGATTCCGCGTGGATGCGTAGATCAAGGGCTAAGAGCTCTTGTCGAAAATTGAGCTCGGCCATCTCCCAAAGAATCTCCTCGAAGTCCTGGTCACCAAGGGCCGAAAAATCTTTGCCCATCCACGTTTCGTTTCCAGTAAGCAGCTCCGATCCCTCCGGATTCTCAGCAAAAGAAACCCCTTCCATCTCAAGACAGTTTTGGAGGAAATCCTTCAAACTGTCTCGACGGATGGCACTTTTCGTGGGCCTCTGATCCGTTTTGCTAGTTGTAGCCTGCGGCGAGATGTAGTCAAGACTCAGGAGCGTGCGCCATGCCTTGCCAGACATAGGTTGTGCATCGGAGTTCTTGGCACTGAATCGATGAATCAACGCGGAGCGATAGCGAAGCCAGCTGCGGAAACATGCATCGCGGCGTGCCCTGTGCTCAAGAGCTATAAATAACGCAGGCTCTGGAAATGCATATCCAAAGTCAGTCGGCGTTACATTAGACTCGACTACATTGGTCTTTGAACGATCGACATTTCGAAGTGCACTGCGCCATGCCGGAATCGCGGGAGGGTAGATTGGGTCATTTGGGTCATCGAATTTGTCGCGGCCTTGAGGATCATAAAATGCAGATTTTTCTTTGGTCCTTCTAGCGTCTTCGCATCGGCAGTTAGATCATAATCATGGCGAGGAGTAGGGAGTAGCTTACAAGGGCCGTACCTCATGGCACGTGCTTGACGGTTGGTGAGAGAGTTGGAAGACGGAGGTGGTTCAGAGCGAGGTACGACACGTGAGAGACCGAACGGGTTTGGATAAGCATGAAGGTTCCGAGTGAACCGTATCATGGCAGCATACTTCGCGGTGGTGGCTGGTCCACGATATACAGTTCTGTATGTTGGCCGAACATGCTCTTCCGTTGGAATGAAGCCTTCGGGAGTACGCGCGGTGACCACTTCACGAATCCGCATCGTATTGATGAGTTCAGAAGGTCGAATAAGGTAAACGGGTATCATCGCACGTTGAAGATCGGCACAGACAGTGAGATCCATGGTGAAGGCACCGATGATGCGGGCTACCTTGGTATCAGGCTCAACGGGCAATCGACCAAGCATCCGTGGTTCGTAAATGTCGATCAGATCAAGGATTGCGAGAAGCTCTAGGAACATACGCTGCGTTTCGCGAACTAGAAGCTGCATCGTTCCCAAGGGTGCCGGAAGCAGTGAAAGGCGGTCCAAGAAGGTTGGAATCAGCGTCGCGTATTGGAGAGCTAGAGTCGCTTTCTTGTACTTCTCATCGCGGGCACGATTCACGGCCTCCATGCAGGCGATGCGAAGACGAGCAATATATGTTCCCCGGAACCGCCCAATACCCCAAAGAACAGCATCTTCCCATATGAACTCATCTCTAGTCGGCATCCACCACATAATCGACAAAGGGTCTTTCGGATCACGAGGAGGGTATCTGATGAGAGGAAGATGGGCCAGGGAGGGTATGAACAATTGGGGCCAAAGCAGAGGGTCATCGTCGGCGTAGCGCAAATTCGTACGAAGATAAAGTGGACGATCACCACCGAGAGGAGGGTAGTGTATTTTTTTACAGTTGGGGCTTGTTACGATGCTTCGACCATTCTCGATTACTGCTCCGACCAACCCGTCGAATGGTTGGATGGCTTGGAGCACAGATGAGATCCAATACCAGGGTTAAAGTATGCACAAGAATACCTTTTTCGTCAAACTCGTTCAAGCGACGTAGCAACAGTGAATGGTCCGCACTCAAAGTTTCACTAGAAGGAGGCTGAGATATAGCTGGCGTATCCATGACAGAAAGAAGCGTGGTATTCCGAGCGAGAGCAAAAGCAACAAGAAGAGAGAGCGAATGCAAGTTCGCGAGGAAAATCGAGAGGGCAGGTTCTGGCGGCGCAGGACACGAAAAGCGAGCTTAAGGAACAGCCGACGTCACGTCAAGCTGTATGAGCTACCAAAGGTATTACTCAAGACTTGTGGTTCACAGGTAGAAATGGTAGACACGTAGGCAAGCCAAGGGACGAAAGATAGCTGGAGGTGGAGAATCGGAATGGGAAGAATCAGCCGACGTATCGTCAAGCTGAGCAAGCTACCAAAGGTATAACTCGCGAGGGAACACAGGTTTCTGAGCGTTGAATATTGAATGAATGAGCGTTACTCGAAGGTGCTGGTCAAAGAGTCGATGACGGACAAGTTGAAGTTGATTGTCGCAGCCAAACAAATATCACCAAATCGTGGCATGTGAAGTTTTGTTCAGAGGTTCTTTCAGCATAGCAAAGTCGTCTCAACCAGTGTTCCCACCAGCGACTGGCTCGCTATCCAAACCTTCCTTCCTTACAATCTTCTTGTTGTGGGTCAGACGTTCTGTCGCCCACCCAATCTGATGCTACATCGGTTGGTCTGGCTTGGTCATCGCCCTCGGGTTATCTCTGGTCATTGCCCTCGGATTATCTCTGGTCGTGTTTCATCCTTGGGGTCATCCATCGCCCATCCAATCTGATGTTCCTCCGTTGGTTTCACTCCCGAGTCATTCCTGGTCACCCTGTTTCCTCTCTCTGCAGGTCAGACATTCTGTCACCTGCCTCATCGGTCGGCGACTGATTCCTTCAAACACATTTACGTGGTCTTTTCACATTCGTCATGGAACTGTTTTCATTACACCTGCTCTTTGGCCAGTGGAAAGAATTCACCTGATCAAGCCCATTCGACAGCATCTGCGCCTACGACGTGTGGATTTCTTTCACCTGCATGACTTTCACTCGACCAATTTGTATGTGAGCCCCCTTGATCTTCAGACAGTCGTATTTTCTGATTACGGTTCAAGGTGGTCTCTCGTTGAAATGAGATGTACCTCCCTACGGGTACCTATCGATGGTCGATATCCCGTACTCCGGGAAGCTGCGGACGACATCCGACTTGTTGGAGGTGGGACACCTAGAACGATGCACGCATACACGCTCTACTCGACGCCACTTCCCCATTAACATCCATCCACCTCCTATCTACTACCGCCTACTCTGGGACGCTTGCGGATGCATCTGACTTCATGGAAGTGGGGGCACCTAGAACCCTGCGACGCATTTGAACTCTGTCGACGTCATTTTACGCCAACGCGCGCCCGTTTCCTTTCGATTACCAACGAAATCCGGCACGCTCGCGGATAACATCCGACTTCATAGAGGTGGGCGCGCTTAGAACCGTGCAATGCATTCGAACTTTGTCGACTTCATCTTTACCAACACGCATCCGTTTCCTATCAACTACCAACCAATTGCAGGACGCTTGCGGATAACATCCGACTTTGTGCAGAACCAGGGGATGTCATGCGGTTTACGGGTCTTCTATTGGAGGAGACGGGGCCGCTTGCATCAGATTGGAGAGGCGTCCTTGGCCTGGGATACGATGCTGCCTCCTCATACCGCTGGCTCATGTCACTCGTAGAGCTTGGCGGCTCTCGTTCCGCATGGAAGGACCTTGCTTCTCCTTCTCACGGGCCCTCTGTGTCGGAGTCCATCCCCGATCCGCATCCCGTACTCACGCCCGCTCTCGTTCCGTGGGCTCTGGCCTGACTCGCTCCGGGATGGGTTCAGCAATTGAAGGACGAATACCTGCCGGACCCGTAGATCTGATGCTGGCTGTGCTACCTCGCCTGGCGAGCCCAGACTGAGGTCTTGAGATGAAGGTGTCATCTTCTGGCGTAGTGATTGGGAGCTCAATGGCGAGCAGCGGATAAGCTTAGTAGCGAACTCAGGCTGATCGGCTTCGGGCATGGATACACCCATGGAGTAGTAAAACCGTTACTATCATATGTTTGGGTAGAATGACCGTATCTTCGGACAAATTTTGACACGGATGACATTGAGACCTTTTTTTTCCGAACACCATCTCTGTCAAGTGACGAAGCGAGCCGTCCTTTGGCCCTAGAAAAGCAACGAGCGTTCCCTTGCTATCGAAATCATAATCCTTCGACTTTCCTTTCACCATGGACAGAGAGGTTCTCGAACACTTCTACATTCACATCGTCGTGAACCATCATGTAACGTTGTTCTGCAAACAATGCTTTCACGGGGAGCACGGTAATGCCAGGATTTCACCAGATGATGACATGTTCGATGCTCTCTGGTGGACCACCTACACCGATCTCTTTGATTGTGAGCGCTTTCACTTTGACGGGTTTTCAACTGCTCAAATTTTGTCCGAAGTGTGGGACCACTTTGCCTCCAGCATCCTTGCCCACTTGTGCATCTGTCAGTTACAACCAGACATTGTACGGTTCGATGCTATGAGGCGTCTCATGCGCATACGCGCACAGGAAGCCCTCCGCACCAGTATGCCGGTCCTCATGGATAACGCTGACAACATCGCCAACGCTAACAACCTCGCCAACGCTAACAACCTCGCCAACGCTAACAACCTCACCAACGCCGACAACCTCACCAACGCCGACAACCTTGCCAACGCTGACAGCGTTGCCGCCGCCGTGTCGACCTCTGCAATCAATGCGGACAATGTTGCCACCGCCGTTTTGACCTCCGACACCAACGCTGACAATGTCGCTGCCGCCGTTTCGACCTCCAACACCGACGCTGACAATGTCACCGCCCCCATGTCGACCTCCGACAGGAGGTACTGCATACCTCATGTGGTACAAAGTTTCGTTGGTCAGGTCTTCGCTGCGTACTAAATCTCGTGAATATCTCCTAGCTCAACCTTGCTGTTCGCAACTATTTCCAGTCGGTGGAATGGGACTAGTTACATTTGTTTGTATCGACATGTCATCCATATTCTTCTCGTTCCGATGGAAATCACAAATCGCTCTCTCCTTCGAGATAATCACTTAGAATTCGGAGAACTCATTGCGTGCTCAGAGAGCTTGGCTAAAGAATCTCATGATAACCACTGCGAACAGCTCTTCGCGTGTTCAGACACCGGATATAACCCATTTTCCGGGCCTCTCTATCAAACACGTATCTATGTGTTTACCGATGCACGCCAAATGACATCCATTTTTGTGCGCGGGCATGCCGTGTCGTTTGCTCTCAGTATCATGTGGTACGGAATCTGGAGCTACGGAAGGAATCATTGCGGAACAAAAAAAAAGCTTCAGAACATCAGTCTTGGTGAGTTCTTTCTTAACTGCTATCGGAGCTGTTTGCTTATCGAACTGAACATTGACGATGTCCAGCCTGACAGATCGCCGGAATACGAATCACAAAGCATGCTTCGCCCTCTTTTCTATGTCAGCGCGAATAGCGAGAGTCTAATGATATGAATGTAATGTTCTATTATTCTTTGCAAAGAGCACTCTTTATTCTGATGCTATGTTCTACAATGTTTAGCATCGGGAACGATGAATCCTATTTTGTCTGCATGAAATACGTCCGGAATATCATTAGGAAGGTCTTTCAAGTGTCATTCCGCACCTCCTGGTACCATAGCCTCGTCCACCTTGGCGCTTACGCATTATCATTCTGAATCTTACGATTTGTTCATATGAACAAAGTCCACATTGCTCGGTAGCTTATGTGTTATCTTTCGGCGAAGACTCTCGAACAATTCGCCATCTCTCTGCACGAGACGAATCACCTGTCATTGTGTCTATCGCTCCTGTGTCAAATGTAGTCAAGATGCACTGGGCGTGCGGTACGGACCGTATGCTGCAGTCGGATGGACAACGAGGATTTCAATTCTTTCTCCCCCTCCAATGCGGATGGCTACGGACCGCTGTTTGTACGAATTGTGCGCCTGGAATTGTATAAAGGATGCTGAAATAACCGATATCCTCCAGCATTCGCTTCTCAGACCTCCTCTGCAATGGCTCGCGGCAAAGCAAAGGCTCCCTCTCGTGTTCCGGCTGTCGCGCCAGATGACCGCGAGGAAATCAACATCGACGTTACGGACACCAGCTCCGATGATCAAACTGAAGCTACCGTACCCATGAGGCGTGCGGTTGGCACCATCGGTATTCCATTTATTAGTCGGTTCTTTCTGCGATGCCTCTAATCATTGCATAGGTGGAACACTCGCCGCCCCGTCGATCCAGTCCTTGGAGTCGTCGGCCACCATCTCCGTTGGTCCTGCGCAAGACATCGCCTTTTTTTTCTCTGAGAAAGATCGCGACAAAGCGGTGAAGAGGTTGTGTCTCCGTTGCGCGTACGTTTATCCGCTCGATCACTTTTCTGTTTCCTGACCTATTTCACCGAAATAGCGAGCAAGCAGAGAAGGATCCCGCGATGTTTTCCAACAGAAACTTCGCGTACTCTCAGACCACGTCGAACTCGGTTTTACGGAACCATCTCGAGAAGTTCCACAAGGATGAGTACCTCGAACTGGCTGCAGCGAAGGGCTGGCCTGTGCAGCTCGCTGGGGTTAAGGCAGAGCATCTGCGCCAGCTCGCTCTCCAGACCTCTCAGGCGCCCAAGGTCATCAAGCCACCCTTTTCGCCATCGACTGTCCTCGACAGGCTCGTCAAGTTCATTGTCTCCAACGATCAGGTACCTTCTTTTCCGAGTCGATTTAACTGATCGCCCTCCTCACTCATTATGCCTCTCAGGCTATAAATGTCGTCGAGGACCCTCATTTTCGCAACCTTTTGGGGCTGTTCCGACAGGATTTTGACCAGGACAGTCTCCCGCACAGGACCAAGATTAGATCCGCCATCATCGAGGCTTGGCGAAACTGGTTTGTGGAATTCAAGGCTGAATTGAAGGTTAGTTCTGGCCTGCTTGTCATTGAATCATGTACTCTTTTCTAATCGATCGTCAGGGAGCGGCCGGTGCACCGCAGTTCACTATGGATTTGTGGAGCAGCAAGAGCCGACAAACCTACCTCTGCATCACGGTCCACTACACGATGTACGAAAACCCTCAGCGATTCGAAGGTCTCCAATTGCGCACCAGCCTCCTCGCGTTCCATTCTGTCAAAGGGAGGCACACTGGCGAGAACATCGCGTCGATTGTTTTTAGGTTGTTACAACGCGCAGGGATCACAAATATTGATGTAAGTCCATCATTGCACTGTCCATCTCCTTTGGATGTCTCACTATATAATCATGTAGCGTTCACACTGGACGCTCGATAACGCTTCCAACAACGAGACATTCTGCCGATCCCTTGCTGGCCTTTTCCGTGCCGAGAATCCTGAGTCAAAGTTCACTCAGCCGGAAGGCCAGATTTCCTGCTTTCCTCACGTTATAAACATCTGCTGCCAGCACACCCTAAAGGCCCTTGCTGCTGCTCCCACTGGCACCACCGACGATGATGACGAAAGCGACGACGACAACGACGACGACGACAACGACGACGACGACGATGACAACGACGACGACGACGAAGACGAAGACGACAATGGCGACGACGATGACGACGATGACGACGACGACGACGACAATGACGACGACGACGATGCCATCCTCTCTGGTGATATTCTCACGAAGGTGCGAAAGCTTGCGAAGGCCGTGCGAGCATCAGGGCAACGTCAAGACCTATTCAAGGAAATAATCGAGCTCGGGAACACTCTCAACTGGTGGCGAGACGCAGAGAACAAGCCTATCAAGCTCAAATACAAGAAGCTTATACTGGACTCGAAAACTCGCTGGGGAAGTACGCTTTTGATGCTCATCCGAGCCCTCGAGCTTCGCGGTGTAGGTCCGCTCTTTTTCCTTATTTGCATATTATTGACGTCTTGTTTCAGCCACTTACGCAATTTTTGAACCCAAGTAACGTCGACACCCAGGCGCTGCATAGGTTTCGCCTGATGGACGACGAGTGGAAGCGCGTGGCGGATATCGTAGGAACTCTCATGGTAAGTACTAGCTCTTCTTTTGATTTGCATGTGGCTTACGCGGACTCAGATCCCGCATCAGGTCCAGCACGTCATGGCGAAAGAGAAGACTCCTGTCCTCGCCGGCGCGATCCCGTCTATTGAACGTTTCATGAGTCGCTGGGAGCGTCTCGCTCGCACCATTCCCCGCCTCAGCGGTCCTATTAACATCGGCCTACAGTACGCATACAAATACTATTCACGCATGGACAAAACTACCGCATACGTGATCGCGATGTGTGAGTCAAATTGTATTACGCATCCTGAACGAGCTAATTTTCTTTTTATAGTCATACACCCTGCATTTCGTCTAGCTTGGATTCGGGAGCACTGGGACGCTCCTTGGTATGCGCATGCGGAAACCATCATCAAAGACACAGTACGTGGGACTTTGGAATCTGATTGGCGAAGTTCTCACATGTTGCGACGCAGATGCTGGAGTACCGCGAGCGCTTGAAGATCGGCGACATGGGAAACATGGACAAGCCGAAGAAGACCACCTCTGGCTGGCTCAATTTGGGCCTTGCGACTGAATTTGGTGAAAGCGACGATATGAACTGGGGAGGTTCTTCCAACACCCGTGGATCACTAACCGTTGAACAGGAATTTCGCACCTATGGAAACGGTCACCTCTCGGGGATCGATATTGATCTCTTGAAGTACTGGGAGGTTAGTGCCCATATTGAGGTCTGTTTGGTGCATTCACGCATTATTTTTTTGATAGCTTCACCGGGAGGAGTATCCAACCATTCACGCAGTCGCGTTGGACTTCCTGGCCATCCAAGCTTCAGCAGTTCCTTGCGAACGGGCGTTTTCCTCGAGCGCTGAGACTGACCGGTTGAGACGCAACAGGATTCACCCTTCGCTCATGGAAGCCCTACAGATGCTGAAATTTGCATACCGTAACGGCGTCGACTTCGTCACCACTCCCTCCATTCGACGCATGGCACCGCAAGTTCCGTCGGTTGATCTCCTTGCCGACATGGTCAACCCGGACATTCAGGACAACCTTCGTGAAGATGCTCTGGATATGGTGCTCCAGCTGTCGGCAGAGCCAGGGGATGATGAGGTCTTTGACGAGGGTCAGCTCGAGAATTGGGTCTTTGTTTGATGGGCTCTTTCCAAAGAGGTCGTTTCTTAGCCCTTACATGCGGTCCTAGTTTCCTAACCTTCTATATGCGTTCTACTCTTTTTGGACTCACAATCACTGATATCACCGATGAAATATGTCGTATTCCTTCCCATCTGTACTACCAACGTTGTTATCTTTTCCGCCGAACCATGATTTTCCCTAAGCTTGTGACGGAAGCGGAGATTAGTCGATTTTATTTTCCCCAGTTGGACAGTCTTAGAGGTCCGACGTTTGAACGTTGAAGCTGAACGTCGAACTTCGATCAAACCACGGGACTCCTTTCTTGTACCATATAACTCACGCTTCAAACGCTCCTTACGCCTCTCGTTTCACTTCAGTCCAACCTATTCAATTCAAATAAGGCAAGTGGTTCTCTCACTTAGCCTGTGTTAAAGGCCATTGACCATCTTGTAGACAGTTGTCGTGCACGTCTGCAAATCTTACGATGGAATCTCTTCCCCCCGGTATAGTTAGAATCTGTGGAAAATATAGATTGAGGAGAAAGATAGGTTCAGGGTCATTTGGTGCGTTGCGAATGTCCTCATATTCAGAGTACTGGAGCTAACGGAAACAGGTGATGTCTATTGTGCAACTGATATCATTACTGGGGATACCGTTGCTGTGAAGATGGAGGCGGACGACACCCAAATTCCAAAGCTCAAGCACGAGTGGCAGGTGTACAAGGCACTTGGTGGAGGTGTCGGCATTCCTCGCGCGCTGTACTTCGGTACAGAACTCAACTACACGGCGCTGGTAATGGATCATCTGGGACCATCTCTGGAGGAGCTATTCATTGCCTGTGGTCGGAAATTCACCCTCAAGACCGTTCTCATGTTAGCTGAAGAGCTGGTGAGTGTATCGGATTGCTTTTTCAAAGTTCAAGCCCTGGTGGCATTGTGTTGCGGCCGTGTGCAGCAACACACTAACCAACTACATACAGATCACCAACATCGAATATATCCACGAACACTACTACGTCCACCGCGACATAAAGCCCGACAACTTTCTCCTCAACACTCGACGGGACCAGAGCCAAGCGCAGGTCAGCATCATCGATTTCGGCCTCGCAAACAAGTACCGCGACGCAACGTCTCAACGCCACATCCCATCTCGCAAATACAAGTCTCTCACTGGTACGGCACGCTATCTCTCGATCAATGGCCACTCGGGTATGGAGCATTCACGTCGCGATGACCTCGAGTCTCTCGCCTACGTTCTAATCTACTTCCTCTGTGGATCACTTCCCTGGCAAGACCTGGAAGCCAGCACGAAGCAAGAAAAGTATCACCGTATCATGCAGAAGAAAATCGACACCTCCCCACTCAAGTTATGTATTGGCCTCCCCTCTGAGTTTCGTACCTTCCTCGAATACACGCGCGCACTTTCGTTCACTGCAACCCCGGATTATCACTATATCCGACAACTCTTTCACCATGCCTTCTCGGCACATGGCTTTCACTACGACAACATTTTTGATTGGACTTCAAAGCACATGGGACCCAGTTCTTCGACGCCTTCCAACACATACCTGACACATGCGCTGCCACATGCTCGGGTTCGCCGGATGTGGCAAGAGTCTTCGGACTCTTCCTGATGTGACAGTTCGATGTTGGCATTGGTTGACATTTGACGACCTCCCAATGTGCGTCCTATCTCTTATTTCTTCGGAACATCATCTGATCATTTCCCATATTATTATCTTTATAATTCAGGACTCATCTGCCTCATGACCATCTATTCCACACTCCTTTTCTGCCCAATGCCCCCACATCTCTCGACTCCATCTTTCAATTCTTGACATTGGATTTTCATCGCGGCGTGTGGATTCCGGAATTCCGATCACGCTACAGTTGGACTCTGGAGGTTTTGCCGGGTCTGACAGGAGAGGAAATTCACTGTTATTACTACTATTACCTTGATATGTCCAGTAGCATCCTATATACATATTGTCTATTGCAGTCTTGTCTTTTGCTCTGGCCTTCAATCCAGCTCAGAGCCGACTCGAAGCTGGCTTCGAGTCGGCTCAAGCCGGCTGGATGTCAGAATGTACTCAGCCGGCTCCGAGATCGCTGAGTCAGCCAGATAAGATAATGCTGGCATCACTCGGCAACTCGGCCAGCCAATAAGCGGCTGGCTGAGTTTCGGCAACACTACCCCACACTGTGATGTAGTTTGTGGTGCTTATTTCGTTTTAGCAGGGTTGCGGAAAGTTTTACTACGCGTTTGATGGGGAGGGTCGGCGGGAGGACTGGATTCTGATTCCGAGTCATCCGTGGAGGAATCATCGTCGTCATCGTCACTATTCCAGTCTCGTAGCTTTACTCCATCAAATGTAAAGTCTATGTCGTTTTCGGCGGTGTTTCGTAAAACCGTTCCCTTTAATTTGTCAAGGGACTTTTCTGAGATGTCAATAAACCGTAAAATGCTGTTGGGCAGAGTAATGGTTTTCCGTGCAAAGTACGGTATTACACGGAACGCGCCGACTTTATTTTGCCAGACTGAACCGTCCAATTTGGATAAAATGTAGGCACCGCCCTGGTCACGGGCGATGACCACCATTGGTCCCATGTATCGCGGTTTCATCTTTTTATCCAAGGAGGACTCGACCGCTGTGTTATGGACGAGTACTAAATCCTTGGGTTTGAAGACGTAGTCTTTAATCGAATATTTATGGTCTTTCTCATATTGGATTGCGCGCTCAATCTTTTCTCGGTCGACGCGATCACGCATTTCGTCTACGTGTTGTCTGTGTTTTGCTAAAGCCTGGGCGTGGAATGCAATTAATTGCGAGGTGGTCAAAGGGCCGTCTGGTAATTCCACAAGCCAAGTCGCTTCAGTTATATCGAGCGGCAGGATGGGATGCGCTCCCGTGGTCAAGAAGTATGGGGAACAGCCCAATCCTTTCCTGATAGTCACACGGTCGGCCCACATAACGTGGAAGAAAAACCAATACCACTTGGAAACGTCTCCACCAGTGGCTTTGTACAATGCTTGACGGACGTCCCAGTGTGGTCGTTCAATTTTTCCATTCGCTTTCGAGTTGTACGGGGAGATCGTAATACCTCATACACCATATTTCTGCTTCAACCACTTTAAGGCGGCGAGGAATGGTGGCCCATTGTCTGTTACGATTAGGGCCAAGGAGCCCCATCGGCAAATAATGTCTTCGAACAACCACGTTCCTATAGTTCGTCCAGTTTCCCTGACAAGTGGTCGGCCTTCCATCTAAGAGGATAGGGAGCATCGTCCGTGAACAATATATTTGCATTTATTGGACGTGGGGGTCATGTTCATTGTATCGGCATGGAGGACTTGAAATATAGAGGGCGTGTGTGTAACTGTCGGTGGGATTGCTAAGATTGTCTTCTGTCTAGTCTGACAGATGTGACAAGTCTTCACATACCAACTGACGTCGCTCTCATATTCCGGCCACCAAAATGGTTGTCCAATTAAAGACTTCATAGCGTAAAAGCCACGATGTCCAAGACTGTCATGGGCAGCACGCATCATGTACATGCGATGTTCCTTGTCTACTACGAGATGATGCGCGGAGTTTAAACCGCAGTGGTACAATTGTCCGTTTCGATCTAAGAAGAATTGCCGTGCGAATCGTGAGGCATGCAAATATTCTTTGTCTGTCATTGCCTCTGGATGCATGAGAGGATCGGCTAACCAGGTTTTCACAAATGCTAGTCGGGCATCCTTCCCTTTTCCTGCGTTGGTACGGTGTCCTTTCTGATATGGTTCTCGTTTCTCAGGATCCCATTTTAATTCTAAATCTGGGATTAAAGGCTCCCCCAGGAACTGAGCAATATGTCCTGGCAAATCTCCATGTTTAACATCGTTGTCAGCCATCTTTTGTCTGAGGCCGTCTTTCTCTTCCCTTACTAGAACCCTGGCATCCATCAAGTCCTGTTCAAAGTCTGCGATCGAATGCGGCCAGGTCTGAATGTAGCCCCCTCTGGTATCGATTTCTCCTTTGAAGTCTTCAAATTCTAAAGGGTCAAAAGCAGTGGTGTTCTTGTATTTCGTGTCTTTTTCAGGGAACTCAAATCCCGGAGGTCTGATCAGGATATCTCCTTCGGTGTCTGCCGGATATTCTTCGTCGTCCGGCTGCCATTCTCGTCTTGACAGTCCATCCGGTCTGAAAGTCTTTCCAGGTACATGTCGTAGTACAAAATGATACATTAGAATGTGATCGATCCAATGGTTTACGGTCGCGTTCGGCGCGTAGCCTGGATTATTCAACATCCCTTTCAGGTAGGATGCATCAGTTTCTACGATTAGTTTTTGGCATCCCAACAACCAATATTTCATGTTGTCTAGAGCACGGTATAAACCGAAGAGCTCTCGTTTAGATTGCGAGAAATGGCTCTCTCTGTCGTTCAAGGTGATTGATCCGAATCTCGCGTAACGTTTCCGTGTTGCATCATCGGGATCCTCCTGATAAATATAGAATCCCACCGCTTGATACGACATATCGACGGCTAGTACTACCGAAGTAGACCAGTCGTACCTAATTGGTAGTAGAGCGGGGCAATTCGTAACGGAGTCTTTCAATAGCTGCATCGATTTTTCTTAGTCGGGTCCCCAGGTAAAGGGGACGTTTGCGCGAGTCAATCTATTTATAGGTTCCGCGATCTTAGCGAAGTCCTTGATAAACATGCGGAGTACCCCACAAGTCCCTAGGAAGGATTTTACATCCGTGAAGGTCTTGCAGGGGCCCCAACGGGTGATGACTCCAACGTGATCAGTTTTAGGCTTTCGGCCTTCGTATGTGCATCTGTGTCCTACGACAACAATTTCTTCGGCGCACAAAGTTGATTTGTACTCTGAGAAGGTTCCTCCAGCATTCCTCATGCGCTCAAGGATTCTCATTATGACGATCATGTGTTCCCAAACAAAACGGCGGATGCCCGAGTTTTCTGGTATTGTTTCATAACCGCCGCCGGGTAGTTCGTATTGGGTTAAGGGTCCTCCTACAGGCACATCGTCTATAAAAGGACTGGTCCATTCTGGTATTTCGTCTTTCAGAATATAAGTGACATCGTCGTGGAATATAGGGACTGAATTCGTCCAGCCCATTAGTAAGGTCACAAGTCATAGAGCTCCAAAGGGAGTTTGGAAGGTTGTTAGGTCGCGGGATTTCTTGTCTAGTAGTCTCTCATCATAACCAACATAGAGATCAAACATGCCGCCACACGAACGTCCTGCAAACCTATTGGCAAGTTCGTCTGTCGCTGGTGGTATACCAGAGTGTGCAATAGTAACCTTATTCAGAGGCTCGAGACTGTGTACAAGCCTCAAGCTTTTGCCATCTTTCTTCAGCACGGTAAACCACTGTGAGCGGTATGAGGAGTTCGAAGGCTCATACACGCCAGCAGCGATTTTCGTCTTGATGATTTTGCAAACTTCGTCATATATTCCAGGGGGAACGGGGATATTTCGTAGTACCCACGGCGTATGCGGAATGACGGGAATCTCTACGGCTGGAAAGAAATCCTCTCGGAATCTTCCTCGTTCGGAGTCGTCCCACGCAAACGCCTTGTTCTCTAGTGATATAGCTTGGTGTACTAATTTCAACTCTTCAGGCCACAAGAAACCTGTGTCGTGTAATTTGTGCATAGCATCTTTCCGTTCCTGATTGTATCTTCCTGTCGGCGTAAATTCAGGCGGCCGGGGACTCAACTTGGGTAAGTTCGCCAAGGGGTCTCCGGTTATATTTCGTTCTATCCTGAATTTATGCGGTAAATCTGCCAATACTGGTTTGACTTTCTTATCCACGGGTTTATACTTCTTCCCCGCGAATACCTGTCGAATATCTTTGACAGGATCTTCTTTTCGTTCTTCGCGTTCTCTTTCAGTTATTACTTCCTGCGACATCAGTCCGGTCATTGGACTGACGGAGGTTTGTAAATATGCCGACAAGGTGTCTGCATCTTTTAACTCAACATCTTCGTTCTTCAGGTAGTTGGTTAAGTATAGGTCCCTTATTTTGGTCTTCGTAAAGGTTCCTTCGTCTTCCGCGATCGAGTATCCATTTATCACAAGTTCTCCAGCCGAGTCATAACCAACCGTAACAGCGATTTCTCCTTGATCTTCAATCAAATCCTCGAGTGCTGAAAAACCTCCGTAGTCTTTTCTCGTTTCAAGATTTCAGGGGGTCTTCCTTGCTCGTAGGTAGGAATCGTGGATCGGTGTCCGGTATTGGGGTCTTTAATCGTAATCATTTGCCCTCCATCTCGTGTATTCTGGATGCAACTTTCGGTTAAGGCATCAAAAGGTCTCCCGAGGAGTACCTTATAAGCTGGGTCATTTATAATATGCACTTGTAGGTACAAGGCGATATCACCAAATACAAAGGGAACATTTCTTGACAAGCCGAGAGATTTCTCAACTTGCTTGTTCGCGCTTTGCATGTGGATATGTATGTCCGGGTCCCATTGCAGCTGCAAGGATAACGCCGTCGCTTTGCCCATAGATACGATTTGTGATCCCCCGTCGAGGATCGTTTCTATTTCGCCGGTTTTGTTTATCAACGGATAAACCGCTCTAAGGCCTTGGGATTCCCGGGCAATGTAAATCTCCCTCGGTTTCTCACCAGGTGCCAAAGAGTCGAAGTACTGCACAACGGGATCGTCTAGTACAACCGAACCTGAAGGAATTTCACCTCCTGCAGCCGATGTGATCATAAACATTGCCGGCGGTAGGTTATTGACATCGATCGGCATCCCCGTTGGGTAGTCTCTCCAAAGGTTTTCCAAATATATCATTTCTTCCTCAGTCATTTCTTTGACTAAGGCTACTCATTCCGGTTTATCTGGCGGCACTTTCGGTTTGTTCGGCGGAACTCTCTTCTTCGTGATCAGCCTTTTAAGTGCTTCCTGTAGCTCCTTAGACGACGTCAAAAGTTCTTCAGCCGACAGGGTTATGTCCGCGTCCAGGAATTTATTAACAATCCTTTGGATGCGATCTTTATCCTCTATCGGTGCTTTGGTTTGGTAGGCAGGCCCCGAGATGTCAGGGACAGGCTCTACGCGATCAGGTCGCCTATTCTTGGTGATTGGCACATACGTCACAGCAGGAACTTCCTTATATGGTAAGTCTTTATGATCATCCTTCTGATCATCCTGCTTTTCTTCTACAGGTGTGGACGGTCTACTGTAACGAAGTGGGTTTTTAGGAGGCCTCGGTGGAGGCCCCCTCTTTGGATCTCTCGTTCTCTCGATTTCTACCACGGGTAGCGGAGGAAGTCGTTCGCGAAACGGGCTTCGCAGAGGACGCGGAGGAGGACCAGCCTTCTCCGGTTCTGAATCGGTATCGTCGTTTTCTGATTTTCTTGGGCTTGTCTTTCTTCGGTTCTCCGACTCAGTAGATGATTGCTTCTCAGCCCTAGCATTTTCGTTACCATCCTTCGTCTTCCTCGAACCTCTCAGAAACCCTGATGGACAACCTCTAGGAGACCCTTTTGGGATACCATGAGAGATTCCACTAGTTTTTCTATGCGGTCGAATCGGTCTTCGGGGACAGGAGGGCCTTGTGGTATAGGTTGTCCTCTTTGCACCAACTGAGGAACGGGCTGTTGTTGTACCGTCGGTCGATACTGTAGATTATTCGTCGCTACAGTCTGCTGAGCAATTACAGTCTTTAAATGTTCGATTTCTTTGTCTCGATCGTCGTGTGTTTCTTCTAACTGGTAGGCCGACATTACGGCTGACATACAGGTTACATCGTCAGTTAAACCGGCGACATATAACTGCTGTCCTTTAGTCTTGCCCATAAAATCTAACATGCGTTCCCTCATGCTCTTATTTCGAGGGAAGGACGGAATCGGGGTCTTGTCGAATAGGTGGACTTGTCCGTTGACCAAGGTTACCAAACCGTCAGTCTGGTCTTGGGATACCTTCGGGCAGACTTTAATTCCGTGCCCTATTTCTCCGCAATACAAGCAGTCCGTTTTCTTCCAGAACTCGCTTGCTGCGCCTCCTTGGCCATAAGCCTCGGTAGGTCGTTGATTGATCGGTGGTCTATAGGCTCACGCCGCGTTCTTCTGTTTTAATTCAGACGCCATATAATCTTTGAAGAGGACTATTTCTTCTTCCATCTTGATTACTCGGTCAGGGTCTAAATTACTGGTCTGTCCGGCGTACGAGACACCTGTTCCAGAGGTCCTGGTTATGGCCATAAACTTAGCAGTGTCCATAACCTGATCTAAGGTATATGGGTCTTCGCTACCATCGTTTTCTGCTTTTCCAGCCGTTACCTCGGATATTCTGATTAAGTCTAATCTTCGTTCGACTTTGAGACGGAAGGCCGGGGTTAAACAACCTAGGAACTTCTGAACAAGTTCTCGGTTGGACACCCTGGGGTCTTTGTCATTGACCTTCTTAAGTAGTTTCTCTGCCTCGGCTGCAAAGGCACGTCGTAAAGCTGAGATTTCGGCGACATTTTCTACGCCTAGTCTTTGGGTTTCAGCGCAAATATGGTCAAGTCATTTAATGGACCCTTTTTGGAACGCTTCAGCTTCAGGGTAATCTTTGAGAACCGCGGCCTTGAAATTCTCCCAAGTTTTAATAGTTAATTTCGTGGCTAGGATCTTTCAGAATTTGTAGGTCTCGTCGTCTATTAATCGGAGCACGTTCGTGATTTTCTTGTCTTCGTCGGTAACGCTGCACTCGGTAAATAACTCTTCGACGTCCTCAAAGAATCTCAATAAACCGGTGGGTTCAGAGGCTTTAAATGAGGGTGCTCCCTTGCTTCCTCGGGCAGGGAATTTCTTGTTCTGGGGGACTGTGGCCATCTGGTTTAGAGGTGGCATAGTTGGTCTGGATGTTGCGGGTGGATCAGAGTTTTCGGGCTCTGGTTCGGGTTCAGGTTCAGATTCTGGTTCAGGAGGTCGCGCTTTTTCTTTCGCGGCCGCTTTCTTAAGTTCCTGTTCCTTTCGTCTCACGGATGCTCCTTCTCAGGATAAGGCTTTCGCTCTGTCTCAGGTCGCAACAAATAAAGCAGTAGCTGTTGCTGCTGCTTTTGCTCGTTTCGAATTATTAGTCTCTCACTTTTTGGGTCGAGACGACGAAGCTTTCGCGTTTGCTGTGGTAGCGGTGGACGTGGTAACTCCGGTCTGAACTACTGGTTTAGATTTCTTCTTACTAGAAGATGCCTTAGACAGTTTGTTCGGGTTTTAATCACTAAGGTCATCTGATTGAGTATAAACTTGGTTCGGGTATCTCGTTTCGGAGGTACGGTCAAATAAGATCTGAAATGGCAACCCCTCGCGGTGGGCTCCAGATGAGATGCTGGGTTTGGGGTAGTCGTGAAGAGATGCAACGAATGAAGATGGCTCTAACCACCACACTCAATCCTATCCAC
Organism: Hypsizygus marmoreus; assembly: GCA_013433165.1. Classification (NCBI taxonomy): domain Eukaryota; kingdom Fungi; phylum Basidiomycota; class Agaricomycetes; order Agaricales; family Lyophyllaceae; genus Hypsizygus; species Hypsizygus marmoreus. Next base: position 3,100,504 of record CM024090.1, on the reverse strand, counting down.
TCAAATCACACTCAACACAACAACGACAAATGAACGGGTTCTTTGGGGTAGAGGACTGAGAAGCCTCACACCAAGTCAGGTTTCATATTTGACTGGGTTGTAGGGAAGATACTTCGAAGAGGTAGTACTCAACGAGAGGGTCTAGGTGATAGTATAGTGTCTCGAGAGACAACACTACTAGGGTCTGTATGGTTTTATAGTGCAGGCACTATGGGGGTTGGTTTGTTGGTCTAATAAAACTCTCTGCAAGTATTACGTCAATTCAATGGTCAGTTTTGAGTACACTGACTCGGTCTGAACTTTGAACACACTGAGACGAAGGGTGAACACATGGGTTCAAAGTACACTGACTTTCTAAACTCGAACACACTGGGACGAGGGTCGAGCATGCTAGCTCAAGCACACTGGCTTATGGGTCTTTGTTATCTCTTAGGTGCTATTAATACGGGGATCACGGTTGAGAGAGGTTTTGAGTCTTTCTTATTGCACGTTCATCTGCACAAATGAGATGGGAACTCTAGTCTGAATTTCTACAAATGTGAACTATCTACTATATACATGTGCGGCAATCGGTCTATGCCTACTAGAGAAGCCAGGTACCCTGTACCCTAAACAACTGCCTGTTCATTGGCAAACCATTGTGTGTCCATCGGAAACAAGTCCACAATTCCTCATGCATTCATCATTATGTTGAATGTGCTGCCGTAGTGTTTTACTGGCAGTTCAGTCAAATTGTATTATTCCTATTCATGGAAGAGCTCTGGAGAGGAAGGAGGATTAGCCTAAGCTTCCCCTTCCAATGTCTGTCAGAGCGCAACCGATCGTACTGAAGTTTTCCAGTGTCTTTTCCATTCAGTGGCCCAGAGAGTAACCGCGATCATGGCTAATTGGTCGCATCGCATAAGTCACGTGTGCATGGATCAGATTCGTTCCTGAGATATGATTGAGGAATTCGGGGTTTCCGTCTTGAGATCTGTCGGGAGCGTAAAGGTTGCTGCCCGAGCCCTCAGAGTCATCCGTGGTTACAGCGGGGTCTAGTTCAATACAATCCGGTCCATGCGCCAACTCCTTGGTTTGATGTATATTCCCACGGGATGCTTAGATCGAAGGGACTGGACAGGTCCCCGTCGATCTGATGCTTCGTGACCGAGTATGGTAAGACAATAAGATTCGTTATCAGCCTCGCCTCCTGCTGCACTGGGTGTGTCTGTCCTGCAAGGCAACAAGTCAACTAGCTGGAGTCTCGCTAATGACTGCAGTAATTCCCATTGGTTTGTGTCCAATGAAACGATAATTTCTAGTGAAAATGCGCAAATTCACGCGCAGACGCGAGTGCATCTTATCAGCGCGGTGACCCAGCGCCGGGTCCCTGTGAGCCTGGGACAGGCAAGCGGTGTCCCTCACCTAGGGCCCTGTATCCCGGGGAGGGGAGCATAGAGGCTGCTCAGCCTAGCGCACTCAGTTCACGTGTGAAGGGAATAGTAGTAGAAGTTGTGATTGAAGATGAGCGTGTCCATATTGGACACGCGGAAGCTAAGATACATGCAAGATTACATAATATTACCTAATAGTCCATGAGACCAAGCGTACATAAGAGGTCCTCGGCACCTCACTATCACAACAGCCCTACATCCATTGCGGGAGGCTCTGCGGCATCTATTTTGCTTTGCTTCGCATTCGAAGCAAGGAGAGATGGAGTGGACGACATAGAGCCTTCAGGTTCAGGGTCATCGGCTGTAGAGTACAGATACACTGCAACACCACTATAAGCTGAGATTCATGTTAGCCCATCTGAAAGAGGTAGTCGAGCATGAGCACACATAGCAAGATCTGCTATATGTTTCAATGAACTGCAAAAATTCCATGAAAGAATGACATCACCTCATGTCCATTGTATGTCGACACTCGAGCTCCTGTGACATGCTCAGATCTTGTTCTTTGGGTACCAGGAGTTTTCTTTGGGCATCCAAATCGACGGACACATGTTGTTACTGAATCCTCTTCTCCAGGTCCAGGAACCATTCCCCATTCCCCATTCCTCTCGAAGGAACTGCCCAGCATGCCTTCGGTCAAATAGATATCCATAAGGCAACTCTCCTGTGACCACGAATTGATATGGAGTGAGAGGCGAGAGGGCAAGCATTGAGAGTTCATGATTGACTTTCACAAGGGGGAGAGGGCATGATCCACGGGAGCACTCGTGAGGCATACATAGGTCATGTTGCCATACAGACCCATCCTTGAATGACATAGTAGGTTCATTTGAGGAGGAACCAAGTGAGATGCAGACATACCTCTCCAACTGATAAAAATAGGTCAGGACTGTACTCAGTGACAATCTGCTTGACGCAGTCCCTGTGACATTGCAGGACACTGATGCAGGATTGTCTTGCACTGTACAAAGTTTCTCGACCATTGGAAGAAGCAAGAGCATCTTCCCCGATGTTGAAAATGTGAACCTGATTGTCACCAAAAATGCGAACCTGATTGTCACTGGCAACCATAGCTCTGGAAGATAGTGCTGAAATGTCAGGATGTCGTCTATCAAGTCCTATCAGAGCTTACATTCTTGATGAATAGGGCAGCATCTGTGTACTGAAGATATTGGCCTGATGGCCTGTTTGAATCACTGCCCGGCAAACATATGGATATTCTTGAGAGTTATTAGCTGCATCAATTGCCCATATCCTTACAGTCATGTCATCACCCCCGCTCAGTAAGAGATCACCATCTCGAGCCCAGATTAGAGCATTGACACATCTTGAGAAGTTTAGCATCTACAGGTTGACACCACGTTGATTGCACATACCCAGTATGACCATGGTTTGTATCATCACCAAGAACGTTAACGCGATCAAGAGTTCAGTCTAATGCTGTGGATAATTTGGATCTCCTGGATCGTTCAGGGTTTAAGGACAATATAGGATAGAGGCAGGGATCAGAGAAGCGATGGTGGTGGTCAGTTCTCATCTTGGCTATCAAATGTGGTGGCCGGCTGGGGGAGCCCGATGGAGAGTTTCAGTTTCTCAATTCAGGTGCTAAGGGCCAATCACAATAGATATTCCACTGCTTCTTGATTTAAGTTATGCACTAACATGAAGATGCAAGGATTGTGAATTCAATGCTCTCTCCTACAATAGCAATGGGGGAAACACTTGTTCCCAGGATAACGCGACAGGACTATTAGAGGAAAGAGTACATAGGATTGACTACACAAGAGCAGTTAAGCAGACTCAGCAAAACCAATAGCATTCCTGCCAAGATCGTAAACGGTAAAGTATTTACGAAGGAACACATCACCTAGATCCATGTTATCAACCATTGCGCTCAAAGTTATGGACGAAACATACCGATAATCCAGAGTGAACCACCTGGAAGGTTGATATCCAAACCAGTGAAGGCCGAAATGCAGGTGCCCTGAACCTCAAGAATGTAATCACTGCCTTTCAGAGGGTATGGTTTGCCGCCGAAATAGAAGGAAAGCTCTGGAAGATTTGGGACTTTGGAACAGTCAACCTGATATTGTCCATTCCATGACTTCTTGGCACCAATCTGGGTGTTGAGCATCTCGGCCATATCGGTGGGAAGTGCAATGAGAGAGGTTCCTGTATAGCCTAGTCAGACAGGCATGCGAGCAAAAGAATCATGTGCAACAAACCAGTATCAATAGCTGCACCGGTGTTCTCGAGCTCTAGGTCATCATCACCAAACAAGACCTTCTCAAGCTCGACTTCCCAGTAAGCTTTGCGGTGCACTGGAACGTACGTAATCTTCCCCTTGTATGCTGAAGAATTGATGCCACTGAAGGTAGCTTCTCCTCCGTCTTCCTCGGAGGGGCCAACTCGGAATGAAAATACGGGCTCGTCAATCAGGCCTTGGTTGATCAAGTTATAGAAGGGGGGAGTAATATGGTTGACAGAAATGGTGTCATATGCAAGACCAAGGATCCCATCGAACCTGGTAGAGTTGGTCAGAGTAAGGAAATGATCATAAATTCATACGACGTACTTTCCGAATGCAAAAGCAAGGCCAGGCTCTTTGGTAGCCTCGGCGAAGTCCTGCTTCTTGATGGCAAGATCACCAATAGTGAGAACGTCATTCGACACAAAGCCCTCCATAGAACCAGAGCCATAATGAATAGAAAACTTAGAACCATTCGCTTTGTAGGTCGAAGAGGCAGACGAGTTGTATTTGGTGTGAAGGAAGCATGCGATTGATGTGCACTTTGTGCTGGGGACCCAAAGATTGCTTGACCTATAGAAGGACGTTAGGGGGTAAGCACAGCAATGAGATTGTGGACTTACCCAGTGTCAAGGATAACCTTGAACTAGAGTCACTGAATGATTGCTGAGAACTGCATGCATATATGCTATGATACTTACACTTTGAGGTGGGTTGCCAAGGGAGATTTCCGTGAAGTACTGCGCATTCATGAAGTCTACTCGACGCGTCAGCAAAGTCACAAATTGACGAGTGACGCACTGGTCAAGGGAACACTATGGCCACCCAGTATGGTCTCCTGAGTCCAGAATAGCGGCTCGCCATCCTTAGTAGAAGGGCGAGCTACACGGCGACCTGAGCCACCTGCAACCATAAGGGGAGTTTGCGGCATTTGAGAGCCATACTTCTCAGCAAGGTATGCGCTCTCGAGTGCAGGATTGCTAGAAGTTGGGGGGATCTTATGGAGCTTGAGTTTGTGGATACGACCAGCAGAAACGAGTGGAAGTAGGCCGAGGACGAGTGAAGTGATGATCATGGTTCAAGGTCAGGTTCTGTCCCAGCCCCGCAACCGAGCTGCGGCCAAGGCAACGACATGTCGCGGCATTTGCCGAGATTGCGCGAGTCATATTTGCTCTTGATGGCAAAGTGCAGGCCAGCTGGACGGCATGGTGGGTCTGATGCGAATATTGTCGAGGTGAGTGCTGGTGAGTGTCAGAGACAAATCACGCTAACACCGGTTGCTCATCACGGCGTTGACGGGCCGGACCGTTTAATGCCTTCAACCTTCCACCATCACCATCGAACTGAGGGAATATCAACTTCTGAATGGTCCTTGAACTTGTGGAAGATGTGCTTCTGAAGGTTCTGACCTTCTGCGATATTCGCGGCGTTCTCGCTGCTAGCCAGGTGAACAATCTGCTTCACTATCCGAGTCACCAGGCTACGTTGACAGATGATACTTCTGAACCACCAGGCAAATCGACAACTCCATGATCTTGCATTTTCAAAGCAAGTATGGATAGCGCTTGTTACCGATCTTCATTGTCGACTCTTCTTAGACCTTCCCTGTGGTGCACGCTTGGACGACTATTCAACTGATGAACTTATTAACCTCGTCAAGCACATCGTTCATGGTCCTAGCTCTTGGATGGCGACTACGCCTGCTCCCATCATCACACGTCAGATAATTCTGAAGCCTGAGATGTATCATGGACCCGGCGTCCTGAATTGGGAAAACCAGCCGCAGCTGTTCCCAGGCGGCGCATTCGTGTTCTACGAGAATTGGGGCAAACTTGAGTGTTGGGCTGTGGAAGGCAAGAAGCTTGTCTGGACCTACGCGCCGGAAACGAACCGTTGGGTTGACACGTTTGCACTCGAACCGACGGATAGTGGTCAAGGTGCTCTCATCATGATCGGCATCCGCGACTATACGACTGTGCACGAGAAGCGTCCAAAGTACGTCGCCTTGCTTCGATTTCTGACGATAGCGCTCACAGTACTCTCATAAGCTTCGTCGAAATTCTCCACTTGGACTTGAGCACTGGGAACTCAAAGAAACTTTTCGACGAGCGTGCGCCAGATACTCGTTTCGACAATCCATTCGACCTTCTCAGAATTCAAGGCGATTATGCTTTTGCCGGTATGCGCAAGTCCGAATCAGAGCCATCGAAAATCATGCTTTTTGAACTCTCAACTGTGACAACGAGAACTTTGCGAGTGCCAAAAGTATGTCTTCCAGTGGTATTTCTGTCGGGCCTAAAAGTTCTATCTCACCTCTTTTTAATAGGATCATGACGTGGATCTGATCTCAGAAAATCTTGTCATGTTGTCCCCCGATATCAGATCGCCTCACAGAATGCTCGATATGAGGCTTTGGAGGATGGCAAGCCTGATTCATTCGGATAACTATGCGTCGATCGACACAACAGGTCCCCTGATAGCCTCATCTATAAAGCTCTCGTCGAAACCTTCTCACAACCCTGAATTTCGCTTAGCAGCGCATTCCTCTCCACTTTACTCAGATCACTCTATTATCTGGGTACTGGTCTCATCCTCCTCCCCGAAGTTCACTCTCATCCGCAAATACGACGTCTCGCACGCTGCCGTGGAACCGCTGACCATGCGGTGTACCAGAACGTGGAAGCTTGAGAATGTTGAGAAAGATGTCCCCGACGAGTCGTCTAGGATTTCATATGCAGGATACGCTAACATATCATTCCCGGAGAAAGTGTACTCCCTCTCCAATCCCAAATTGAATGAGGTGGAAGTTGCACTCCCGGATCATGGTGATTACGTGCATATGTCTGCTTATAGTGGAGCATTGACATATGCAACCAATAACGATGTCATTGTAAACTACTACGAGTAATTGACGTTCATTTACTGTACTATGCATAGTACTTTTGGTCCCACATCAAAATACACAGAATTCTCCGGAGTTATGGGCTGGACTACAGATGCGAAAGCGACACGACTGAAAGAGCTCGGACGGAATCCAGAGGAATTGAATGGACAAGGAAAATGGGAGGGATCGTCGACTTACCTTGACGGAGGCGTAAAGGAGGCGGCTGATCAAAAAATTGAAGAGCTCCTGGGCCAGGCGGGAAAACGGCGGTTACGTTCTCTAGCCAGGGTGCGATGCAGCAGATGGGGCGTGCACCACGTCACGGGAAGGCGGGAACCAATATTCAGGTTTCTTTTTGGCACGGAATGAGGACAATGAATTTTGAAAAACAGCGAACTTGACCATACATATCTCCCCATTGCTTTCGCGCGTCCGCCAGTGGTTTGAAGAAACACAACTCATCGTCTCGTCAATAACTTAGGGTTTAAGACTAAGTATCAATAGATCAGTCCAACACAGAGACGTAGGTAGGTATATCCTTACAATTGACACTAACGCTCGTTTTGTCTTCAAATTTAATTGTCACTGCGTAAAGTGTCCAGTAAGACTTGCGAGTGTTCACGCGGGTTGAAGCCAAGTGATGGTTGGTGGCTGTGCAACAAATCTTGGCTCTTCCGTTCATGAGCCACTCATGTTCTCGCTTCCAAGGGGTGCATTCTCTCCATTCTTCTCAAATCTTCTTCTACTCTCAGGACTCTCTGTCCTCGTTCCCTGGCATCTACATCACGCCTCCCTCTCCCCTGACTTGCGGATCTGAGTACTGGGCAGTGATGGTCGTGACCTCCGATACGTTCTGGTTCTTTTCAGTGCTTTCAGATATCTAGTTCCTACTTGGGTGTCATACAGGCTCAGACTTGACTGCGACGAACCAAAGAGGCATTTACGGTAGTGGCGTTGGGTGCAGGAGACAATTGATGTGTGGTATACTCAGTTTCGCTCTCGTAAGGTGCGGGCTCTGCCATTCTCGCTTCCGAAGTCTTGTTCTCAACTGTTGGTTCTCAGTTTTCTATCCTGTGTATGAGTCAATTCCCATTACCATTGCCTTGGACGTGCATGCATCAACCCTTCCCACAGTGTCCACAAAAATACAATATGCACCGCATCGTCGATCCCCTCTCTTTACCACTAACAAGCTACGGATGGGTAGGGCACTCTATTTCCCAGCACGTCTGTCGCTCCTTCTCGCATCAAGCATACCCACCAATGTTACCTCCCCCGAATCCATGTACTCATTTTGCGAGCTCGACCGCAGCACTCGCTCACCTAGGCAATGAGGAAATAGTACGTATTGCTCGCTTCATGTGAATACTATCTCTTCACGACCTGATATCCAGCTCCTCCGAGTTCAAATCATATTCGTGTCTCCTTCACGCGTCGGACGCGTCGATATCTAGAGTCCCATACTTCCCTTTCAGAGTGTACATGTTCAAGTCTTCGACGGCGAGAATTGGTTATGCATGGAACGGTACTAGTATCTCAACAATGGGCATATTCCGACTCACGACTGAGCGTGAACTCGCCACGAAGGCTTATGCACACTCTCAAGTGTTTTGCCTGCACCGTCGTCAACATTATCGATACCTGTCCGAATGGAATAATTGGCGATCGTGGTCTATCGGACACTCACAATTCGAAGTGATCTATGTGAGGTCCTGGTTTACTGACGTGGACGCACCCCATTCCAGTCGGAACACTCCTATGAAGAACAATAGAAGAGGATTTGGCGCCGGTGTATTCGAATTGTAACCGTTAGACCGGAGACGGAGGTCTTACCATTTCTACTTGAATCTTCGAAGTGCCTACTTAACTTTTCTCGTGCCCCGTAGCCCGTGCTGAGCATGGTAATAACAGTGCGCATTCCTTCACATTCCTTCCTCCCAACGTCGTCGTCTTCTCCAGTGCCGACTGTTCTCCTATCGTCCGTGTTTGCAGTGTGTATTTTTCTAATCCCACATGAACAGGCGGCTTGTTCTGTTTTCGTGATTGACAGACTGAGTGTATGGATTTAGCGCATCATCCTTCCAGACCAAGAATGATCGTCGAAAAATGAACACGGAGGTTCTCTTGGCTCATTTCCGGGATTCCGGTGGTTTCCCCGGAGAAAGCCATCATCAAGACTACGTAAAGGGAGATCCAATAGAAATTTAATGAGTTGTTGAATACGTCGCACAAGAGGCCCTCTCAAGTCAACACTGGAAGACATATTGACAGCGTTACTGTGAGTTCTGTATGACATCATGAGATCGGCCTTATCATCCGATAAGTATGGTTTGACGGCCATTGCCCCTTTCAGGGTTGCTTCTCAAGCTGTGCGCGGAATGCTTTGATGTTCGAAGTTTTGTCATCTTCAAATTCATTATCAGCCTGTCCGCAGCAAACTTTCGATGCTCAGTGAGAATCTTTTGAAGTAGAGGACGTCTCCTTTGTTTTGCTGCGGACGAGCTACGGAGCGGTAAGTATTAGAACTCAGGTGTTGCAATGCATTAAAAGCCGAATTTCACAGGAAAGGATAACACCACGATGCCAAAACCCTACGAAAGCAAACCGATGCTAATCGACGACGTCATGCTAAAGATCCTCACATTCTGTGACATTTACACTGTCCTTACTGCAAGCCAGGTATGCACGATCGTTCCATCACCTACCGTATAGATGTTTCACATCGATGTCATTGAACGGTCGTAGGCCAGCAAACATCTTCACGCCCTCGCCTTCTCTAAATCAACCTGGCTTGCCCTCCTCTCCGATCTTCACCAACGCTCGATAATAGACGTCCCACCTGAGAAACGGCTCGACACCTACACCACCTCAGGTCTCGTTGACCTCGTCAAACACATCATTCAGGGTCCCCAATCCTGGTCGCCCACCAGCGCCACACACAACCCCGACCCAGCCATCAGGCGTCAGGTCATCCTGAAACCCGAGATACAACATGGGCCAGGCATCTTGTTCTGGGAGAATGAGCCGCAGCTTCTTCCCGGCGGGCGATTTGTCATGTTCCAGAACTCGGGCAAACTAGAGTGCTGGAACGTTGCATTGCATGAGCTCATCTGGACGTACCATAGCGATATGGAACGATACAGGGTGGATACCTTCACTGCAGAGACTATGAATGAAGGTCGTAGGGCTGTTATCTTGATCGGAATCCGTGTCTACGAGGACAGTGCCCGCAAGAAGTACGTTCGTCCAGGTCGTTGAAACCCTTCATACTGATATATGTCGACTGCGATACCTAGCTTGATCGAAGTCGTGAATTTGGATCTGCTCACTGGGACCTCGAGATCGCTTCTTCGACAGCGTGCGCCTGACACCAGTCACGACAACCCTTTCTACCGCTTCCACGTCCAAGGTGATTATGCCATCGTGGGCATGCACCACACGGAGTGGATTATGATCATCCAGATCTCGACTACCAAAAGACGTACCTTCAATATCTCGAATGTACGCATCCACCACCAAGCTTCGGTCGCTGTCGCTCTGATCACACTAACTTACTACCGTCTTCAGATGTACTGCGACATGGACCTAATCCCGGGATATCTCATCTTATCTACTCTTCGCACGAAGTCGGAGTCATCTTCTGTGCTGGATGTACGACTGTGGCCCATCGAGACGTTGCTTGAAGCGCCAGACGGTGCGCTGATCGATAGTATCGCACCTCTCGCAACCGAGCCAATCGAGCTCAACGCCCTGAATGCAAGTGTGACTTTCAGATTGTCCGCGCACCTCTCTCCACTCCGAACGGATCAGTCCATACTATGGGTCTTGGTCTCTTCCCTGTCCCCCCTACTTACGCTTGTCCGTAAATACCACGTCTCGCACTACGCTGGTCAACGCCCAACTATTAGGTGTGTGAAAGCATGGGAACGTACGGACACGGTGATTTATGTCCCTCGCGACACGTCGAGGATCTCGTACGCCGGATATGCCGAGACCTTTTGGACGCTGAAGAATTATATCTATTCACTTGGGCCTCCGAATGTGGAGTCGACGGTTGTTAGACTCCTCGGCCGTGGTGATCATATGCATATGTCTGCGTATAGCGGTGCGCTGACCTATGCGACGCATGAGAGTGTGGTAGTGAATTATTATGCGTAATAGGTGATGGTGATGTGTCTTCTGTGTAACGAAGGGACGGGACGCTAGGTGATAGATCCTGAGATACCGTATTATCTATGAAAGCTTTGGACAAAGAACATTCTAAGAGCTGTAATGATGTAAAATCATGATTGCATCCCGCCTCAAGGTGCTGAATAGAGAAATCTGTATAACAAAGTTCGTGGAGGTCCGTAAAGTGTCCGTCTGTCTACTTCTGTCTGTTGTATTTCAAGCCAGTGCCTGCATACTGTCTGTGCCCCTGACTCCGTCTTTCATCTCTATTGAGTTGACTGGTTTCCCTCCATCACGCCGTCTCGAGGCATCTAAAAGGTAGGCTGGGTGTGCGAAGTTCAGGGTATACATTGCCAAAATAATCATTGCACCATCAAGAACGTCTGAAGCAAAGAGATAAGTGAGGGCAAAGGGCTAAAACAGATGGTCTCATACTGAAATAGACCTGAATTGAGATGATCCTGCCATCCCAGCCATCGGACAGTTCGATTGTTCGATACACGGCACTATTGAAGAATGGAGTGAGCCACCACTAACTGGGTGAATTCCTTTGTGCGTTCTCACCGAATGAAAAGGCACGTCGTGCTAAATATCAAGGCAATGCACATCCAACGCATATGCTTATCCAAGAATCCTCGAACTGGCGACGAAACACGGACAGTAAATGACAACTGCTCGACGGGAGCATACTTGAAATATCGGACAAAGAACTCTATAGCACACAGAGCGTATAGACTTATCATTGCTATGGTGACGAAGGTGTAAATGTGACGATATGACTTCGGTGTCGGTGCACGTACCCATTTGAATACTAATCCCGGCGAGTATGATATTACCTCCCTGCGTAAATGTCAACGCTTTTCGTGGAAGGCTGAATGGTTGCTCACCAAGGTCGGATCTTCGTTATTTTCTGAGGCGGAAGAAGCAAGTCCACCTCCAATAGCTTGAATGACGAGAGATACCACATCCTACACATCCGAAACTCGTCAGAGCGTTAACTGCCAACATTGTCTTTCCAAGACTTACGCCTGTGCAGAAAACAATTGCATCTGAGAATTCCAAGTCAAACATCGTCTCAAGACTGTGCAGAGACTGCTTACACCACTTCGGGCTAAGGCGACTGTAGGCGGGACCAAGATGTTCAATGATTTTTCCCAGAATGACGAAGTTCGCGGCTAAGAGTGGAGTGGGGCCAATAATAGTTGCAGTGATTCTAGAGATGGATCGATCAGTAAATCACAAGTCAGTAGGTGAGAATAACTGACTGAATCGTGAAAGGGGTATCTTGTAGTGGAGAGATACTAGACCACACACGTGCAGCCCAGCCCAAAATCTCCAAAATCCCACAAGAAGTTACCGTCGGCAACAGCCACCACATTCTAGAGTATGTCGCTTGTCCAGTGTGAGCGACTGTATTCCAATGTTAACAACGTTATGAGAGATGAAAAGAAAGAAAAACGAACTTGTTGACACGGAAAAAAGAACGAGGAACACGATAGCTATGCTCTGCGTTGGAATATAACCATATGGACTACTATCATTGTCGCCGGATTCAACATCTGTGAAGAATGTTAAAGGGCATGTCAGTTCAAGACAATTTCACGTACTCGTAGAATTCATTCCAGCTTTGGCGTCACGGATGCAGAATCGAAAATGAGAGAAAGAAAGATGATATTCCACGAACAAGGGCTCGTTCTATTTGTATGCCGCTCGCCTCGAAGGAAATCGCGTGTCTGTTATCGCCATATATTCAGAGGCCTGAGGTGATCGTAAATTGTTTTCGCGCCCATGCTGGTACCTGAGCAGCAAGCTGAACGGCTTACTCACGTATGTCAATTCTACATCATGTCTCTGATTTCATGGAGAAGTCGTGCGGAAGTATGTTGATTTCCATGCTGCGGGAACACAGCCGCGCGAAATGCGCAGTTCACTTCCTGGCTGCGAGTTTATCACTCCTGGACACGAGTAAGCCCTTGGCAACAAACAGAAGTCGCCGAAATGCCTCACCCTTGATACGTTAAGGAAGTCGTGTGTAGAAGATGGACGTCATATTTTTTTAGTCAAATCCACCGACACACGGACTCCCAAATCCGAGCTTGAGAGATAACCTGAATGGCTGGAACTCGGCCCTCTTCCCAAAACGACTCAATTGATGCACTAACCTATCTGACCGCGGACCATATCAGCATCCAAATACGACCGTTTGTGTCAAGTGTAGCTACGTTGTCCATCGTTAACTTACCGACAATTGAACTTGAGTGACAGTTCCCACGAGATGTGTTTCGCAGAAAAGAGAACGAAAATGAGGAAAATCTACGGAAACAAGATAATAGCACGACATAGTTCAGTGGATTGAACGGACACAAATTGTGAATTGGAACGATGAACCAAATGACTCGGAGAACTCACGAACGTAGAAAATTGAATGCGGGTCAAACGAATTAGGTAAAAGACGCCCGGCCGCCGAATATTGACGGAAAGCCCTCCCTCACGAAGCGGATGCCGAACGTTAGTGGACCCTCGAGGTGAACCGTGTGTAGCGTTTCAAAAAAATTTGAAGATTGATTTGACAGAGAAGGGGATTGCCGTATTCGGTGCGAAATCCATGATCGCAGCCATTTACGCCACCACTTTCCTCCGCACCAAAGCAGTGTGATGGTGCGACTCCTTGGCAGGGCGCTCCACAGCCACGGTTTCTTCGAGAGGTGGTTTGAAGCAATCAATTCCTTGCAACTCCATGTTGAATAGTTTAGGGCTTATTGGGTCCACGACAAGAAGAATCTGCTGCATTTCGAGTCGCGTTAAATCCATCGGATGACCATAGCGGATAGTATTGCTGACGATGAGCTATAGAGGGGCGACACACTAGAGAAGGAGGCCGAGGACATAGTCGGATGAAAAATTGACATGACTCGGACAACGGGATGGTCGTTATTTGACTCTGCTTATTCGTGAAGGTTTTGGCAAAGACTCCGCCAGGGTCTCCGAGATGTCCGTGGCCAACTGCTCTCAGCCAGTTCAAGCTGATAATGACTACACATTGATCAAGAAAAACCCATCGACGATTACGGTGACGCGGTGTTATATTCCGGACCAATGCAATGCCCATTTCATCCATATAGCCAAATGAGTGAATACACAACGATGGAGATCAACGAAGACAACAACACACATAACAGTACTGAGGTTTTTTAAACAGTAGGAAGTTCGATTGGAAAGCAATCAAGCGTAATTGAGACGACGATGAAGGAGAAAAGTTTAGGTATCCGCTGAATGAAGACTCGTGTGTGTCAGACAAGCACGGACATTACGCCAGTGGGCGAATGCTCTCTGTATCCCTCACCCCTCTTTCCAGCTCCATCGAATTGGTATTGGTATACTTTCCGCCGCCTTCACGCTTCGCGTCATCTAAGAGGTAGCCAGGATGGGCGATGTTCAGTGTGTACATGGCGAAGACAATCAGCATGCCATCCAGCAGGTCTGCAAAATGGGGGGAATGAGAATGGAGTGCCAAGCGAAATGACACTGGAGGACTGACTGAAATAGAGCTGAGTCTTCGCGATCCTTCCGTCCCACCCATCAGCCAACTCGATCGCTCGATATACTGCCCTGTTGAGATCAAAGAAGACCACGGTGAGCCTACGATGCATGGAAGGTGTCCCAGCTCGTACCGGGTGAAAAGGCAAGTCGTGCTGAACACCAAAGCAATACACATACGGCGCAAATGCTTATCCATGTAGCCTCGAACGTGAGACGGGGCACCAGGCTGGCTCATGCGAGGAAGCTTTCGGACTGGAGCTTTCTTGAAGTAGCGAACGAAGAACTCTGCGCCGCTCAGGACATAAAGGGTAATCATAGCTGGAAACAGGCAAGACGTCAGTGGTAGCGGTTGGGACGGTGTCTCGTACATACTCATTTGGAAAGCCATGCCTACGAGCGTGATAGTGCCGCCCTGTTGAACTAGTTCAGTGGTCCAGCATATGAAAAGAAAATTTCCTCGTTACCAAAGCAGCATTCCCTCCACCATTCGATGCCGAAGAAGAGATACCACCACCAGCAGATTGGATCAAGAGAGAGAAAATATCCTAAAGTGGTACAAAGCGTCAGCCACGTCGATGACGATGCCATCTCATCAACCCACCCCTGTAAGGAAAACGATGGAATCTAGAGCCAACAGCTATGTCAGTAAACTGCGCGATGGTCGATAAGACCACTGCTTACACTGCTTGGGACTGAGGCGACTGTATATGGGACCCAGGTATGCAATGATTCTGCCCAAAATTATGAAATTGGCAGCGACGAGAGGAGTGGGACCAAGGATGGTTCCGGAAACCCTGAAAGAAAGTCATTAAAGCGCCAGCGACTGTGACATGATAGAAACGTACTGGATAATGAACGGCGTCGTCAGCTCGGGTGATATACTGGACCACAACCTTGCACCCCATCCCACGACCTCAAAGATACCGCACAAGAACGCAGTGGGGAACAAGAACCACATTCGATAGGTAATCGCCTGACCGGCATGAGCGACTAGAGCCTACGTGGGCAATACTGTCGAGATGATATTTGACAGGAGACGTACTGGTTGAGATTGAAAAGAGGGTGAGGAATATGATTGTAACGCTCTGCGTGGGAACGTAGCCGTATAAGTCCTCACCGGTGGTAGGACTGGTGTCTAGAAGATCGGAAGTTAAAAAGTTACGAATACACGGACAACATCACGAACCGGTGGTGTTCATTATGGATATCGGTAGTTCAGCTCCAGATAACAGAGTAAGAGTGAGGGATGGAAGTTACCATACCGTGAGTGAATAGCTCTGCTTTATATCATAGAAGCAGGTGCCAGCTTCATCGTTGTATTCAACAGGCGTTCCGCAGCATCCCCTTCCGTAGTCACTGCACAGGTTCAGACTAGCGCTGCTGCATGGCTATTTGGAAAATATGTTACGACTCCCACATCTGATGTAGGGCCAATGCCTCGCGATTGCCTCATGAGATATGAATGTCGATAAAAAATTGTTCCCGTTCATGACTTGTATCCAATGCTTAATCTATGTAAAAAGAGGCTTTTCCGTCAGACTGCTGGCGGATAAAACTTTAACAAGGTGACAGAAATACCACAAGTATTGGACACTATGGTTATCCTCCGCAGCAATTTAACAGATAGAAGAGATGCCGCTATCTCCATCATAGGAATCTGGAAAGTTGAATCGGGCAGTACATATTGTAAGAAGGGAGCCAGTTATCTTGCGTCAAATTTACGAGCCCTACCTTCCTGAGTACATACTCGCGGAAGAAACGGCTCCAGCCTCGCTTGTAACCTTGTGAAACTAACAAATCAACAATGATTATTATTTGCGAAAAAACTTACCTACAACATTGATTCTTCAGTAAATCACCGGGCCCCACGCCCGGTTTGTGGTCAAACAGATGACATAAAGACTTAGCTAGCGGCCCGGACATATGAAAGAAACGCAGCTCTGAGAAGATTAAAGAGCAAGGTCGCGATCAAGGTCCCGCGGTAACGAAGATTGGACAGCCGTTGGATTCGGCAAAACATTGTAGAGACGATCGAGCAACTCAACAGGTTTCTATATCCGCTCTGAATGCATAGTTTGGCAGACGAGCTGCGGTTTCGGTATCGATGATGTTTTCAGCCTACTGAGCCTCGGTTCTCTCGTGCTGGAATGGCAGGCGAGCAGCGAACAATCCGCCGAATGCAAATATAGGCTGGCGGATGTGAGTATTCGATGTCATAGGAGGACAACATTAGATAAATGTAGTTTTGGGTCCGTCACATGAGGTCAACGCGTCAACAGCAAGTCAAGAGCCTCAGAGAAATCAAAAACCGAGAACGGTCACTGAACGGAACAACCTCGGCATCAGGTCTGTATTTGCCCTAGCTTGCTTCCGAAGGTCATGACAAAGCACGCAAATCCAACGTCGTCAATTGGACGATACCCGCAATTTCAAAATTGCACTTGAACTTCGTGACACTGCTCGATGACTTGACAATGGCATCGGGGCGCTTTTGAAAAACAGATTGGTATACCCCCCACGTCCAATTGGTAAGATGGCAACGCTCTACATACTTCCCACTATAACGATCCGTCGACAGGAGAGTCCATTTCCGACTCGGCAGTCATTGCAGAGTACCTACCTCGATAGGGCGTACCCGGATACCCCGGCACCACTGTTACCGTCGAGCACGCAGTCTTTGCACCATATCGTCTCGCACTCGGCTCGCTCTGGCAGTTTTTGTTGCCACTGCAGGGTATATCATTTGGTCGAGGAAAATTTGGGAAGTTTATAGCGAGGAATGGGTGATATCTCCACCTGGCATCGTGGTAGATGAGAAACCTTCTTGAAGCTATTGGATCGGAGCGAGGCCATCGCATAGGATTGCAATTGTTTCCCCTCGTTCTCACCAACGCTCCAATGGCTTTCATCATATGTACGGCACGTGAGACTCGATTTGTCGAGAGTGAGAAATCACGCAATCGCGGAACACATTTCCTTCCTCTCGGAATAGCCTTGGGTCTCCATTTCCCGCCGGCAAACGGTTTCGTGGGCTCGTTCTGGCAAGGTGATCATGCTGCTCTCAGTGAGGCTAATTCATCTGGCGGTTTATGCTGTGTGATCAGCCGTATTTACTACTTATGTGCAGGTGATCCACTTCCTCTTCCGGCCCTCCGCAATGTTATAAAGGGGCGCTCCAAAGATCAAATCAGATAGTACAAGTCCAATGTCCAACTTCATCACATTCTACGATATTCCTTCCACCCTCCCGGGCAACGCTTGGTCGCCCAATACATGGAAAACGAGGTATGTGAACTCGAGCTGCTAAACTTCAGCTTGACTAACCACCGATGCAAATATAGATACTCTCTCAACTTCAAGGGCCTCCCTTATAAGACCGTCTGGGTCGAGTACCCAGACATCGCTGAGCTTTCAAAGAAGCTCGGCATCGCCCCGACCAGCGAAGGTCCCAATGGTCCCAGCTACACCCTTCCTGCTATCTACGATCCCACTACAGGCACCGCGCTCGCGGAATCCACAGCGATCGCCGAGTATCTCGATACGACCTACCCCGATACCCCCCGCCTCCTCCCTCCAGGGTCCCACGCCCTCCAACACGTCTTCATCAGCGCGTACATGCCTACTCTAGCTCCACTCTGGCAGTTCGCCCTCCCAGCTACGAACAAGATTTTGAACCCCAGGAGCGAGGAATACTTCCGCCGAACCAGGGAGGCATCGTTCGGGAAGACGTTGGAGGAATTGGACCCGAGTGGCGCGGCGCGCGAGGAGGAGTGGGCGAAGGTGAAGGCGGGATTCGACGTCGTAGATGGGTGGCTTCAGAAGAACAAGGCTTCCGGGCCATATTTCCTCGGAAAGGAACATACCTTCGCCGACTTCGTCGTCGCGTCGTTCACCTTATGGTTGAAGAAGATATGGGGTGAGGACAGCCCTGAGTGGAAGGACATCAAGACTTGGAATGAGGGACGGTGGGACGCGTTCTTGAAGGAACTGGAGAAGTACGAGACTATCGTATAGGCTCTTGTATCTATTGACTGTCGTTTTATTTTGAACGCGACGAAGCCTAGCTGGAATAGGTAGCGCGAAGGCAAACGGAGAACAAAGATTGATGTGTCGTCTTATTGCGTCATGCAGCGCTTGGCAAACTCGGCTCTGATCTCGACATCTGCGATGACTCATTGACCAACTAGATTATCACTTGTGCCTTGATCATTCGGTTTGCACCCACAATCGGGCGATCCGCTGGAGGTGCACCATCCACACGGGACTACATAAATGCCTGACGATGGCAGATGAAAACCAGTGGGTGCATCCTGAGTCGTAGTGCTCACTAGTTGTATGGACAGCAGCATTCGACACTTTTCTAAGAGCGCGGACTGGGCCACGAGGATCAAGGTTGTAGGTTGCTCGGAAGGATTTAAGGACATCGGACGCCGCCCAAAGCGACGGGGGAGATGGTGACGGTATGTGTCGGCAACCCTGCGAGGTTTGTGATCTACTGACTAAAGTCCGACGAACCAGGGTTTCAAGAAGATTATGTATATAAAGCGTCAAAAAGGTAGTAGTTCGACCAGATCATTTGATGTCGAATATCATCACTTTCTACGATATTGCCTCGACAGTCCCGGGACAGGCCTTTTCGCCTAACACTTGGAAGACGAGGTCGGCAATTCATCTCACCCGCGTTTCTAACTTCAAACTGATTATAGTTGCTCTTCCAGGTACAGTCTCAATTACAAGGGAATACCGTATCACACTGTCTGGGTTGAAATCCACGATGTCGAAGCGTTCTGCAAGAAGAACGGTATCCCTCCCACCCATGACCGCACGCTTTACTCACTCCCAGCTATCTACGATCCAACCAACGGCACCACGATCGCCGAATCTTCGCGCATCGCCGAGTACCTCGAGGCAACGTATCCCGATACCCCAAAACTCTTTCCTGGGGGGACCCACGCACTCCAGCATGCCTTTATCGACGCTTACGATGCCACGCTAATGCCATTCTATCAGTTCGCGATTCCCGCCGCATTCAAGATCATAACCCCTAACAGCCAACATTATTTCCGTGCAACCAGAGAAGCGTACTTTGGAAAGACTTTGGAGGACCTTCTTCCCACTGGGCAAGTGCGCGAAGAGGAGTGGGCCAAGGTTAAGGCCGCGTTTGACAAGGTCGATGGGTGGGTGAAGAAGAACGAGGCATCCAGCCTGTATTTCTACGGGACGGAACCCTCGTTTGCGGATTTCACGGTGGTGGCAGTTTTGATATGGTTGAAGAAGATATGGGGCGAGGACAGTCCTGAGTGGCAGGATATCATGGGATGGAATAAAGGACGTTGGGGCACCTTGCTGAAGGTGTTGGAGAAATATGAGACCATTGTATGATAGCATGTTTGCTATTCTTCGGATATCCAAACGCGCCGGGGTCAGACAGCAGATGATGTGATTTTCATGGACAGGGATGATATCGATATATAACAATAGAAGAGCCTAATGACTAACCTGCTGATAGACTGAGGAATTCTAGTTGAGCATCTTGTGGAAGAGATCTCATCTCGCACCGTCGAATTGCATCGCTGTGCTGCGTGAGGAGTCAGGACCCCGTCGCCAGATGTCCAAAAAGGGTGTCGCGACGTTTGCGCCTGCTTGTCAAAGCGGCTTTGACGGGCCGAGGCTCCAATTGAAACCGTCGTCATCTCCATCAAATTGGAACTATCGCCATTTCCTCAGGCTGCAGATTGACCGGCTTCTGCATGGTCCTTGATCTCGTAGAAGATGTGCTTCTGACGATCTTGACCTTCTGTGATATCTACAGTGTTCTTACGGCCAGCCAGGTAGACAATCTGGTTTATACAAGTCACAACTTTAGATGACTGATGACAGCTTCGAACCACCAGGCAAATCGACAACTCCACAATCTTGTCTTTTCAAAACAAGTCTGGATAGCGCTTGTTACCAATCTCCATCGCCGACTCTTCTTAGACCTTCCCTGTGGCGCACGCTTGGACGACTATTCAACTGATGAACTTATTAACCTCGTCAAGCACATAGTCCAGGGTCCCAGCTCTTGGACGGCGAGTATTACACCTGCTCCCGTTATCGCACGTCAGGTAATTCTGACACCTGACATGGATCACGGCCCCGGTATCCTGAATTGGGAAAACCAAGCGCAGCTCTTCCCAGGCGGTGCATTCGTGTTCTACGAGAATTGGGGCAAACTTGAGTGTTGGGCTGTGGAAAGTAAGACGCTGGTCTGGACCTACAGGCCGACAATGCGCCGTTGGGTTAATGCGTTTGCACTGGAACCGACGGATGGAGGTCGAGGTGCGCTCATCATGATCGGCATCCGCGACTATGCAACTTTGCACAAGGAGCGTAAAAAGTGCGTAGCCTTGCCTCGATTTCTGACGACTCACAGTGCTCACGATAGTTTCATAAGCTTCATCGAAATTCTGCACTTGGACTTCAGCACTGGGGACTCCAGGAACCTTTTCGATGAGCGCGCGCCAGATAGTGGTTTCGGCTATCCATTTTGCCTTCTCAGAATTCAAGGTGATTATGCCGTTGCCGGGACTGGCAGGTCCGAATCAGAATCATCGGAAATCATGCTTTTTGAACTCTCAACTCTGATAACGAGAATTTTGCGAGTGCCAAAGGTGTGTTCTCCAGCGCCAGTATTCCTGTCGGGCCTAACAAGTCATATCTCATGTCCTTTTCATAGGACTATGACATGGATCTGGTTTCGGGAAACCTGGTCATGTTATCCCCCGATATCAGGTCGCCTCACAGAGGGCTCGATATGAGGCTTTGGAGGATGGCGAGCCTCATTCATTCGGATAATTATGCGTCGATCGACGCAACGTGTCCTCTGACAGCCAAATCCATAGAGCTCACGAGACCTTCTTACATCCCCAGGTTTCGCTTAGCAGCTCACTCCTCTCCACTTTGCTCTGACCACTCTATTATCTGGATACTGGGCTCATCCTCCTCTCCAAAGTTCACGCTCATTCGCAAATACCACGTCTCGCATGCCGCCATCGAATCGTTGACAATACGATGTACCAAAACATGGGACCTTGAGGATGTCGAGAAAGGCGTCCCCGACGTGTCGACGAGGATTTCATATGCGGGATATGCTAACGTATCATCCCCAACGAAGACGTACTGCCTCTCCGATCCTGAACTGGGGGAGGTGGAAGTTCCACTCCCTAATCAGGGTGATTATGTGCACATGTCTGCTTATAGCGGAGCATTGACATATGCAGTGGATAACAATGTCATCGTAAATTACTACGAGTGATTGAGCATTTGTTCAACGAACTAGCACTCTCCTCATCGGTTCACGAGTCTACCCTTGAAATGACCAATTTTCCTCAGTGAGGATTATTCATTTTGGCAGTTTATATCCCGCGATCAGCCGTGCTTACCAAGTGCTTACTAGCGCTTACTACTTGCTCCGGCTAATACCAATAACAAGAACGAATTTGTATGTGAGCCGTTAGCATACGAATTTTCGATGCCCTATCCGAACAAAGGGGTGTAGCCTGCAGCAAGCTCCCCAATAACAATGTGCAGGTGATCTACTTCCTCTTCCGGCCCTCCGCAATAATATAAAGGGCGCTCCAAAGAGCAAACCATCAACAACTCATATAGTACAAGTCCGATGTCCAACGTTATCACATTCTACGACATTCCGTCCACCCTCCCGGGCAAGGCTTGGTCGGCCAATACATGGAAGACGAGGTATGTGAACTCGAGCTGCTACCCTTCAGCTTGACTAACCGCCAATGCAAATCCAGGTACTCTCTCAACTTCAAGGGCCTCCCTTATAAGACCGTCTGGGTCGAGTACCCAGACATCGCTGAGCTTTCAAAGAAGCTCGGCATCGCCCCGACTAACGAAGGCCCCAATGGTCCCAACTACACCCTTCCCGCCATCTACGATCCCACTACAGGCACCGCACTCGCGGAATCCATAGCGATCGCCGAGTATCTCGATAAGACCTACCCCGATACCCCCCGCCTCCTCCCTCCAGGGTCCCACGCCCTCCAACACGTCTTCATCAGCGCGTACATGCCTACTCTAGCTCCACTCTGGCAGTTCGCCTTCTCCGCTGTGAGCAAGATCTTGAACCCCAGAAGTGAGGAATACTTCCGCGGAACCAGGGAGCCAACGTTGGGGAAGACGTTGGAGGACTTGGTACCAAGTGGTGCGGCGCGCGAGGAGGAGTGGGCGAAGGTGAAGGCGGGATTCGACGTCGTAGATGGGTGGCTTCAGAAGAACAAGGCGTCCGGGCCATATTTCCTCGGAAAGGAACATACCTTCGCCGACTTTGTTGTCGCGTCGTTCACCTTATGGTTGAAGAAGATATTGGGTGAGGACAGCCCTGAGTGGAAGGACATCAAGACTTGGAATGAGGGACGGTGGGATGCGTTCTTGAAGGAGCTGGAGAAGTACGAGACTATCGTATAGGCTCTTGTATCTATCGGCTGTTGATCCGTCTTATGTTGAACATGACGGTTCGAGATGCAGAGGGATCATTAGAATCGTGCGATGAGAAGAAAAGGGAGCGTACTTGGCGGTTCTCCTCCGTGCTGTACCCTGGTACACATTGACATACTCCCAGATCTCACATCACTGTCGAATGGGAAAAAATTGTAGTTAGGTTGAGATTTGTTAGGACATACACACCAGAAACTTGAAGCTGTAAAACACAGAAAAACTCACTTTTGAGGAGCTGAGGGCTGCGCCGCTGGCCAACGGTGTGTAGTGGATCGAGTTGAACGATGTCTCTTCAAAAGTTCGGTCGTTCCTGGCAGTATTTCCACGATTGTATAGTGCCACTTCCCTGGGCTTTGATAACTACAGACAGAGCTCGGCCACTTGCTGGAACTACCAACAGACGTCGGGCTGTAAGTATCTCTACATCGTTGCTGCAAAGTCGATGAGTAGAACAAAACTAACATCTTCAGAAAAGTGGAACGCACTCGACGTTGTAGGATCGGAACAACGAAATACATGACCGCCAGAAGGCTATGTATAAGACCCAGAAGACACCCAACTCGCCATGAAGCAGCAGTGACAGCAGCGAAGCTCGACAGGCAGAATGTTGCTGTGAATAGGGATGCCATTCAAGGGAGGATAAGGGAAATATGCGGAGAACTCGTTGCGTTCTGTGACGCTTCCTAAGGTCTCTGGATATGTCAGTAAGTTATAGGTTTGCCGAACGTGTCTGGAAGTGCCATTGCCGGAAAGATTGAAGGCATGCAAAGTCAACATACAATTATAAACAGAAAGAAGCAAAACGAAAGGTGGCTCGTAGTTCGGGGACATAGAAACGACAAACAGCGCAGGGCCAATGAGCGACCTGTCATAGAAAGACATATGTGTGGTCGATCGGAATTCATTGAGGTAACACGACCTTTCTGAACCAGAACATGACGTCGGCGGCGAACATGAACAAGCCGGAGAAAGCGATACAAAGGAGACCATGGTCTCAATAACTGTCAGAGCCCTAACATGCCGATTCTGAACCCAAATCACGCACCGTATTAAAGATTCAATGTATGATCTTGGAGCGTTGGCTTCCGAGGGTTAAACAATCGAAATGGTCGGGACGGTACGACAATGATTATTATGAACAACAACGCGAGGTGTGATTTGTCCCGCCTGCAGAGGAATTATCAATGAGCAAGTGATTACAACAAGACGAAATACGAACTAGGCTCATTCATCTTCACTCGTATTGCGACCCCAATGTTCTTTCAGTATCGCGAGCTGGGAACGACGATAGATTCGTTCATCTACAACGAAAGGCTACGGAGTATCCCCTAGCTCTACTCTGATCTGGATACCGGTCAAAGCCCCAAACGCTAAACTCTGAATTAACGTCACGCACCGTGTTTAGAACTTCAATGCATCCCCTCTCGAGCCTCCCTGTCCTCGAGTTTAGACATCGGAACAATTGTGAGAAGACTAGATCAAAGCCGACGCAACGTATCAAGTCGCAGTTCCTGCAGATGGATTGAACGAAACCAGGTTCAATCGTGTTCACACCCTCACCCAGCCGAGTAGGCCATGGGCGATTTGACCTGGACATACGGCTTCCTCCGCATGTCATTCGGAAACCGAGACTTGAAAGCTTGACAATTCAATCGAATAGCAAAGAATAGCTATAGGCAGGAAAGCGTAGAGTTCTTGTTTCGGCATAAAGTTTTCTGCAACGAGGGTTCCAGCCGGCCCGAACCGCGCCGTCCCCACATCCCACTACCATCCGCTGCCAGAACCCCAAAATCAAACAAGCACCACAACGAAGCTAGAGGATACGATGTACCACCGAAATATTGAAATTCAACACGCCCGAAACACACCTCCGAGCGAAAAAAAAACACCGTATCTAAAATTGGGTTTGGGTTTGGTATGGGAGGGTACACGGTATGCATTATGCAAGACAAAACAAAAACACGACATTTGCTGTAGGAATGAACATCCAGGAAAAGAGAAAGATACAAAAACCTCGAAATGAAATCTAACCACGAACGCGCAAGCTAGAGACCGAACCCGCCAGCCTCCACGAACACTCCACACGCGCCACAGAAAGAGGCCTGCCTGAATCAATCTCCCCATCACGGAGCAACATTCTCCTTATCCCCCAACACAATCCTCGTCGGGCTCTGTGCTCCCTTCCTCCCAACCCCAACCCCAGCCAACCCCTTCCCGGCCTCTTTCCCCACCTCCTTCTCCTTCCCCACCCCCTCCTCCTTCCCAATTCCAATTCCAACATTGAAAACCTCAACAGCCTCCTCAAAGCTAACATCACACCACCCTTCCCCCTCCTCTGGCATCTTCTGCTCCATCAATGTCTCTCTCATATCCATGCCCACATCTCCCTTCCCGGCTTGTATGCGGATGGGCGACTCCATCTCCAAGGTGGTGAGCGATGATAAACGGACAGCCGATGATATCTGAACAGACGATTCCACCAACGACGATCCCGATCCCCGGACAGGCGATGCCATCTCCACCACCGCTGACAGCGAGTCCGTCTCATAGCGCGCAGAGAACGGTGCAGAAGATTTAATCTGCGCACGCCGCTCGGCGAAGGCAGCAGACGCTCCGCCTGGTGTCGGCATGGGAAGCTTCAGCTTGGACGCTAAAGACGACGACGACAAAGATGACGAAGAGGAGGATGAAGTGGAGGAAGAAGAAGAGGAAGCAGGCAACGTGATCCCCAACCCCAACGAATCAAACTTCATAACAAACGCTGCGAGCGCTCTTCGTTCCTCTTCCAGCGTCATCCTCATCTACAGGGGGAAAAAACCCAGTTAACCCTTGTCAAAAGCACAACACAGACGAGAAGAGACCCACCTTCCGCTCCCTCTCCAAACACCTCCCCAACTCCCCCGCCCACCTCTCCCCCTCCTCCCTCCTCCTCCTCTCCTCCCCAACCCTCCCCTCCCACTCCCTCTCCACATCCTCCCTCACCTTCCTCAACGGCTCCCCCAAATTCTCCTCATACCCCCTCACCACGATCTCCAGCTCCCTAATCGTCTTCGCCTGTTCTTGTATGAGTTTGTCTTTTTCGGACTCGGGCGCGTCGGAGGGAAGGGGGGGACGTGCGTCTAGGGCGGCTTCGAGAGAGAGGATTTGGGTGGTTTGGGTGTCGAGTTGGAGACGTGCGGTTAGGAGTTCTTGATGCAGCTGTGGTTTTTGTGTCGTTGATGAGATGGGGAAAGGGAAAGGCTAGGGGAGGAAAACGTACCTGGTAAGGCGACATATCAAAATCGACTTTAACAGGACTCGCAGGCCTGCTCTCATCTCCTTTCGATTCATCCATCGTCTGACTCGTCAGGATCAACTTCGTGAGCTGCTGAATCCTCGTGTTGAGGTCTTTCATCGCTTTCGACTCATCTACTTGCTGTTACGTCGTCAAGCCGGTGCGCGTGAATGCGAACGCGAATATGAAGGAGTTCAGCGAGGGTGTGGAGAGCAACATCAACGAACGAACAAAACAAAAACAAAAAAAAGTCAGAACAATCCCACAATCCCACAAAAAAAGAACCTCACCTCACGAGCGCTCAACCTCCGATTCCTAACTGGCGCCCCCACCTCCCGCTCCGCAAGTCGAGTCTTCAGATCCTCAATCTCCTTCCTATACCGCTCAATCAACGCGTCCGTGTCCACGATCTCCTTCTTCTGTGCATGCAGCTACATGAAATAAAATAGAATAAAATGCGAGGTCAGTGTTTGTGTATGCAGTGTTTGGGCGTTTGCAAAATGGAAGAGGAAGGGGAAGAAGGGGAAGGAGAGAGAGAACCGTGTACTCGAGAGACAAACGGAAAGAACCCAAAAAAGAGCAAAATAACCCACCACAACACCCTTAATCCTCCTCGCGAACCCCAACGTGCTCAGACTCTCCGACACAGCGCCAACATCCGGGTTGATCGTGCATATCACGCTTATGCGCGCGTTCCCCGCCAGCGAGGGTTGCAGCATGCGTGTGAGTTTCGAGTTGCGGTATGGGACGTGGTCGCTGTTTTAAGTAAGGTGTTGGTTTGGTTAGGTTTGGAGAGGGGAGAGGAAGGGGAGGGGGAAGAGGGAAGGAGGGAAGGGAAGGAGGAAAGGAAGGGACGCACGATTTGCCCTTTGCGGCGTTATCTGCGAGTGTACCAATTACGCTTCCGAGGGTGAGCAGACTAGAGGCCGATTAAAAGAGTAAGTGAGTGAGTTATACTCCCCCCTCCGCGACTAAAACACCGCGTACCTGGTATTGATATACTTCCCCTCCCTCGTCCTCTCCTTATCCGACGTCGCTTTTTCCGAGCCAGCCAGATCGATGAGGCTCAGGACGGAGGTCTGCACGCTCTTCCCACCGCGCGACTTTAACCTCGGGCCACCGAGTCCAGGTGTCTGTGCTCTCCCACCGGGACCAGGTGTCTGCGTTCTGCCACCTGGGCCCGGCGTCTGTCTCCCATTCGCCGGTCCAGGTGAAGGCACCGGCTCATCCTCGTCATCCCTCGTGCCCCTCTCCCTACTCTCAATGACCATCCTAAACACACTATGACTGCGACTACTCCTCTCGTTCCAATCCGTACACGCCGTCCTCCGATTCCCCTCCCCCCTCCTCAACACCTCCTTCACCCCCTTCAAGCTCGTCACCACCTCCTCCCTCAACGGCGCCAACACAATCTCCCCCCCATTACTCCCACCACCCTGAATCTGCACCGGATTCTTCACAGCGCTCGTCGGGGGTGCAAGCAAATCATGTATCGCCTCGTTGTATATCTCTAGATACGAGCACCGTAACAGATACTCCCTCCCGGGTGTCCTCCGTATAACAGCAAACACGTCCCGCATGGCACGGGGTATGATCCCGGGTTCGGTGTCGTCCCCCGTGAGGGTGAACGTCTTGCCTGACGCGGTTTGCCCGTATGCGAAGATGACGGCGTTGAACCCGTCCATGGCGGCGTGCACGTGGGAGCGCGCGACGGTGCTGTAGATGGGCTTGTTGGGGGTGCCGGTGAGGATGGAGTCGAAGGTGAAGGAGGTGGAGGCGGAGGAGGTGGATTTGGCGTGGAGGGGGTTGAGCTTGAGCGTGTTGGTGTGAGGTGTAGGGAGCCAGGCTGATTGGCCATGGGGGTCTGTTGGTCGAATTCTGGATAACAATTAGTATTAGTTGCTTGGGCTATGAAATGACACTCACCGGATTGATACCATGACTTTATCTTCCTTGCCGTGATCACCGCGCAACCACGCCTCGTCCACCTCGCCCGAGATATCACCAGGCTCAACAGTCTGAGTCTGGTAATCCACCAACACCTCCTCCGGGTCCACGTTGCTGACATCCATCTCGCTCGTAGCAGGCATCAACGACGGGCTTCTCGGCGTACCAGGCGTGCGTGGGCGGGTAGGTGTTCCCGGTACAGGTGCGAGCGTAGGTGCCTTGGTGGTGGTGGTGCGTGCACGGGACTCGCTGGAGAGGGTGGCTTTGTACTTCTTGTGGGTCGACGCGAGGAGGTTGGTGTGCGTTGTCGTCATGGCCGAGAGCGGGCGTTTGGGCGTGAATGGTGCAGGCCGGGTGGGTTTGGCAGGTGTGTTGGAGACGACCATGGTTGATGGTGAGTGGTGAGTTGAACCGTGTGAATGTTGGACAACTGAGAGACGCGATGGGCACATGATCGTTCCATCAGGCCCGGCGGTCCGAGATCCGCGCTTCTGCCGCCTCTCTTCCACTTCGACCACCTTTCCCCCACTCACCTCCCACACAATCTCCCTCACACGCCATGTTCGCCCACCGCCCATCCAGACGCTCGATCCCACCTCAAGCACCGTCCTTCCCTCCACCCGCCAAGCGCTCGTCCCCCAATCACGACGCATCTGCCGGCCCCACATCCAATCCACACTCGATCCCCGCACACACCAAGCAACACACCACGCCGCGCAAACGACACACTCAAGATCGTATGTGTCCTCCTCGCCTCCCTCCCGCCCCAACTCGATCCGTTGCACATGGTTCCCCCACGCATGCGCAAGACTACGAACAGGACACACACAGAGCAATCCCGACATCTCAGCTCGTCTGCGCCCAGCCCCATCCAAGTGCGATCCGCCATGGCGCTTCATGGGCACCACCCGCACTCCGCTGCTCCCGACTCCAATGGCACTCGATCTTCAAGATACTTGCTCTTCGCTCGCTGGAATATTCGAAGCATCGACCGATCCCTCTGCGCGCAGTGTACAGCAACCTCAAATCTCAGTTTAAACTTGATTACCGCGTTCTATATTTCGATCTAACTCAATATACAGATGTTCCTCTCGCATCGTCGCAGTCTAGTGGTATGGGAATCAGTGGGTCGCTCGTTCAGGTGAATGCAAAAGGTACGTTATCCATCTTTCTTTCGTTGCAAAAGCTTTAACTTTTCCCGGTCACACTAGACAGGTGCGACACAATCAAGATCGCGTCTCTTCCAATCCACGGACTCCTCGCTGCTGTGCCCCCGTTCCTCACTCCCCCGAATCAGAAGACTCGGACTGCCGCATACAGTATGTGAACCATCCACCGCCCTCAACGGCTCGGCACCATGCATACACTCAACCAACACGTCCCACTCGTGAACACGACGGTAAGTTCTCGGCTTATACTTCATCGTCTCGTTTCGCCTGCTCATTCCATTAGATCTTAGGCGCGGTTTCGCTCACGGCAAGTTCTCGACACGGGGATAAGAAGCTGTGGGAGATTACGAGCAACCAGGTCATGAACAGGCAAGTTCTATACTGTATGTCTCTTTCCTCTTGTATGTTCGTAACATCGTGAACACGATACCCGTCAAATAAATCATTTTCTGTCACCTACACTACGGGTACTCTCAAGGAAGCAACACACGCCGCTGCCGCCGCCGCATCTCCCGAACGATGCATATCATCGAAATACACTACAGCAACACACAACGTCAACATCTGACGCGGGAACGGCACAATGCACGAAGGTTTTCAAACGCAGATTGTATTCAATACGCGCACGCTGGATACAAAACAGGAAGCTAAGGTGCCGAGTCTCTGCGTACAGTAACAGCACGTCGCTGGCTCTGAATCAAAAATAAGACGATCCGAGTCTGACTCTCATCAACAGGTATGTATAACGGAACCTCACCGTCCGATACCTATGAAACCTAATATATAACTTGACAGACAAGGATACTAGTCTCGCTGACCAACAAATCGTCGACGAGAGAGAGAGAGAGTGAGCGAGAGATGAACGTGAGTACGATGGGGGATAACTAACCTAATCTGTCAGGGCAGGGGTACTTACTCAATACGAAGAACGTTCTCGGGAGGGGCGGTCAGAGGTACGTTACGTTATGCTTCCCAACATCTACGCATCAGATTCACCGCACTGCACAGTCAACCCTTGCATCATATTGTTACTCACTAGGTACCATGATTTGCATCCAGACGATCATTTCCCCTGTTCTACATTGCATTTCACTTTACTTAAGATTTCGACCGTTAGAATACTCATACTCACGTTGACATTCCTCGGGTCTTCGAGCCTGGACGACGGCTCACATTCAACGGTATGTATAATGTATTGCGTGAACTCGTTCTTTTGCATATACTGTAACTGATCTTTCGTGTTTAGAATAACTCGAACGTTAGAATCGTGAAATACATAATACATTCTATTCAGCGGATGGAAAGGTTTTTTCGTACGGGCGAAATGTACTGGTACATCGTATTGTATATTGTATTCTTCCTTCTCGTCTCGCTTACTTGAACTAGTAGTGTAGTACTGGTAGCTCAAATCTTCGTTCCATCCGGAACATGTTCGCGCATGTCAACGACTACTGAAAAATGAAGAACGACGTGTATTCACCCGCTACGAGACAAGGTACGCTACCTCTTCTATATCATCTCATCGACACACTACTAACTGCCTTCCAAAGGGTACCTCATACACTACATGCCGCCGACACATCCCTCAAACGAAACGTAGCAACATCTCACGCCGCAGGGAGCAGTACGCAACAAGGTATGGGTTTCAAAACAAATTCATTTCGTCTAATACTAATACACGGTGCTACAAGCTGCACGACGGATCTACGAAGAGTACGACGATATGAACCGGCCGACATAGGTACATACGATACACCTCGCAGAAGAAACGAAGACAAAGGGGCGGGGGGACTGTACCGCCATCACGCATCCTCTAACGAACAGCTACTCGGAAACTCGACAGTTGACCAAAGGAGATGGTCTCACCGACCAACGAATCGTCGACGAGAGAGAGAGAGCGTGTGAGCGGGAGGGCTGTGCTGCAGGTGAAGTGACTACGGACGCAGGGCGGTGTATACCCAACGGTCTCGTAGGGGTGTCGCAGTGCTGCGCACTGCTCTGCATCGTAAACAACCTCTCCCAGATGGAGATGAACGATCAAGGTAAAGAAAAGTTGTTACTGCTCGGCATGATCATAAGTATTGACCACGATCTAGATGAATGTCCTCGTTATCAGAAACACTCCGGGGAGGTCAACGCGGTGCTACGCACCGCTCCGCATCGAAAACGAATCTCTCAGCTGGACGGGGACGACATATTAAGCAGGGAAGAGAGTGTTACCGCTCGCCGCGGGGGCCAGGATCTGAGAAAATTAGCCGAGCATCTATGTCGAAATTTGACCATCAGGATGCAGGGCTATGTACCGTTTTACGACGAGATGGTGAGTATTTTATTTACTAATAGAAGACTTGGAATTGAATAAGATGAAGGGTATCGTGGTGCTACATACCGTTCCGCATCGGAAAGCAAATTTACCAGCCTGGGGGGATAACATAAGGAAGAGCGTGTTGCCACTCGCCGTGGAGGCCAGAACCTCAGAACATTCGGCGATGGTCTAAGCGAGGTTTTGAGGACTCGGGGTGCGGAAACGTCTACAGTATCGCGGTGCTACGCACCGCTCCGCGATGGAGACGATCACGACAAGGGTACGGCAGATGCTATGAGAGGCTCTAAGACTCAGAGAGCATGTGTTACCGCTCGCCGCGGGGGCCGGAATCTGAGAATATTTGAGGACGACCTAAGCGAGATTTTGGGCATCAGAGGGAGGTACGGATGTGCGGAACATGATCGAAATACGTACCCCGGTGAGTCAGGCGTGGGGTCTATATGCGAGATTTGAGTCAGATACTGAGGTTTCGACAGGGAAAGGAGATTTACCTGTTAATGTAAAGGGCTGTATGTCGAAAGCGACACCCACCGGCGGGAGGATCATATCTGAAGCAGGAAAGCAGTGTTACCGCTCGCCGCGGGGGCCAGGATCTGGGGGGAATAGCCGAGCATCTAGGACAGAATATTAGCATCAGAATGTGTGTATGAGTGCAGGGGTATTTACCCCGTTTCACGACGAAATGGTGAGCGTTAAGTACACTAAAAGATGAGTTTGAATTGAATCGGATAAAAGGTATTGCGATGCTACGCACCACTCCGCTCGAAGACAACCGATACAGGGTAGGCATGGGCACGTAGTGTCATGGAAAAGAAAGTATGTTGCCGCTCACCGCGGGGGCCAGGACCTAGGGAAAATAGATGGTGATCTGTATATTTATGACCGTCAGAATGATTTTAAATGACAGATCAATACATACCGCTTCACGATGAATTGACTACGGCTTAAAATTAGCTTAGAAACCGCATCAAGGGTATTGCGGCGCTACGCGCCGCTCTGCACAGAACAAAAATCAAGATAAGCGGCACTGGATACGGAACATAAGGAGCAAAAGAGATGAGTGTTACCGCTCGCCGCGGGGGCCAGAAGGTCTGGAAAATGGGCGATGAGCTAAGCGAGCTTTTGTGGTCAGAATGGTACAGGAAAAGCAGAAAATATGCGAAATACGTGCCATTCTGGGAAAGCGAGATGGGCTGGGCAATGCGAACCACGACGGAGAAGTATTCTGAATAGGAAAGACGATGGGATCAGCACATGCTGTACAATGGAGAGGGTACGAACCATGAAGTGCACGACGAGCTCAAGCACCTGGGTAAATGGGAGAAGGGAAAAGTGAACGGAGGAGGGAATGCAGCGGGGAGCTGATGAAACTAACCACAAAATGTCGAAGCTTTTATACCCCTGCAGCGCAGAGTTCCGAGCGGGACATGAATTTGCAGAGGACGTGTGTAAGTGCGACCGGAAGAGAGGATGATGCTGAAATGTTCCTGTCAGGCAGGGTCCCCGTGAAAATTTCGATGTTTGTGATGCGGTGCGCGGATTTCGAAGCTTCCATTTGTCCGTTGCTAGTGGAATTCCCTGGGCAGTGAAAAAGATATATTGGTGTCTATTGAGACGGAGGATCCCTGCATGCAGAAGGCATCGTAAATCCGGGTCTAAATGGTGTGTGCCTGCTGCCCGTGAAAGTGGTTCGACTTGTCGCATGAGAATGACTGATTTGAACGCACCGGGAGTGGGTAGTGTGAGAGAAATATGGAACCTGTGGTGGACGCGATGTTAGTGGTGGACGCAAAAGAGAAGCAAATGTCCAAGATCAACTTATGACATCACTGATCCTGAGATAAGATAAACCTTCTTCGGAGTGATCTACTTGCACCAAAGTCAGCTTTGAATCGGATGAAGACCTGTGAAGCATGTAAGTAAAACTGAATACAGAGCTGACAAGTTCACGGCAACGCAGGAAGTATTTCCGGCACCAAGATTCATGCAAGCGACGGTTGGACATTCCATGATCGTACGCCACCGGGGACTCGGAATTCAGGCTCGATCAGCATCACGATCAAAAGAATACAGTACGTACATTCTCTAGTGCCCATTTGCTACTCGGAATTACTCCAAGAGTGGAAGAATGTCTAGCTTGTCTCTAGTCATTCTTGCAACCCTTGGAATAATTTTGAATAGCAAAGCAGAGAAATCTAGGTATTAGCAGCAGGAAAAAGACAATCTGGAGACTCGGAGAATAGGCTTACCAGTCGAGGTACGAGTTTCACAACTATATGGAAAGAAGCCGACTTACCGAAATTGGACGGAGTGATGGGGGAAGAGCCCGAGGACAGGAGGTTACGGCGGCGCAACCAACGAGCCGAAGTGGCGCCAGGAAGATATTTCTGGAAGCCAAGCGGCTTCGCTCTTCCGTGTCGGGCAGGGCTGGATCAAACTTGTAAATGGTTAAATACTGTGATGTTGCGGTTACGCCCTCACTCACCCATATCCTACCTGCAGGGTATGCCCCTTCCTTCTCCCAACCCACTTCATCTGTTCCGCAGACAGATGGGGTTGTCGATGTCTGTTGATCAGTGCACCAGTCCCAGTCATCACGTCGGCAACGATCCGAGGCGTTGTTTGGCACCCATCCCCGCGATCAACACAGGGTCTGTGTTTGTTTTCCTCGAAGCCGTCAAACAACTCACCTTCGATCATTCAGTTCTTTTTCTCCTCGACGCGAGAGACTCTTCGGAACGCGTGGAATCCATTTTTCATTGGTACGTATACTTTTTCTTACTGTTTCATCTCGTTCTGATTGTTTACCCCACTAGACTTCGCTTATCACTCTCATATCAAGTTTCGGGATTCCACCTTGAATAATCCAAGCACACAGCGTGCTCAATATGGATCTCGCAACCCAGTATTCACCATGGGAAGCTCTGTCACGTCCACCATCACCGATGATGTTTGGCGTACACATCCATGATAAACACAGTAAGCGCTGATTGATCTGACCCATCTCGCTAAACAAACTGATTGAAGTCTTGCTCAGCACTACCACCGTTGTTCTGCTCGTCCACACAATATTTCTTTTCAGCAACAAATGGCAGTGCCAACCGCTTAGTATGTGCTCATCTCGTTGTGATCACACGGTAGATCAGCTAACGATCTTTTTAGTATTCTCGGCTCCAGAATCCAACATTCGTGAGGCACGAACAGTGTCTCAATGGAAGGACCTGCTCATGTAAGTTAATTCAAATTCATCCCAGTAGTCATATTCTGATTGTTTTGTGGGTCTAGATCTCGCGATACCCTCCCCAACGCATCGGATACCCAAACTACGTGCAACGCGCCTATTTTCACCCACCGATTGACGCTCGACAAGCAAACAAGCTTCTTCCAACCCCTCGAATCATAGATCCACAGACGAATAGCACCATCGACTGGCCGCGTCAACGACGTACGAAGTCCATCAACGAGCGCTGCGAATGTTACATCGCTGTACCGTGACACGGCATAGTCGGGTATTTAGGAAGACGGTCATAGGATGCGGGGATCTAATTGAGCACAGCTACTAGCCACCAAAGGCCGTACATGAGATCTAGGTATGTATTGCGATGTTTTCCCTTGATGCAACGCTGCATTCTGATGGTGTTTCAATGTAGATCTATGTCGTTCTTACCTCTGTACCAAGAGGATGCTGTTGAACGTGTTCCCGGATCCGCGCAGATGACTCTCGAGCCGCTATGAGATATTTGGGCATCGGTGTGATGTGGAGAGGATGCAGCAGAACGTGTTCCCGGATCCGCACTGAATCTCGCGTGTATTCTCCTCGACCCTCTCTGTTGCCTCCTTGTGGCTTCGTGGAGTGCACTTGTGTGTATCTCTGGGCCCCTTGACTGCGTAGTATTAGTACTAGGCTGGACATCTTCACTGGTGTTTAAGCTCAAAGTTTGATTTTCGAACGTCCCGCGGAATGCATTACGCGTCTGCATGCTATGGTCGTCCTGAAATTCTGACTTGATATTTAGACGTCCGCCAAACGGGGTCACGGCCCTTGCATTTTGCAGCCACGATGACGTACGGCGGTCGCATTTCATGTCGAATCATCGCCCTTGTTGTGGAATCCACATTTGTGGGCACAGGGTTTATGTATAATATCAGCGGCATGGTGCTTAGCGATGCGACATACCTCTGGTATGTCTACTTTGTTTTATATGCTGGCTTGAACCTCACCAACACCCTAGAAAATTCTGACAGCATATTCGGACATCCGGCAATTGGGGTCACAACACATGCATTCCTACAGCTACGATGACATTCGGTGGTCGTATATCCGGTGTTGCTGAGTTTCAGAAAGTGTAAAACTATTTCGAGTATGTAATGGTCGTGCAGGGTAGTACGTAGCACCATGACATACCTCTGGTATGTTTCAATTCATTGTACACTTTGTGTAGACCTAACCGCTCCATCCAGAAATTCTGACGTGATATTTGGACATCCGCCGATTGGGGTCATGGCGCATGTATTCCTGCCACTACGACAGCATTTGGGGGTCGTGCTTCATGCCGAATTCTGTGTCGCTTGGTCTCAGGAAGTATAAACGTGCTCGAGGGTATGACGTGTTTCAGCGGAGTGGTGCGTAGCACCACGACGTACCTCTGGTATGTTTGATTTGATTTGTATCTTGACATGTACCTAACCGGTACTCTAGAAATTCTGACCGCGTATTCGGACGTCCGCCGATCGGGGTCACGGTGCACGAATCGTTGCCGCTACAACGATGCTGAGCGGATGCGTAGAGGGGTGCTAGCACCTCGAACTTCGTATGTTCTGTCTGTCTGATGTTGTGGATGCTGACTGACTCTCTGGTAGTTCTCCTTCGGTGGGTGGTGCGTAGCACCACCGACCTTCGACTTCATCATGTTTCCCTTCGAAATTCAAATCTTGGACATCCTGCGAACGCTATCATGTCTCCTCACCACCTCTACGAATGCTGGATGATAGATACATGACGTCCTCCCGGCCCCCCTCCAATTTCAAACTTCGTATTTCGACGTCCGCTGAACGGGGTCACGGCGCCTGCGTTCCTGCAATGCAACCTCGCGTTCCGATGTCGATCCTGGTGCAAACTCACCAATGGATTGCCTACTCGACATCGACATTCACCACCTATGTCTTCGACAACATCCTTTCTGTGCGGAGTGGTGCGTAGCACCACGACCTACCCCCTCAAGCTAAGTTCGAGATTCGGATGTCCGCCGATCGGGGTTACGGGGTCTGCTTCCTGCAAGCCGCTCTCTATTTCGGAACACCCTGTACCGCTGTTGTAAGTTTATCTTGTTATCTTTTCCTTTCTTCGATTAATCATCATTCCTTTCTTGTAGAGGTGACTGTTGTCTCATCCATTGGTAAGTTTTCTTTTTGGTTTTATGTACGGTATCTCAACTGATAGTTTGCCCTTCGTAGTTCCTCTACACGTCGATGTACATGTACGGGTATGTCCTTTGCTCTCAATACCATCCCATATACTCACCTTGCCCCTGCAGTGTTCAGTATCCCGAAGATGGCATTCACGATGTCGACACGGGCATCCCACTCCCCCATTCGACATGGCGCGGACTCTTCCGGCACAATGTCAAGGTTACGGCGCTATCGAAATGGCGTGAAGGCGGAAATGGGACATTTCGGGTAAGAAGTCATTCCAGCGGGTGTGAAGCTTGCTAATTTGGGTTTGACACCGCAGGTCCTTCATCATGACGGTGCACCACGTAAGTCCCGTTTACATTGTTTTCGACTCGTCGGCTAATTCATACATTTACGCAGCAGACTATTTACCTCGACGGTGCATTCGCAGGCTCTCCAATGACACGTAAGGTGTCATTTTCTTGTCCCGAAGTCGCATGCTAATTACCATTGAAACTACAGGAGACGTGCACGGCATATATCACGGAGTTACGCACCCAGACGGTAACCTTTCATCCCGCCGCCTCTGTTTCTCTCGTTTCGTTCCTCCTCTGTTTCTCTCTCAATTTCTCTCTCTTTTCCCTCTCTCTGTTTCCTCTCCGTTTCCCTCTCTCTTTCTCTCTGTTTCTCCCCTCTGTTTCGTCTCGTCTTGTTCCGATCTCCGTAGCCACACGTCCTCCGTACAATACCCGCACCCGCATGTCCACCGTAGCACACAAAACGAACGTCGCCGACTGGCCGTTGCACAAACCACGCAACGGCCAGTCTTTTTTACCCACCGAGAGCTCCCTGCGGGGAGGCTAAGTTACGATCCTAAGACATCCCATTAGCCGAGAAAAAGTTAAAGTTATAGCAATTTGAACAACACAACAGTGTTTTTTCACTCTTTTTTGGGGGTCAAATGGTCTCGTTTATTCAGAGTTGTGTTTACACAGCCAACTATTGACCCATATGTAAACAAAGAACTCATCCTCCTCCTACCGTCATCACAACACTTCCCCTCCCTCGTCCTCTCCTTATCCGACGTGGCCTTTTCGGAGCCAGCCAGATCGATGAGACTCAGGACAGACGTCTGCACGCTCTTCCCACCGCGCGACTTTAACCTCGGGCCACCGAGTCCAGGTGTCTGTCTTCCATTCGCCGGCGTCTGTCTCCCCAATCCCGGCGTCTGTCTCCCATTCACCGACTCATCCTCGTCGTCCCTCGTGCCCCTCTCCCTACTCTCAATCACCATCCTAAACACGCTATGACTCCGACTGCTCCTCTCATTCCAATCCGTACACGCCGTCCTCCGATTCCCCTCCCCTCCTCAACACCTCCTTCACCCCCTTCAAGCTCGTCACCACCTCCTCCCTCAACGGCGCCAACACAATCTCGCCATTACTCCCCCCACCCTGAATCTGCACCGGATTCTTCACAGCGCTCGTCGGTGGCGCAAGCAAATCATGTATCGCCTCGTTGTATATCTCCAAATACGAGCACCGTAACAGATACTCCCTCCCGGGTGTCCTTCGAATAACAGCAAACACGTCCCGCATGGCCCGGGGTATGATCCCGGGCTCGGTGTCGTCCCCGGTGAGAGTGAACGTCTTACCTGACGCGGTTTGTCCATATGCGAAGATGACGGCGTTGAACCCGTCCATGGCGGCGTGGACGTGGGAGCGCGCGACGGTGCTGTAGATGGGCTTGTTGGGCGTGCCGGTGAGGATGGAGTCGAAGGTGAAGGAGGTGGAGGCGGAGGTGGTGGATTTGGCGTGCAGGGGGTTGAGCTTGAGCGTGTTGGTGCCTGGGGTGGGGAGCCATGCTGATTGGCCGTGGGGGTCTGTTGGTCGGATTCTGGATAACGATTAGTAGTTGTTGCGTAGTATACGGGAGAGACGCACCGAATTGAGACCATTACTTTATCTTCGGTTCCGTGATCACCACGCAACCAAGCCTCGTCTACCTCGCCCGATATATCACCAGGCTCGACAGTCTGAGTCTGGTAATCCACCAACACCTCCTCCGGGTCCACGTTGCTGACATCCATCTCGCTCGTCGCGGGCATCAGCGCCGGGCTTCTCGGCGTACCAGGCGTGCGTGGGCGCGTGGGTGTTCCCGGTACAGGTGCGAGCGTGGGTGCTTTGGTGGTGGTGGTGCGTGCGTGGGACTTGGTCGAGAGAGTGGCTTTGTACTTCTTGTGGGTCGACGCGAGGAGGTTGGTGTGCGTCATCGTTGTGCTGCTGGTGGTGGACATGGCTGAGAGCGGGCGTTTGGGCGTGAATGGGGCAGGCCGGGTGGGTTTTGTGGGTGTGCTGGCAGTGGAGACGACCATGGTTGATGGTGAGTGTTGAGTTGAACCGTGTGAATTTGGGACGTACTGAGAGACGCGATGGGCACATGATCGTGGCGCCAGGCCCGGCGGTCCGAGTACCGCGCTTCTTGCCGCCTCTCTGCTACCTCGACCACCTTTCCCCCACTCACCTCCCCCACAATCTCCCTCACACGCCACGTTCGCTGAACGCCCATCCAGACGCTC
This sequence comes from Hypsizygus marmoreus, assembly GCA_013433165.1. Classification (NCBI taxonomy): domain Eukaryota; kingdom Fungi; phylum Basidiomycota; class Agaricomycetes; order Agaricales; family Lyophyllaceae; genus Hypsizygus; species Hypsizygus marmoreus. Next base: position 3,061,045 of record CM024090.1, on the reverse strand, counting down.
GATCCCACCTCAAGCGCCGTCCTTCCCTCCACCCGCCAACGCGCTCGTCCCCCCAATCACGACCCATCTGCCGGCCCCTCATCCCATCCACACTCGATCCCCGCGTACACCAAGCAACTCACCACGTCGCGCAAACAACACACTCAAGATCGTGTGTGTCCACCTCTCCTCCCTCCCGTATCAACTCGATCCGTGGCACTTGGATACCCCACGCATGCGCAAGGCTACAAACAGGATGCGCACACAGCAATCCGGACATCTCAGCTCGTCTTCGCCCAACCCCATCCAACTGCGATCCGCCACAACACTGCATGGGCACCACCCGCACACCGCTCCTCCCAACTCCAATGGTGCTCTATCCTCAAGATCCTTGCTCTTCGCGCGCTAGAATATCCGAGGCATCGACCGATCCTTCCTCGAGCAGTCTTCAGCAACCTCAAATCTCAGTTTAAGCTTGATTACCGCGTTCTAGATTTCGATCTGACCCAATATACAAATGGTCGTCTCGCATCAACGCAGTCTAATGGCAAGGGAACCAATGATAGAGTACTCGTTTAAGTGAACTCAAAAGGTACGTTATCCATCCTTGTTTTGTTGCAACGAGCTTAGAGTTTCTCGGTTGCACTAGACAGGTATGGACACGATCAAGATCGCTTCTCTTCCAAGTCATGGACGCATCGCCGCTGCACGCCTCCGTCTCTCGCTCCCCCGAATCAGAAGAATCGGACTGGCGCATACAAGATACGAACGATCCACCGCCCTCGACGAATCGGCACCACGCATACACTCAACCAACACGCCCACTCATCTCACGACGGTAAGTGCTCTGCTTATACTTCAAAGTCTCGTTTCGCCCGCTCATCCATTAGATTTACAGCGCATCTTCGCTCACGGCAAGTTCTCGACACGGGGATAAGAGGTTCTGGGAGATTACGGGCAACGAGGGCACGAACAGGCAAGTCTTTATGTATCTTCCCTCCTGTATGTTCGTAGCATCGCAGATACCGTACCTGTCAAATAAACCATTTTGGGACATCCACACTACGGCGTCTCTCAAGCAACACACGCCGCCGCCACCGCTGCATCCCTCAAACGATGCCCATCGTCGAAATGCACCACGGCAACATACAACGTCAACATCTGACACGGGAACGGCACAACGAAGGAAGGTTTTCGAAAGCAGATTCCATTCATCGTGTGCACGCTCGATATACAGGAAGCCAAGGTTCCGAGCCTCTAGGTACAAAACGCCACTGGTTCTGAATCAAATAACACGATCTGAGTCTGACTCTCATGAACAGGTACGTATAACGGTACCTCACCATCCCATACCTATGAAAACTAATATATAATACAATAATACACGGTCTCGCTGACCCAACAAATCGTTGACGAGAGAGAGAGTGAGCGAGAGATGAACGCGAGGCCGCTGCATGATTACAACGGGGAGCAACTAATCTGTCAGTGCAGGCGTACTACTTACTCAATACGACGAACGTCCTCGGGAGGGGATATCGAGGTACGTTACGTTACGCTTCCCAACGTCTACGCATCAGATTCATTGCACCGCACAGTCAACCCTTGCATCATATTGTTACTTACTACGTATTGTGATTTGCATCGAGACAATCGTTTCCCTTCCCCACGTTGCATTTCAATTAAGATTTCGACCGTTAAATACTCACGTTGACATTCCTCGGGTCTTCGAGCCTGGACGACGGCTCACATTCAACGGTATGTATAATGTATTGCGTGAACTCGTTCTCTTTAGCATATAACTGATCTTCCGTGCTTAGAATAACTTGAACGGTAGATCGTGAAATACATAATACATTCTATTCAGCGGATGGAAAGGTTTTTTCGTACTGGCGAAATGTACCGGTACGTCGTATTGTATCCTTCCTTCGCGCACCTTCATTTACGTGAACTAATACTGGTAGGTCGAATCCTCGTTCCATCCGGAACACGTTCACGACCTCAACAACTACTGAAAATGGTTTGATTACTATTCGACGTTCGTCGACGTTCGACACGTCGACTTCGAACTTTTCGACCTTTGACTTCCCATAGACCTCACCCACCATCCGCGAACATCGACACCATCAACGGCCACGCAAGAGCCCTCCAACGAAATCCAAGTCTCGTTCATGATCTACGTACACCACGATGACGGGAACCACACGAACGGCTCACGACATGCATAGAAGAATTTTCAAATCAAGTTATATTGAGTAACTACGTGAGGTACGTCTACACATCGACTAGTTATGAGGAGGAACGATCTAACTTCTACACTACAGGTGTCGAGAAGGGATTCAAAGACGACTCTGGCACGGTACTACACGCCCTCCAGTAGAACGACCTCATCGGGAGACGGTGGCGGGTGCTCGGGTGTCGACCGAAAGGTCGAAGTGCGGTTTTCCCGACGACCAGGCGGACATATTTCATGTAAGCCAGTGCGACGAGTGTCTACGAGGAGCGATACTTACGAATGCGGGTGCATGTTCTGTCGCAGTGCATAGGTCTGCGTTTGGGGACACGGCGCATTTACGACGCACAGAGGGCGGTGTTGCTGTTGCTCGTTGCGAGGGTTGGAATGTCAGTGAATCAGACGACGTACTCAGTGGGATTGTGGGCGGAGTATCTTGGTGAGCCATTTCACGAGAACGACGATGATCACATACTGACCACTGCTGCAGGGGAAGGGTGTCGCGGTGCTACGCACCGCTCCGCAAAACAAACAATCACAGCATGGTCAACGCGGCTACTGCGAACGACTCTAAGGCCCAGAGAGCACGTTGCCGCTCACCGCGGGGGCCAGGATCTCAGGATCCTAAGCGAGCTTTTGCTAGAATATCCGAGCCGAGTGAGTGATTCTGCGGAGCCTACAATGATCAGATACTGACCAGATGGCGGTGATGTTCCTACAGGGTAAGCACCGCCCCTGTGATGGAGACGATCAGGATGAGGTCAAGGCGGCCACTACGAGACTTTTGAGACGCAGAGAGTACGTTACCGCTCGCCGGCGGGGGGCAAGATCTCTCGAAATTCAGGAACTGTCTAAGCGAACTCTCACGCGTGCAGTATCGCGGTGCTACGCACCGCTCCGCCCACTATAGCGACAATCAGAACAAGGTCAAGGCAGGTACTACGAGCGACTTTAAGGCCCAGAGAGGATGCATTGCCGCTCGCCGCGGGGGCCGGAATCTCAGAATATTTGACGACGACCTAAGCGAGATCTTGTGCATCAGAGGGAGGCACGGATGTGCAGAATATGATCGACATACGTACTCAGGTGAGTCAGGCGTAGGGTCTAAATGTGAGATTTGGATCAGATACTGAAGATTTCGACAGGGAAACAAGATTTACCTGTTAATGTAATGCTTGGTGTGTCGAAAGCAACACCCACCGGCGGGAGGGTCATACTTAATTGAAGCAGGAAGGCAGTGTTACCGCTCGCCGCGGGGGCCAAGATCTGTGGGATATAGCCGAGCATCTAGGACAGAAGTTTAGTATCAGGACGTGTTTATGAATGCAGGGGTATCTACCGTTTCACGACGAAATGGTGAGTGCTTTAATGCACTAAAAGATGAGTTTGAATTGAATCGGATAAAAGGTATGGCAGTGCTACGCACTGCTCCGTTCGAAGATAACCAATACAGGACAGGCACGGGCACATAGTGCCATGGACGGGAAAGTACGTTGCCGCTCACCGTGGGGCCAGGACCTAGGGAAAATAGACGGTGATCTGTATATTTATGACCGTCAGAATGATTTTAAATGACAGATCAATACATACCGCTTCACGATGACTACGGCTGAAAATTAGCTTGGAATCCGCATCAAGGGTATTGCAGCGCTACGCGCCGCTCTGCACAGAACACAAATCAAGTCCGACGGCACTAATTAGTATGGAACATAATGAGAAAAAGAGATGAATGTTACCGCTCGCCGCGGAGGCCAGAAGGTCTGGAAAATGGGCGATGAGCTAAGCGAGCTTTTGCGGTCAGAATGGTACAGGAAAAGCACAAAATATGTGAAATACGCGCCGTTCTGGGAAAGCGAGATGGGCTGGGCAATGCGAACCACGACGGAGAGGTATTCTGAATAGGAAAGACAATGGGATCAGCACATGCTGTACAATGGAGAGGGTACGAACCATGAAGTGCACGATAAGCTCAAGCATCTGGGTAAATGGGAGAAGGGAACAGTGAACGGAGGAGGGAATGCAATGGGAAGCTGATGAAACTAACCACAAAATGTCGAAGCTTTTATACCCCTGCAGCGCAGAGTTCCGAGCGGGACATGAATTTGCAGAGGACGGTGCGTAAGTGCTATCGGAAGAGAGGATGATGCTGAATGTTCCTGTCAGGCAGGGTCCCCGTGAAAATTTCGATGTTTGTGATGCAGCACATGGATTTCGAAGCTTCAATTTGTCCGTTGCTAGTGGAGTTCCCTGGGCAGTGAAAAAGATATATTGGTGTCCATTGAGACGGAGGATCCCTGCATGCAGAAGGCATCGTAAATCCGGGTCTAAATGGTGTGTGCCTAGTGCCCGTGAAAGTGGTTCGACTTGTCGCATGAGAATGACTGATTTGAACGCACCGGGAGTGGGTAGTGTGAGAGAAATATGGAACCTGTGGTCGACGCGATGTTAGTGGTGGACACAAAAGAGAAGCAAATGTCCGAGATCAACTTATGACATCATGGATCCCGAGATAAGATAAACCTTCTTCGGAGTGATCTGCTTGCACCAAAGTCAGTTTCGGATTGGATGAAGACCTGTGAAGCATGTAAGTAAAGCTGAATACTGAAGCTGATGAGTTCACGATAACGCAGGGAATATTTCCGGAACCAAGATCCATGCAAGCGACGGTTCGACATTCCATGATCGTACGCCACCGGGGGACTCGGAATTCAGGCTCGATCAGCATCACGATCAAAGAATAAAGTACGTACATTCCTAGTGCCCATTTGCTACTCAGAATTACCCCAAGAGTGGAAGAATGTCTAGCATGTCTCTAGTCATTCTTGCAACCCTTGGAATAATTGTGAGTAGCAAGTCAGAGAGACTGAAGTATTAGCAGCAGGGGAAATAAAATTGAGAGACTCGGAGAATAAGCTTACCAGTCAAGGTACGAGTTTCACAACTGAATGGAAAGAAGCCGACTTACCGAAATTGGACGGAGTGATGGGGGAAGAGCCGGAGAATAGGAGGTTACGGCCATGCAACCAACGAGCCGAAGTGGCGCTAGGAAGGTATTTCTGGAAGCCAAGCGGCTTCGCTCTTCCGTGTCGGGCAGGGCTGGATCAAACTTGTAAATGGTTAAATACTGGGATGTTGCGGATACGTCCTCACTCACCCATATCCTACCTGCAGGGTATGCCCCTTCCTTCTCCCAACCCACTTCATCTGTTCCGCAGACAGATGGTGTTGTCGATGTCTGTTGATCGGTGCACCAGTCCCAGTCGTCGCATCGGTGACGATCCGAGGCGTTGTTTGGCATCTATCCCCGCGATCAATATTCAGGGTCCGTATTTGTTTTCCTCGAAGCTGTCAAACAACTCATCTTTTGCCATTCAGTTGTTTTGTTCCTCAACGCAATAGACTCTTCACGATGCTTAGAAGACCCATGGAATGAGGGTTTCCTTGGTATGTGCATGTTTTCTCGCTGTTTCATCCAGTTCTGATCACTTACACCCTTTCAGACCAAATCATTTGATGTGATTTCACCTCAAGTCCCATTCCAAACTCGCTGCAGCCCCAATCCATCCATCGGCCATCATCCACCACGGAAACAAGAATGAGGATGCATGTGCATGCGATGACAGAGTCTATCCACGTGCGTTTTTTTTTAATGACTGACATTCTTTGCTTTTCTGACATTTTCTACCTCCAGGTACTACTCGCGTTTTCTATACTCGATCGTACAATGGAAGCCACACGATGGACGGCACAATCCAACAATACTAACCGCACATCTGCAGCCATTTTGGATCTCGGTAGCGCGAGACATTCCTGAGTATATCTATGACGTACTAAACCAGGAAGTCCATTGACGAGCGCTGCGAGTAAGCCGCTCACCAAATGTCAAGCTCATATTGTCAGCGGGTGCTTGGTATGTTCGCAACATATATTCTTCTTGTCATGTTCTTACTCTCTCTTATAAGACATCTATGGAGCCATCCTCACGACGCCGGGCCTTCTGCACCACTCGATTACATTACATACTCTTCTATAACCTCTCCATGATGTGTTATCCATGCAGTATCTCCCTATTACGTGGCCTACGGTTGACATCTGTCATCCTCCTCGCCGATCTTCATGCAACAGCTGGAGCCCATGAGTAGCCAGTGCCTCCCCTATAACAAAATCAACGATGTCACAGAGATCCGCCACAACTGCAGCCATCGGATCAAAGTATTTGAGCAGTAAGTCGTTCGTTTGCTCTTGACTTTAGCCAAACCATCCTGATCTTCACTTCCAGGTAGCTAGACACTTCGACGGTCCCAGGGAATGTCATTTCAAGCTCGGAACTTTGACATCCAAGGAATGCTGTTCGGCTCCCGGTAGATGTTCAGGCGATGCCAGGCTCAACGTTCGCATATTACCCTGGTGGAGCTGGCATCGACGATGCGAGCAGAGATAGTATCTCATGTGGAGTTTCCTGTTCGTGTTTTGAGGATCCATCGTCGGCGATGCACTGCATCGATTTCAACATCAGCATCGTGGCCTATGCCGACGTCGCTTCATCCGCCTCTCGGTTGCAAGGTTTTCCTCTTAGATACTGTTTCGCAACTCGATTTCCCTGTGCACCATTAACATTTGCGTGTTCGTCCACACCTCCGGGTGACCTTCCTGCACCTTATGTGTATGGGAACTCGCCGCCAGCACCCACACCTGATATTTCGATGTCCAGAAAATGGGACGGGAAGCTTTGCGGCTCACTTACATCTCATGCTGACCCCTTTCGTGCTTCAACATAACGTGGGGTGGGGCTCGCAGTTCTTCCCTATGCCCGAAATTTAAACTTCATATTCGGATGTCCGCCGATTGGGGCCACAGTGTCAGATTCCTGCAGAAATACCTGCGAAGATCGTTGCATTTGGAATGCAATTCGTCGATTTCCTGCATACTTGTAAGTTTTCTTTATTACAAAGTATTTTAAAGAAGCTGATTTGTGTTTAGACTTGTCAATACACTCATGGTTCATCCCTTGCGGAGTGGTGCGTAGCACCACGACACTCTAACGTCATCCACGGCACCCCTCGAAGTTTAAACTTCATATTTCGACGTCCGCCAAATGGGGTCACGGCGTCCGTTTTCTTGCAGCTATTGGCACGTTCGGTGGCCATACTCCAGCCTGCGTATGGTAGAGTTGGCCTCGGAAAGTGGTAACATGTTCGTGGATGAAGGGCATGTATGGTCGGTGGAGTGGTGCGTAGCACCACGCTACTTGTTTGGTACGTTTGATCTATCCTTTATCTTGATGTAAACTCATCTTTATTTAGCTGTTCTGTGTTGGGGTGGTGCGTAGCACCACCATGATGTTACCGTGGACCCGCCACTTTTGAGAATGCGATTTCTGGACATCCGGCGAACGGTGCCATGTGTACGTGGTCTCGCTGATCCACTCCGCAACCTCTTCACTGCTCCTCCATTGGTATATGACATACCCCAGATTTTAAACTTCGTATTTCGACGTCCACCGATTGGGGTCACGGCGCATGCATTCTTGCCACTACGATGGCTTTCGGGGGTCGTGCTTCATGCCAAGTTGTGTGTGGCTTGGTCTGGTGAAGTATAAAGGTGTTCGGAGGTGTAACGTGTTTGAGCGGAGTGGGGCGTAGCACCACGACGTCCTTCGGGTACGTTTGATTTAATTCATATCTCGAAACGTACCTGGCCTTCGCTCCAGAAATTCTGACCGCATATTCGGACGTCCGCCGATCGGGGTCACGGTGCACGAATCGTTGCTGCTACAACGATGCTGGGCGGATGCGTAGAGGGGTGCGTAGCACCTCGAACTTCGTATGTTCTGTCCGTCTGATGTTGTGGATGCCGACTGACTCTCTGGTAGTTCTCCTTCGGTGGGTGGTGCGTAGCACCACTGACCTTCGACTTCGTCAGGTCTCACTTGGACATTCAAATCTTGGGCACCCCGTGAACGGTATCATGTCTCCTCACGACCTCTATGAATGCTGGGTGATATGTGATGTCCTCCCGCCGCCCCTCTGATTTCAAACTTCGTATTCGGACGTCCGCCGAATGGGGTCACGGCGCCTGCGTTCTTGCAGAGGAACCTCGCATTCCGGTGTCGATCTTGGTACGAACTCACCACTGGATCGCCTCCTCGATGTCTGCACCTGCCACGTACATCTTCGACAAGATCTGTTTCCTGCGGAGTGGTGCGTAGCACCATGACCTACCTCCCTGAAGTTGAAGTCGAGATTCAGACGTCCGCCGATCGGGTTTATAGGGTCTGTTTCCTGGTAACGCCGTTGTAAGTTTATCTTGTTATCCTTTTCTTTCTTTGATTAATCGTCATTGCTTTCCGGTAGAACTGACTGCTATCTTGTGCATCAGTAAGTTTTCTTTTTGGTTTTGTGTATCGTACTTTAACTGATAGTTGGCCCTCGTAGTTCTCTCTACACGTCGCTGGACACATCAGGGTACGTCCTCTACTCTCAATATTATCCCACATACTCACCTCGCCTCTGCAGTGTTCCATGCCCTGGAGACGGTGTTCATGATGCCGACATGAGCATCCAACTCCCCCATTCGACATGGCACGGACTCGCCCAGACAATGTCGACGTTACGGCGCCATCCAAATGGCGTGAAGGTGGACACGGGACATTTCAGGTAAGAAGTCACTGTCGTATGTATGCGTGAAGCTTGCTAATTCATGATTGACATGACAGGTATCTTGTCATGACGGTGCGCCATGTAAGTGCCGTTTTCCTTGTGTTCGACCCGCCGGCTAATTGCCATGTACATAGCATGTTTGCATCGACGGCGCTCTCGCAGGCTCATGAATGACACGTAAGCTGTCATTTTTCCATCGGTAAATCGCATGCTGATTCCCATTGAAACTACAGGAGACGTGCACTGCACACATCATAGAGTTACGTGCGGTGTACGCATAAGTATATCTTGTTTCTCCGTTCCTCTCATTTCATTTCTCTACCTTTGTTTCTCTCATTTCTCTCTCTCTCTCTCGTTTCTCTGCCTCTCTTCCTCTCTCCATTTCCCTCTCTGTTTCCTTCTCTCTGTTTCTCTCGTCTCGTCTCTTTTCTCCGTTTCCCAATCTCCATAGCCACACGTCCGCCGTACAATACCCGCACCCGCATGTCCACCGTAGCACACAAAATGAACGTCGCCGACTGGCCGTTGCACAAACCACGCAACGGCCAGTCTTTTTTACCCACCGTGAGCTCCCTGCGGGGAGGCTAAGTTACGATCGTAAGAGGTCTGATTAGCCGAGAAAAAGTTAAAGTTATAGCAATTTGAACAATACAACAGTGTTTTTTCACTCGTTTTTGGGGGTCAAATGGTCTCGTTTATTCAGAGTTGTGTTTACACAGGCTACTATCGACCCATATGTAAACAAAGAACTCGTCCTCCTCCTACCGTCATCACAACACTTCCCCTCCCTCATCCTCTCCTTATCCGACGTCGCCTTTTCTGAGCCAGCCAGATCGATGAGGCTCTACAATCAAAAATGAGATGGCGGAAGAAGACAGGGGACTACGACGAACCAGGACGGAGGTCTGCACGCTCTTCCCACCGCGCGACTTTAACCTCGGGCCACCTAGTCCAGGTGTCTGTGCTCTGCCATTTGGTCCCCGCGTCTGTCTTCCATTCGGCGGCGTCTGTCTTCCATTCGTCGGCTCATCCCTCTCGCCCCTCTCCCTACTCTCAATCACCATCCTAAACACGCTATGACTGCGACTGCTCCTCTCGTTCCAATCCGTACACGCCGTCCTCCGATTCCCCTCCCCCCTCCTCAACACCTCCTTCACCCCCTTCAAGCTCGTCACCACCTCCTCCCTCAATGGCGCCAACACAATCTCCCCCCCACCACCACCCTGAATCTGCACCGGATTCTTCACAGCGCTCGTCGGCGGGGCCAACAAATCATGTATCGCCTCGTTGTATATCTCTAGATACGAGCACCGTAACAGATACTCCCTCCCCGGCGTCCTCCTGATAACAGCAAACACGTCCCGCATGGCACGGGGTATGATCCCGGGTTCGGTGTCATCCCCGGTGAGGGTGAACATCTTGCCCGAAGCGGTCTGTCCGTATGCGAAGATGACGGCGTTGAACCCGTCCATGGCGGCATGCACGTGGGAGCGCGCGACGGTGCTGTAGATGGGCTTGTTGGGTGTGCCGGTGAGGATGGAGTCGAAGGTGAAGGAGGCGGAGGAGGTGGATTTGGCGTGCAGGGGGTTGAGTTTGAGCGTGTTGGTGCCTGGGGAGGGGAGCCATGCTGATTGGCCGTGGGGGTCTGTTGGTTGGATTCTGTATAACAATTAGTATTTGTGCTTGGTTGATGGAAGAGACGTACCGAATTGAAACCATGACTTTATCTTCCTTGCCGTGATCACCACGTAGCCACGCCTCGTCCACCTCGCCCGAGATATCACCAGGCTCGACAGTCTGAGTCTGGTAATCCACCAACACCTCCTCCGGATCCACGTTGCTGACATCCATCTCGCTCGTAGCGGGCATCAGCGACGGGCTTCTCGGCGTACCAGGTGTGCGTAGGTGGGTGGGTGTTCCCGGTACAGGTGCGAGTGTGGGTGCTTTGGTGGCGGTGGTGCGTACACGGGACTCGGTCGAGAGTGTTGCTTTGTACTTCTTGTGGGTGGAGGCGAGGAGGTTGCTGTGCATCATTGTTGTGCTAATGGTGGTGGACATGGCCGAGAGCGGGCGTTTGGGCGTGAATGGTGCGGGCCGGGTGGGTTTTGCGGGTGTGCTGGAGACGACCATGATTGATGGTGCGTTGTTGAGTTCAACCGTGTGAATGTTGGACAAGTGAGAGACGCGATGGGCATGTGATCGTGGCGTCAGGCCCGGCGGTCCGAGTTCTGCGCTTTCTGCCGCCTCTCTTCCACTTCGACCACCTTTCCCCCACTCACCTCCCCCACAATCTCCCTCACACCCCACGTTCGCTGACCGCCCATCCTGAAGCTCGATCTTACCCCAAGCACCGTCCTTCCCTGCACCAGCCAACGCGCTCGTTCCCCAATCATGACCCATCTGCCATCCCCACATGCCATCCACACTCGATCCCCACACACACCAAGCAACACACCACGCCGCGCAAACGACACACTCAAGATCTTACGTGTCCTCCTCGCCTCCACCCCTTCCCAACACGATCCGCGGCACATGGGAACCCCACGCATGCGCAAGGCTACGAATAAGACGCGCACACAGCAATCCGGACATCTCAGCTCGTCTTCGCCCAACCCCATGCAACTGCGATCCGCCACGGCACTTCATGGGCACCACCCGCGCAACGCGCCTCCCAACTCCAATGGCGCTCGATCCTCAAGATCCTTGCTCTTCGCACACTAGAATATCCGATGCATCGGCCGATCCCTCTTCAACCAGTGTTCTCAGCCACCTCCAGTATGAGTTGAAACTTGATTATCGTGTTCTATATTTCGATCTAACGCAATATACAGATGATCATCTCGCTTCGACACACTCTCGTGACAAGGGAATCAGTGGATCTGTTGGTGGAGCACTCGTTCAAGTGAATTCAAAAGGTACGTTATCCGCCTTTGTTTCGTTGCCAGCAGCTTTAAAGTTTCTTGGTCACACTAGACAGGTACGACACAATCAAAATCGCGTTTCTTCCTGTCCACGGAGACATCGCCACTGCGCGCCCATCTCTCACTCCACCAGATCAGAAGAATGGGACTGCCGCATACAAGATACGAACGATCCACCGCCCTCGACGAATTCGCACCACGCATACACTCAACCAACACATCCCACTCATGATCACAACGGTATGTTCCCGATGTACGGTTCAAAATTTCGTTTCACCTGCTCATTCCGTTAGATTTTCAGCACGTCTTCGCTCACGGCAAGTTCTCAATGCGGGGATAAGAGGTTGTGGGAGATTGTGTGTTATGAGCTACGAGCTACGAGGCCACGAACAGGCAAGTATTGTATATCTCTTCCCTCCTGTATGTTCGTAGCATCGCGATCACAGTAACTATCAAATACATCGTTTTGGGTCATCTACACTACGGTATCTCATCTCTCAAGCAACACACGCCGCCGCCGCCGCATCTCCCGAACGATGCACTTCGTCGAAATGCACCCCAGCAACTCGCAACACAACATCTGACACGGGAACGGCACAACGAGGGAAAGCTTTCAAAAGCAGATTTCATTCAATACGCGCACGCTGGATACGATATAGGAAGCCAAGGTTCCGGGTCTCTAGGTACAGTACCAGTACGCCGCGGGCTCTGACTCAAAATAAGATGATCCAAGTCTGACTCTCATGAACAGGTATAACGGTATCTCACTTCAGATGCCTACGAAAACTGATATATAATACTTGACAGACAAGGATACACGGTCCGATCGCTGATGAAATCGTCGACGAGAGAGAGAGTGAGCAACAGATGAACGCGAGGCCATTGCATGATTACGACCGGGAATAACTAACCTAATCTATCGGAGGAGGGGTACTTACTCAATACGAAGAACGTCCTGGGGAGGGGATATCGAGGTACGTTACGTTATACTTCCCAACATCTCCGCATCAGATTCATTGCACTGCACAGTCAACCCTTGCATCATATCATTACTCACTAGGCATCGCGATTTGCATCGAGATGATCGTTTCCCTTTTCTATCGTGCTTTTCACTTTACTTAAGATTTCGACCATTAGAATACTCACGTTGACATTCCTCGGGTCTTCGAGCCTGGACGACGGCTCACATTCAACGGTACGTATATGTATTGCGTGAACTCGTTCTTTAGCATACCGTATAACTGATCTTCCGTGTTTAGAATAACTCGAACGTTAGATCGTGAAATATATTCTATTCAGCGGATGGAAAGGTTTTTTCGTACGGGCGAAATGTACCGGTACGTCGTATTGTATATTGTATTCTTCCTTCTCGTCTCGCTTACTTGAACTAGTAGTACTGGTAGCTCGAATCTTCGTTCCATCCGGAACATGTTCGTGCACTGAAAAATGAAGAACGACGTGTATTTACCCGCTACGAGACATGGTATGCTACCTATTCCTTTTAATCTCGTCGACACCTACTAACTGCCTTCCAAAGGATACCTCATATACTACACGCCGATGCCGACACATCCCTCAAACGAAACACAGCAACATCTCACGCCGCGGGGGCAGTACGCAACAAGGTATGGGTTTCAAAACAAATTCATTTCGTCTAATACTAATACAGGGTACACAAGCGAGACAATGGATCTACTCTATGTACAGCGAGTCTCTATGTACCTCGCCAATGAAACGAAGACAGGGGCGGAGAGGGGGGGGACTGTACCGCCCGTCTCGTACTACTGGTCAGTCCAAATCATAGAGCTCCCTTGCAGACAGACCTGACTCTCAACATCATGACCAGCTACGAAACCTGCCGACACTTGACCAAAAGAGACAGTCTCACCGACCAACAAATCGTCGATGAGAGAGAGAGTGAGCGGGTGCGCGGGAGGGCCGTGCTACAGGGGAGAAGTGACTACAGATGCAGGGCGAGATCATGATGTACTCAATGCGAAGAACTGTCTCAGAGGGGGTGTCACAGTGCTACGCACTGCTCTGCATCGTAAACACCTCTCCCAGTGGGAGACAATGTAAGGGAAGACATACACAAACCTAGGTCCGTAAGAGCACAACGGCTCTCTGTGCCATCAGATACTTACGAAGCGTCTCGAACTACAGAAACGTGGATCAATCACGTACTCTGTCAACATGGAGACCAATTCAGTAGGGCACGGCTTACAGTGACGGTGTACTTACGAGGTACAGAAGTGTGACATCAGGCCAGGAGAAGGTACTAAGCGAGATTGCGAGCATCAGGGTACGCATTTCTGTTGAACCTGCAACGATCAAATACTGATTAGCAACATTACGAAGGCAGGATAACAGGGTCAGAGAGTGCTGTGTCGCGGTGCTTCGCACCGCTCCGCAATGGAGACGACTATGACAAGGTTACGGGAAATCTTACGACGGACTCTAAGGCCCAGAGAGCGTGTTGCCGCTCGCCGCGGGGGCCAGAACCTCAAAATATCCAACGATGGTCTAAGCGAGGTTTTGAGAACTCGGGGTCAGGAAATGTCCAGAGTATCACGGTGCTACGCACCGCTCCGCGACGGAGACGATCATGACAAGGGTATGGCGGATGCTACGAGAGACTCTAAGACTCAGAGAGCGTGTGTTGCCGCTCGCCGCGGGGGCCAGAATCTGAGAATATTTCATGACGACCTAGGCGAGATTTTGTGCATCAGAGGGAATTATGGATATGCGGAATATGATTGCAATACGTACTCTGGTGAGTCGGGCATAGGGTCTAAATGCAAGATGTACATCAGATATTGAGGGTTTCAACAGGGAAAGGTGATTTACCTACTGACACGGAGTGCACCGCACTCCGCGTGCTCGAAACAAAACAACTGGGAGGCCGGGAGCTACGGGGTTGGTGCTGGAAAGACGAGGTGTTGCCGCTCACCACGGGGGCCAGGACCTAGTGAAAATAAACAGCTATCTGTGTATTTCTGACTGTCAAATGATAGATCAATACATACCGCTTCATGACGAATTGACTACGGCTGGAAAATTAGCTTAGAATCAGCAGCAAGGGTATGACGGCGCTACGCGCCGCTCTGCACAGAACACAAACGAAGCTTGACAGCATTGGATATGGAACATAATGAGCAAAAGATATGAGTGTTGCCGCTAGCCGCAGGGGCCAGAAGGTCTGGAAAACAGGCGATGAGCTATGCGAGCTTTTGTGGTCAGAATGGGTACAAGAATCAACGAAAATACATGGATTACATACCGTTCAAGAGCGGGGAGATGTGCTCACCGAGGCACACGACCTCAAGGAGTGATTCTGAATGGGAAATAGAATGTAATCAGCACAGGCCACAGAATGAGGAAGACGACAAACTAGAACTGAATGACGAGCTCGAGCATCTGAGAAAATGGGTAGAAGGAAAAGTGAATACAGAAGGGAATGCAGTGGGGAGCTGATGAAACTAACCACAAAATGTCGAAGCTTTTATACCCCTGCAGCGCAGAGTTCCGAGCGGGACATAAATTTGCAGACGACGGTGCGTAAGTGCTATCGGAAGAGAGGATGATGCTGAATGTTCCTGTCAGGCAGGGTCCCCGTGAAAATTTTGATGTTCGTGATGCGGTGCACGGATTTCGAAGCTTCCATTTGTCCGTTGCTAGTGGAAGTCCCTGGGCAGTGAAAAAGATATATTGGTGTCTATTGAGATGGAGGATCCCTGCATGCAGAAGGCGTTGTAAATCCGGGTCTAAATGGTGTGTGCCTAGTGCCCGTGAAAGTGGTTCGACTTGTCGCATGAGAATGACTGATTTGAACGCACCGGGAGTGGGTAGTGTGAGAGAAATATGGAACCTGTGGTTGACGCGATGTTAGTGGTGGACGCAAAAGAGAAGAAAATGTCCGAGATCAACTTATGACATCACTGATCCCGAGATAAGATATACCTTCTTGGGAGTGATCTGCTTGCACCAAACTCAGTTTTGGATTGGATGAAGACCTGTGAAGCATGTAAGTAAAACTGAATAGGAGTTGACAAGTTCACGATCACGCAGGGAGTATTTCCGGCACCAAGATTCACGCAAGCGACGATTGGACATTCCATGATCATACGCCACCGGGGGACTCGGAATTCAGGCTCGATCAGCATCACGATCAAAGAATACAGTACGTACATTTCCTAGTGCGCATTTGCTACTCGGAATTACTCCAAGAGTGGAAGAATGTCTAGCTTGTCTCTAGTCATTCTTGCAATCCTTGGAATAATTTTGAATAGCAAATTACAGAAACCTAGGTATTAGCAGCAGAGGGCAAAACAATCCAGAGACTCGGAGAATAGGCTTACCAGTCGAGGTACGAGTTTCACAACTGTATAGAAAGAAGCCAGCTTACCGAAATTGGACGGAGTGATGGGGGAAGAGCCGGAGGAAAGAAGGTTACGGCCATGCAACCAACCAGCCGAAGTGGTGCCAGGAAGGTATTTCTGGAAGCCAAGCGGCTTCGCTCTTCCGTGTCGGGCAGGGCTGGACCAAATTTGTAAATGGTTAAATACTGGGATGTTGTGGATATGCCCTCACTCACCCATATCCTACCTGCAGGGTATGCCCCTTCCTTTTCCCAACCCACTGCATCTGTTCCGCAGACAGATGGTGTTGTCGATGTCTGTTGATCGGTGCACCAGTCCCAGTTGTCGCGTCGGCGATGATCCGAGGCGTTGTTTGGCATCCATCCCCGCGATCAACACAGGGTCCGTGTTTGTTTTCCTCGAAGCCGTCAAACAACTAACCTTTTGCCATTCAGTCGTTTTGTTCGTCAATGCAATAGACTCTTCACGATGCTTAGAAGACCCGTGGAATGAGTGTTTCCTTGGTATGTGCGTGGTTTCTCGCTGTTTCGTCCAGTTCTGCTTGCTTACACCCTCATACTAGATTATTTGACATGATTCACCTCAAGTTCCATTCCAAACTCGCGGCGGGCCCAATCCATCCACCGGCCATCATTCACCATGGAAACGGGAATTAGGATGCATACGCACATGACGGCAGAGTCGCTTCACGTGCGTTTCTTTTTAATGACTGACATTCCTTGTTTTTTTCTGACATTTCTACCTGCAGGTACTCGTCGTGTTTTCTATCCTCGATCGCACAATGGAAGCCACACGACGGACGGCACAATCCAACAATACTAACTGCGCATCCGTAGCCATTTTGGATCTCGGTGATACAAGACATTCCACACCAAACCAGGAAGTCCATTGACGAGCGCTGCGAGTAAGCCGCTCATCGAATGTCAAACTCATATTGTCAGCGGGTGCTTGGTATGTTTGCAATATCTATCCTTGTTATCATGTTCTTACTCTTCTATAAGACATCTGTCGAGCCAGACTCACGACGCCGAGCTTTTCACGCCACTCGATTACATACCAAACTCTTCTCCAACCTCTCCATGATGTGCTCTCCACGCAGTAACCCCCATTACGTGGCCCATGGTCGATATCTGTCGCCCTCCTCACCGATCTTCATGCAACAGCGGGAGCCCAGGAGTAGCCAGTGCCTCTCCTATGACGAAATCAATGACGTCACAGAGATCCGCTGCAACTGCGGCCAGAGAATCAAAGTATTTGAGCGGTAAGTCATCCGTTTGCTCTTGACGTTGGCCAAACAGTCCTAATCTTCACTTTTAGGTAGCTAGACACTTCGACGGTCCCGGGGAATGTCATTTCAAGCTTGGGACTTCGACATCCAAGGAACGCTGTTCGGCTCCCGGTAGATGTTCAGGCGAGGCCGCGCTCAATGTTCCCATGTTACCCTGGCAGAGCTGGCATTGACCATGTGAGCACTGAGCAGAGATAGTATCTCGTGTGGAGGTTCCTGTTCGTGATCTGAGGATCCATCATCGGCGATGCACTGCATCGATTTCAACATCAGCATCACCGCTTATTCTGCCGTTGCATCATCCGCTGCTCGTTTAGGAGGTTCCCGTTGTAGATGTAGTCTCGTTGGCTTCTTTCCCAAGCACCGTTAGCAATTGTGCGCTCGTCCACGTTACCCCATGACTATCCTGCACCTTATGTGTATGGTAAGTTGCTGTGGGGGTTCAAACTTCATATTTCGGCACCCATTAAATGGGATACGGAGCTTAGATGCTCGGGGCAATCTCATTGGGTGGTGCATTGCACCATGCAGTACATTCGTGTCTCGTTGGGTCACTCCTTCGATGTTCGAATTTTTGACTTCATATTCGGACGTCCGCCAAATGGGGTCATGGTGTCAGATATTTGCAGAAGTTCCTGCGGAGATCGTTGCATCTCGAACGAAATTCGTCAATCTCCTGCATACTCGTATGTTTTCTTTGTTGCAAATGCCCTGTCGACGCTGATAGCATGTTAGATTTATCAATATATCGTTGGTTTATCACTTGCGGAGTGGTGCGTAGCACCACGACACTCTAACGTCATCCATGGCACCCCTCAAAATTTAAATTTCATATTTCGACGTCCGCCAAACGGGGTCACGGCATCCGTTTTCTCGCAGCTATCAACACATTCGGCGGCCTCACTCTGCCCTGAATATGGTAGAGTTGGCCTCGGAACGTCGCAACATGTTCACGGATGAAGGATGTGTATAGTCTGCGGAGTGGTGCGTAACACCACGCTACTTATTTAGTAGGTCTGATCTACTCTCTATCTTGACATAAGCTCATCTTTGTTTAGTTGTTCTGCAGTTGGGTGGTGCGTAGCACCACCATGACGTTACCTTGGACTCGCCAATTTCGAAAATGCAAATTTCGGACATCCCGTGAACGGTTCCATATGTACGTGGTCTCGCTGAACCACTCCTTAGCCTCTTCACTGCTCCTCCATTGGTATACGACGTACCCCAGATTTTAAACTTCGTATTTCGACGTCCGCCGATTGGGGTCACGGCGCATGCTTTCCTGCGGCTACGACGGTATTTGGGGTCGTGCTCCATGCCGACTTGTGTGTGGCTCAGTCTCGGGAAGTAGAAAGGTGCTCGAAGGTGTGACGTGTTTCAGCGGAGTGGTGCGTAGCACCACGACGTCCTTATGGTATGTTTGATTTGTTTTCTGTCTCGAAATGTACCTAACCGATCCTCCAGAAATTCTGACAACATATTCGGACGTCCGCCGATCGGGGTCACGGTGCACGAATCTCTGCCACTACGATGATGCTCGGCGGTTGCGTGGAGGGGTGCGTAGCACCTCGACCTTGGTATGTTCTGTCCGCTTGATGTTCTGGATGCACACTGAATTTCTGGTAGTTTTCGTTCGGTGGTGGTGCGTAGCACCACCGACCTTCGACTTCATCAGGTTTCCCTTAGAAATTCAAACCTTGGGCGTCCCGCGAACGCTATCATGTCTCCTCACCACCTCTACGCATGCTGGGTGATACATAACGTCCTCCCACCGCCCCTTCGATTTCAAACTTCGTATTTCGACGTCCGCCGAATGGGGTCACGGCGCCTGCGTTCTTGCAGGGAAACCTCGCGTTCCCGTGTTGATCCTGCTCCAAACTCGCCGACGGATCGCCTCCTCGACATCGACATCTGCCGCCTCCATCTTCGACAACATCTGTTTCCTGCGGAGTGGTGCGTAGCACCACGACCTACCCCTTGAGGCTAAACTCGAGATTCGGACGTCCGCCGAGTGGGGTTATGCGGTCTGCTTCCTGGTAACGCCGTTGTAAGTTTATCTTATTATTTTTTTCTTTCTTTTATTAATCCTCATTGCTTTCTTGTAGAACTTACTACTGTTTCGTGCATCGGTAAGTTTGCCTTTTGGTTTTGTGTTGGTACTTTAACTGATAGTTGGCCCGTCGTAGTGTCTCTGTACATCTTGTTGGGAACATACAGGTACGTCTTCGATGCTCAATGTTGTTCCTCGTTCTTACCTCATGCCTGCAGTGTTCCGTACCCCAAAGAGACGTTCACGATGGATACAAGCATCGAACTCCGGCATCCACCATGGCACGGACTCGCCCGGAACAGTGTCCACATGACGACGCCATGCAAACGGCGTGAAGGTGGAGACGGGATGTTCCAGGTAAGAAATCATTCCGGCATATGTGAAGCTTGCTAATCCAGGATTGACAACACAGGTTCTTCGTCATGACGGTGCACGATGTAAGTCCCGTTTTCGTTGTGTTCGACTTCTCGGCTAATTCCTGTCTACATAGCATAATATTCACTTCGACGGCGCATTCGCAGGCTATCTGATGACACGTAAGCTGTCGTTTTCTCAACCCTAAGTTGTATGCTGATTTTCGTCGAAGCTAGAGAAGACGGCGCACCCATCGCCGCAAGTCACGCACCCATCCCGTAATATTTCGCACCGTTACCTCTGTTCCTCTCATTTCGTTCCTCCTCTGTTTCTCTCTCTCAATTTCTCTCTCTCGTTTCCCTGCCTCCGTTTCGTCTCTCCATTTCCCTCTCTCCGTTTCCCTCTCTGTTTCTCTCCTCTCGTCTCGTCTCTCCATTTCCCGATCTCCGTAGCCACATGTCTGCCGTACAATACCCGCACCCGCATGTCCACCCTAGAATACCAAACGAACGTCGCCGACTGGCCGTTGCACAAAGCACGCAACGGCCAGTCTTTTTTACCCACCGCGAGCTCCCTGCGGGGAGGCCAAGTTACGATCCTAAGGGCTCGAGTTAGCCGAGAAAAAGTTAAAGTTATAGCATTTTGAACAATACAACAGTGTTTTTTGCGTGTTTTTTGGGGGTCAAATGGTCTCGTTTATTCAGAGTCGTGTTTATACAGGTAACTATCGACCCATATGTAAACAAAGAACATTCCCTCCTCCTACCGTCATCACAACACTTCCCCTCCCTCGTCCTCTCCTTATCCGACGTCGCCTTTTCCGAGCCAGCCAGATCAATGAGACTCTACAATCAAACATGAGATGGCGGAAGAAGACAGAAGACGACGACGAACCAGGACGGAGGTCTGCACGCTCTTCCCACCGCGCGACTTTAACCTCGGGCCACCGAGTCCAGGTGTCTGTCTTCCATTCACCGGCGTCTGTCTTCCATTCGCCGGCTCATCCTTGTCGTCCCTCGCGCCCCTCTCCCTACTCTCAATCACCATCCTAAACACGCTATGACTCCTACTACTCCTCTCGTTCCAATCCGTACACGCCGTCCTCCGATTCCCCTCCCCCCTCCTCAACACCTCCTTCACCCCCTTCAAGCTCGTCACCACCTCCTCCCTCAACGGTGCCAACACAATCTCCCCCCCACTCCCCCCACCCTGAATCTGCACCGGATTCTTCACAGCGCTCGTCGGCGGTGCAAGCAAATCATGTATCGCCTCGTTGTATATCTCCAAATACGAGCACCGTAACAGATACTCCCTCCCAGGTGTCCTTCGAATAACAGCAAACACGTCCCGCATGGCACGGGGTATGATCCCGGGTTCGGTGTCGTCCCCGGTGAGGGTGAACGTCTTGCCTGAAGCGGTCTGTCCGTATGCGAAGATGACGGTGTTGAACCCGTCCATGGCGGCGTGGACGTGGGAGCGAGCGACGGTGCTGTAGATGGGCTTGTTGGGCGTGCCGGTGAGGATGGAGTCGAAGGTGAAGGTGGAGGTGGAGGCGGAGGACGTGGATTTGGCGTGTAGGGGGTTGAGCTTGAGCGTGTTGGTGCCTGGGGTGGGGAGCCATGCTGATTGGCCGTGGGGGTCTGTTGGTCGGATTCTGGGTAACGATTAGTACTTGTTGTTTGGATTATGAAATGACACTCACCGGATTGACACCATCACTTTATCTTCCTTGCCGTGATCACCGCGCAACCACGCCTCGTCAACCTCGCCTGAGATATCACCCGGCTCGACAGTCTGAGTCTGGTAATCCACCAACACCTCCTCCGGGTCCACATTACTAACATCCATCTCGCTCGTGGCAGGCATCAACGACGGGCTTCTCGGCGTACCAGGCGTGCGCGGGCGGGTGGGTGTTCCAGGTACAGGTGCGAGCGTAGGTGCTTTGGTGGTGGTGGTGCGTGCGCGGGACTCGGTGGAGAGGGTGGCTTTGTACTTCTTGTGGGTCGACGCGAGGAGGTTGGTGTGCGTCATCGTTGTGCTGGTGGTGGACATGGCTGAGAGCGGGCGTTTGGGCGTGAATGGTGCGGGCCGAGTGGGTTTTGCTGGTGTGCTGGAGACGACCATGGTTGATGGTGAGTGTTGAGTTGAACCGTGTGAACTTGGGACAACTGAGAGACGCGATGGGCATGTGATCGTGGCGCTCAGGTCCGGCGGTCCGAGATCCGCGCTTCTTGCCGCCTTTTCCACTTCGACCGCCTTTCCCCCACTCATCTCCCCCGCAATCTCTGTTTCTCGTCGTCAGCCCACGTTCAACAACCTCACGACAACGCCCGCGTCACAGCTCGTCTGTGCCCAATCCCATCCAACTGCGATCCACCACGGCACTTCATGGGCACCACCCGCCCAGCGCTGCTCCCAACTCCAATGGCGCTCGATCCTCAAGATCCGTGCTCTTCGCGCTCTAGAATGTCCGAGGCATCGACCCATCCCTCTTCAAGCCGTGTTAGATTCCACCTCAAGCACCGTCCTTCCCTCCACCCGCCAACGCGCTCGTCGCCCAATCACAACGCATCTGCCAGCCCCTCACCCAATCCACGCTCAATCCCCACGTAACCAAGCAACACATCACACCGTGCAAACGGCACACACAAGATCGTGTGCCTCCTCGTCGCCTCCGCCCCGTCCCAACACGATCCGTTGCACATGGATACCCCACGCATGCGCAAGACTATGATCGGACGCGCAAAGGGCAATCTCGACACCTTTCGATGGATACTGGCAAGGACGAGAGGCGAGGACGGCGAGGTTCGATCTGACACGGCGCGCAGACATCAAGCACGACGCCGTTCGATCTTCGTGTAGGATTTGATGGATATTGGTGGGGGCGAGGCGAGCACGGTGCGCAAACGCGCGTGCATGGTGGATCGTTTTCGAGGATTCGATGAAGACGACGTAGGCACTGTCTAGTGCGTATACCCATCCTCTTATCTTTCGAGTTCTATTCACTCCATTCTGCGCGCAGCTCTTCGGTCTCCTCCCCCACCTCTTACAACTCCCACTGATAACGTGCGTATTCCAACTACCTTCTGTCGATTCATCCTTTCCTCCCTCAAGGCCTGTTGAATACGAGCACGTATCGTTCGCCTGGAGGAAAGCACGGCACAGATGGGCGAGGATATGGCGAGTACGGCTTACTTATGCGTATATTTCAATACAACTTTGAATATATCATTCTTTGACACTTTACGATGCATTCGAACACTACAATGCAAGCACACAAGGACTGTCCCCACGTCATACCCCACATCTACACATCATTCCACTGCACCGTCAACCCTTGCATCATATTGTTACTTACTCGGCATTGTGATTTCTATCGAGATGATCGTTTCCCCTTTGCTATGTTACATTTCACTTTAAGCTTTTGACCGTTCAAATACTCACACTAACGTTCCACAGATCTTCGAGCCACGGAACGATCTAGACAACGGCTCACGTATAAAGGTATGTATTGCAAGAGCTTGTTCCTCAGCATATAACTGATCTTCCATGTGTAAAATAACTCGAACACTACTAAGATCGCGACAATGAATTCTCTTCAACGGAGAGAAAGCTTTTCGTACTAACGAAATGTACGGGTACGTCGTGTACTTCCTTCTCGCACTCTCTCACTTACTTACACTAATACTGGTAGCTCGAGCCTTCGTTCCATCCGAAACACGTTCCCGCACCTCAACGACTACTCAAAAATGGTTACAGTACTATTCGACATTCATCTATATACGACACTACGACTTCGAAATGCAACACGCAACATCTGACACGCGGACGCCACAACGACGGAAAGTATTCAAAGCAGATTTCATTCAATACGCGCACGCCGGATTCTATACAGGAAGCTATGCAAAGTGCCGAGTCTCTAGGTACGGTACAGGTACAGTACGCCGCCAGCTCTGAAACAAAATACAACGATCCAAGTCTGACTTCACAGAACAGGTCTGTATAACGGTACCTCACCCATCGATTCAATACCTACGAGACCTCTCAAGCAAGCAACACACACCGCCACATCTCCCAAACGATGCATATCGCGTCGAAACGTAAATGTATCACAACTTCCAACGCGAGAACGGCACAACGAGGGAAAGGAAGGTTTTCAAAAGAGCACATTTCATTCAAGTACTCGTACACTGGATGTAAAGGAAGCTAAGGTGTCGAGTCTCTGGGTACAGCACTCCGCCGGCTCTGACTCAAAATACGACGATCTGACTCTCAGGTATGTACTATAACGGTACCTCACGTCCGATGCCTACGAAAACTGATATATAATACTTGACAGACAAGGATACACGGTCTCGCTGACCGACAAATCGTCGACGAGAGAGAGAGAGTGAGCGAGAGATGAACGTGAGGGGGCTAGTGATTACGACGGGGAGTAACTAATCTAATCTGTTGGAGGAGGGGTACGTACTCAATATGACGAACGTCCTCGGGAGGGGATATCGATGTACGCTACGTTATGCCTATCGAAAGACGAATCGTTGCTGATGCCACGTTCAGAAACTCAAAGGTCGCTGTATGATTATACTCTCGAACAAAGTACGAGAGGTATGTCATTCTGCACTTCGTTGTTGAGTTTTCACAACCATACAGGTACACGTGTACCACCGAACGAATGCAAAGCGAACGTCAAATCTTCGACACACCCATTCTTTCAAGCTTCACGCAACGACGATTCTCGACACGACGATTACGGTGCACATCAAAACAAGTGGCCATGCTACACATCATCCCAAGGTAATGACGTGTATTCACCTGCTATGAGACGTGGTAAGTACACTACATCTTCCTTCTAATCTCGTCGAAACCTACTAACTGCCTTCCAAAGGATACCTCCAAAGGATACCTCAACCACCACACGTTGACGCCGAGACATCCCTCAAACGAAACGTAGTAACATCTCACGCCGCCGGGAGCAGCACACAACAAGGGACGGGTTTCAAAACAAATTTATTTCGCATACATACGGGGTGCACAAGCTGCGCGACAGATCTAGACAAAGCGAAGACGAAGACGAAGGGGTGGGAGGAGGTACTGTACTGCCCCGTCTGAGTCTGAGTCTCATACTGGTCAGTCCAAATCACACACCTCCCTTGGAGAACACACCTGACTCTCAATGTCATGAACAGCCACGAAACACGACACTTTGACCAAAAGAGACTGTCTCGCAGACTAACAAATCGTCGACGAGAGAGAGTGTGTGTGTGGGTGAACGGGAGGGCCGAGTGATGTGAGCACAAGCTGGGAGAATGTCAAGGTATGGAAGGTGTGCTGGGACTCTGAGACACTGGAGATCCATCAGGTACGCTCCATCTTCTTCTCGTCGCACAATTCGAACGAATCCCCACTGCACATCAAAAATCTCGAACCCACAGTGTCATTGCCTTGAGTCGGCGCACGCAACACTCATGCCATCTATCATGGGGGAAAACCCGCGCATAACAGCACCCACAGCCAACCCACAGCGCTTATTGGAAGAAACCTGTGGCAATGTGCTCTCCTTCTCCTTCGCGATGACCCACTAAAGTCTGCTGCGATATAGATCCAAATGAGCATGAAATGCGACTATCTGTTCGGACCAGGACTTATTCTTGAAGTATGTAAACGTGCTCCTTGCCATAAGGACCTGCCTCACTTTCATTTATACCTCACAACAAGCTCCAGCTTTCGAGCGGTCTCTGCTTGACAGTCGTAGACCGCACTTTGTAAAAGAATTTGAAGCACCCTTCGGCACCTCGACCGCCAGCAGGCCATCCATCTGTCAGTAAGTACGTCTTTCGATCCCCATGTTCTAGTCTCCGATGTCGGCTGAGGCTCTCGGCTCGAGAGCGAGGAAAGAGAGGCTTTGATGACGCGAGAGCATTCGATCGCAGAACGGTGGCGGCGATCATCGGAATCTTGGGATGGCGGTATCGATACATTCATCCCCAACCTTCGCCGATCAACGTCCTCACAGCGTTGTCCTCTCTCATCTAAAACCACTCCTTTTCTCTACAATATCTTGCCTATGTAATTCCTCCAGGTTCTGTCCAAGCATAGCCTCCGTCAGCCATTCCACTTTCTCACTGTGTATTATAATTCGCATGTGTATCTAGTAACAGCCTAATACAGACTCAGGACGTGTATTGATCGGCCAGTTGAATGTCTTCAATATCCTTCTTACTAATGAGTGCCTGCCCTCCATCGGATGGGCTACCGCCTCGCGCATCTTGGTCTACAGGATTGGGTAGCGAGATAGACCATACTTTTGGCCTGTTCAGTCCCGCTGTCACGAATGTTAGGGAATCCAATGACCATGGACTCCATGCCATAGAGCGAGACCTGCCACTACTTGCAGGTAGAACTTGTTGAATACTTTTTACTGGTTTACCAGACTCACGATCCCAGATATGGATATCGCCATCTGTATACAGTGGAGTTTGAGTGTAGTGGAGCCGAACTGGGTGTTTGAACGTACCAACACCTGCGCAGACAATCATACGATCTTGGTCACCAGCAAAGTAGCCACGACCTGCGAGGTAGCTGGGCGACTGAAGTTGGAACGGGGCCCATTTAAACAAAGGATTGTCTGAATCGATGTCAAGAGTCCAAAGTCGCGGAGGTAGCTTTGTAATAGTTCAGTATAGCGAGAAGTTTACATAGTAAGACCCACTTTATCCTTGTGGCCGAGCAACACGCCAAAGCCTTTCCGTGCTTCGGAGTAACGATTGGACAAAGTAATGTACCGGACGTCGTCGACGACAGGATTACGACTGCAGATGAACATGGCTCCGAGTCGATGTTTTGAATGAGATGGCCAAACTTACCTCTTGATTTCTCCCGTTGCCAAGTTGTACACTGGAAGAAGTCAGTACAAGAAGGAGAGCAATTTGTGCGTATGTACCAATGATCTGCTTTTCCGCTCTTTCCTTCTTCGGCGGCATACCGTCGGAAGAAAACCGTGACTCGCCCGATCACTAAAAAAAGGTCTCTCATCGGCACAACAGCAATGTCACGTAACAGAAGATGCGGAAAGCGGTATTTGGCTTTCACCTGCTCAAGAAAATGGTCAGTCATGATACTTGGCCTCGAAGGAAATTCTTTGACCGACATTTCCTTCCATTGACTACCAGAAGCAATGAATCAGTTCCGGGTCCTGGTTGTATCTGAGGGGTTGAGTTACGCACCACCCTGAATACGGTATTTCCTTCGACTGACAGCACCTCTAAACGATTGTCAGTTACAATTGGAATGAAGTAAATTTTTGATTATCGCTACCTGACGGTGTATACCAAACTGCGGATTCCACTCGGCGGGGTCGCTTAATTACGCTGAGGAGGATACCATTCTTCAGAAACCATCAGTACACTCGCTGGGAGTGTGGGGTGAGATTATACGTACCGCGTTTATAATATCAATGCCATCATCGAGGCAAACAAGAAGCCTATCGTTTCCGGAAGACCTGCCATTTACTTAGCCCACATAATCCGAATACACCGATAAAAAGGGTGACTTGCCAGGCCACTTGTCTGGACATAGCCTTTCGCCCAGGGTGGCGGCATCGAAAAGTGTAGTACTTGGGCTGTCGACTCGTTCCATCAATGTCCTACAATCTGAAGTTAAAGTATCACATACCATCGTATAAATGATTGTTGTCGACCAGAGCGTATTCGTGTCGAAGCTGTCGGAAGAGATGCATGAGCGTGGATACAAAAAACCCGAATGCAGGATAGTAACCACGTGATCGCTAAAAGCTGACCGTTGGGTGAAAACTCCATATCTTGTACTTGTCCGAAAGTGAAAGGGAGAGACTCCATACGAGGGGGTCCGATAACAGGGCCCGCCCGAAACTTCGTGGCAGAAGGTACAGTCACAGCGATCGCGGTACTCTTATTCCAGCCATCAACCGCGTCTTTTCGCACCGTTTCTCCGGGCTGCAGGGGAGTACGTGTTGGTATTTCGGGATCAGGTGAACGGTGCAGCGAGACGGAAGAGAGTAGCGAAAGCAAGACTCTAGTCAATGGGCTTCGATGAGACTGGGGGATGGGGGGTTGGATATTGAGACTCGGTGAATCGGACTGTGAAGATATATCTGAGTTATCGGAAATCGAGTCCACTTTGGGAGTGTTATCGAAGCCAAAGGTACTCTCAAGAATACCATTGACGATTCGGAACTGAGCCCACCGCTTTTTTACAAGGAAGGGTATGATCAATTGTTCATACGCTACCCAGCATGACACATTCAGAAGGCCAAAAGAGGTTACGCCTGTCGTGATGAGAGTGAAGACTTGCGTAAAGCCAGCCTGGGTTCATCGATCAATGATATTCCTAAGAATAGCGGCAAGTGACTGACCTGGTTCGATGCATACGTAAATAAAGCTAGTCCAGCGATGAAACACACAATAGAGACTGCGAGGAAAACGGGAGCCGAAGCATGAATCCAAACTGACATCCAGATCGGAAGTTGCTGTCCTCGTGAGCCACTGGTGAAGGCCATACAGTTTATTCAACTCTAGACACGGAAAGGATCATGGACTTACTACGTGGCGTGTTTCCACGAGACATGTAGTAAACTACCGAGAGCAGCACCAATACTTAGAACAAGGGAACAAAACCAAAAAGTATTCACAATCGACAGGATATTGGTTCTGGGTTCGATTCCAATCGACATTTGCAGCGTGGTCGCCGTGACAGCAGAAAAGAACGTCGCAACTGTTGACATGTTGAGCACGCTTTCGGCGTCGCGCATCTGTTCGTATTTTATGGCGGGCATTCCTGTATTCATTGTTAATTTATCTTTAAGTTGGTCGGAAAGCGAAGGCGGTGCACCATAATCATTGAAAAACGTGAAGTCTGACGTCAAGGCGTCGAGGTCCTCTCCCATTTCAATCGCGATTTCATGGATATAATGGCGTAGATTGTCATCATCGAACTTATCTGGAGCGCCAGTCATGAGAATGGATGAGCGACTGATTGACAATCAAGCAACGAACCGTCATACGCCCCAAGACATACCACGCGATACTGCAGCGTTGTACATCATCTAACGTCGAGTATGTTTGAAGTTGGGTGCTCACCCTCAAATCAGTCCGGAACTGCGATATCACATCTTTGACCTTCGCGCTCTCCTCCTACTCGCAGCGTTTTCAGAAAAATGCCAAATCCTGAAGTCTGCATAAGAAGAAAGGGATACGTACAGTATACACTTGAAATGCTTCGAGACACTTCCTCAGGTTCTCGAACGCATTCGCCATGTCTTCAAGCTTGGTAGCAAGTAGCTTGATGTGTGCCCGAATTTCAAGTTGCCTCGGTTTTCCAAGGTGTGGGGACAGATGTTTGGCGTTTTCGTGGAATGGGGATATTATGTCGCGCATCTTCTCCCGAAGTGTCTGTGCGGCGACAATCAGGGCGTAGGACCTGCCTAGCGGCCGGCATTCTTTCAAAAGTTCACCCATCTGGATTGGCGGTGAAATGTTTGACCGAGAGGCAGGACGTGCAGCTGACTAACCTCCTTTTGGAAAGCTTGAACCCGACTGAAAATCGTTGTCAATTTTGTGAGAGGTAAAGCAAGGTGGGAAGGAGACCTTTTGAACAGTTTAAAGGACTTTGAGATTGCCTGGGGACTGCGCGGGTCGTTGTTGCTAGACGGAAGAATAGCTGCATCTGCAGTGTCATGAGCATAATTGAATACAGTCAAAATCCAGAACGCACTCGACATTGTGGGGTAAGAATGGTGAAAATATGTGACTGTCTATATATAAGACCCAGGAAATACGCGGAAAGCGCTCATCTCGCCTTGAAGCAAGGTTGACGACAACGAATCATGACAGAGGGAATGTTGCAATGAGAACGAATACCATTCAAGGACAGATGAGGAAAACGTGCGTCGACCTCGTTGCAGGATGTCTGTCTGTGGTGGGCAGAAGACTTGCTGACATTTTCCGGGAAGTCGGATATCACAAATGAGCGCCGAACGCAACTTTTGGGGACTGGTATGGAGGGCAAACATTGGAAATGTTCAGCAACGTACGCCGAACGCACGTAGAATATATAAGAGGAAAGGAACAGAATAAAAGATGTCGTGTGGTGGGGGATACATGAAAACGAGAAACAACGCGAGGTGGACCCGAGTATCAGTAAGAGCCGCCCCAATTGCCGACTTCTGAATCAAGAGCACGCACTGCGTTAATGTATCTCCCCATCAGGCCTTCTTGTCTTGGGGATATTGGCCATCGAAAACATTGAGAAGGAATCTCAAAAGATAACGCGGCGCGTGTTGTGTAAAATTCGCGCTGTATCCGGCGTGAGAGGTGCGTCAGGTTGACTGTTTTCTTCGCATCGCAGCATACAGAAGCTTTGATAAATTCAGGGACTCGATGCAATTAGACATGTTCAAACAGTTGGGGAAAAGCCAGTCTCGCAGCAGGTGCCTCCCAACTTCTGACGAGTTTATGGTCGAACATGGAGGCGACGGCGTCTATGATACGCTAGAAGCTAAGCAAAAGGTAAGGAGAACGATTAGGATCCATGGCGTGAAAATAACTCGACCTTGTATGACACCACAAATTTCCGCCATGAACTTGAGCTCGGTTTCGTATTCGGCGGGAGGACGAAGATTGCCTAAATCCTCAGTGAGCCCTGTGTAACTGAGGTCGGCGAGCACCGCCAAGGCACTGTTTGCATCAGCAGGATCCATCCTCCACACAACGATTCCGACGTTCTCTCTGTCCCCGAGAACATCGCGCTCGGGAAAAGGATCACAAGCGAACAATGTCTGAGCGAGTCCGTCTCATAGCGCCCAGAGAACGGCGTAGAGGATTACGATTTAGTCTGTGCACGCAGCTCGGCAAAGGCGGCAGACGCCCCGCCCGGTGTTGGCATGGGTGGTTTGAGTTTCGATGCCAAAGATGTGGAAGAGGAAGAGGAAGAAGGCAACATAATCCCCAACCCAAGCGAATCAGACTTCGTAACAAATGCCGCAAGCGCTCTTCGTTCCTCTTCCAACGTCATCCTCATCTACAAGAAAAAGCAAAAGAAATATTCAACACACCAATCTCCCCAAAGCCACCCCCCAAAAAAACACTTAAAAACAGGCAAAAAACACACCTTCCGTTTCCTCTCCAAACCCTCCCCAAGTCCCCTCCCCATCTCCCTCAACGTCCTCCCTGACCTTCCTCAACGGCTCCCTAAATTCTCCTCATACCCGCTCACGACGGACTCCATCTCTCTACTCGTCTTCGCTTGCTGCTGGATTAAGCTGTCTTTTTCGGACTTGGGGGCATCGAAGGGTAGGGGGTGGCGTGCGTCCAACGCGGCTTCGAGAGAGAGAATTTGGGTTGTTTGGGTGTCGAGTTGGAGACGCAAGGTTAAGATTTCTTGGTGTAGCTGTGCGTTGTTGGTTAGTTAACATGATGATGATAAGAGGCGAAAGAGGAAGGCAAAGTGGCAACGAACTTGAACAGGCGAAATATTGAAATCGACTTAGCAGGACTCGCAGGCCTGCTCTCATCTCCCTTCGCCTCATACATCGTCTAACTCGTCAGAATCAGCTTCGTGAGCTGCTGAATCCGTGTATTGAGGTCTTTCATCGCTTTGGACTCGTCTATTTCCTGTTTCCGTCCAGCATGAGAGGGGCCAACCGTGACGGTGTGTAATGGATGGAAGGGAGCGATCGAGTTGAACGTTGATCATTCCTGTCAGTGTTCCGACGACTATATAGTATAATATAGCGTGATTGGGACCGGCCGAGTGGGTTTGGCACCATGGTGAGGTCGATGGTGAGTGTTGAGTTCAACTGTGTGAATTTGGGAGATCATCGCATTTGGTTTGCAGAACCAGGCACGACGGTCCGAGTTCCGCACTTATAAGTATTCTCGATTTCAACCTGACCTCACCTGGTTTTCTACCCTCCACGTTCCACTAAGCTTGCGCTCACATTAACAATGGACTCGTTTGAACCTTTCGCTCGCTTCAAACAATTAACGACCTCACCCTTCAATTGTCTGTGATCAACGACTCCAGCACCCGACACGATGTCGAAGTTTACTATAACGTGAGCCTAAGTGAACCCCTTCATCCATAAACGAAATTAATCACAACTGAACCCATCAAAGTCCGGTCTCAGTTGACCATCGGTCCAGACACGCTTTTTCCGAGTCTCCAGACTCAGTTGGCATCCAGCGACGACGCAGAGTTACTACTTACAGTCCAACGTCTATTGATAACTCCAGCAAGTGGCCGAAACGGTGCGAAGCTCTGTCTGTAGTCATCCAAGCCCAGGGAAGTGGCACCATACAATCGTGGAGGCTCTGCCAGGAACGACCGAACTTTGAAAAACATCGTTCAACTCGATCGCTCCCTCCCATCCACTACACACCGTTGGCTAGCGGTGCAGCCCTCATCCCTTCAAAAGTGAGTTTTTCCATGTTTTACAGCTTTCTAGTGTCCTATCGATAACAAATCTCAACCTAACCACAATTTTTTTTTCATTCGACAGTGATGTGAGAGCTGGGAGAATATCAACGTGTGCCGGACTCCGGGACGCAGGAGAACCGCCAGGTACGCTCCCTCCTCTTCTCATCGCACGATTTGAATGATTCCCCGCATCTCGAACCCATAGTGTCCTTGTCTTGAGTCGGCGCACGCAACACTTAGTGCAACACGCATCGCCATCTGTCATAGGGAGGACCAGCGCATGTGGCACCCACAGCGCCCCGTTGGATAAAAACTGTGCGCGTTTATTGGTGTGTAGGCATTTGTTTTGCGTCCTCGCATATCTAATTCATCCTCGACGATGCTTAGATTCATGATTCACGACACGCGCGTCTCCTAAAAATGATAGGGGACCCAGATGACCAGGTTGGAATCGATACGGAATGTGCAGTAGACGACAGCGAAAGTAAAGGCATTGTACGAAGCTCGCAGGTACATAGAACGTAAGTCAATTAGTCGGTTTATTTTACTGGTCATGCCTATGCGCTCAGCCTTTGCACATGAAGGCTACGGTTGCTTGGGGACAGAGCGAGCCAATTGGGGGACGTTGCGATGCTAGGATGACGTTGAAAAACCATAAGGTGACCAGTCCTCCCCATCGACGTTGACGAAAAATATTCACGTACTCGAGTACATGCTCCTCCACGGCCCGTCGTGCATGGAGAGGTGAACATGCTGAATTGATGTATGGCTGTGAATAGGAGCATGATTTTGTCCAGCGGGCAGTAGTACGAAGCACCTTCGTGAGTACATACATACCTGTTTCCGATTTCGCTTGTCTAAACCGACGAGTTTTCAAGTTTGTTTTAGCGGGCTTCCACATTGGTTAACAGGGTGGGGCGAGGCCCGATTGATACTTTCACGACTGTTTCGACCCTAATCCGGATAATTTCGACGATGCACCGTCCAACTCAGCATGTATCCTTGCCCGCAACTGGAACGACGACATCAAGGATATGACAGTCTCAGACAGACAGTTAGCCCCGCCTCACGATGCATTGAAGGAGTTCAATTTCCACGATTTAATACACATAAGTTGACATTCCAGATCGCAGCTGCAGTGGGTCGGCTATGACTATGTGTTCTCCCGCTCCTTCGCGATTCTTGAAGTACGCAAATGTGCTCCTTGCCACAAGGACCTGCCTCACTTTAATTTATTATAGCTCAAAGCAAGCTCCAACTTTCAAGCGATCTCTACTTGTCAGTCGTAAACCGCACTTTGCACAAGAAAAGGATTTCAAGCGCTCTCCGGCATCTCGACTGCAAGCAGTTCATCCATCTTTCGGTCAGTATTTCGATCCCCATGTTCTAGTCTCGAGCATATGGCACAGTGTCGGCTCGAGAATGAGCAGAGGGAGGCTTTGATGATGCGAGAGCATTGCAATCCTCCGAATCTCGGGATTGCGGTATCGATACATCCATCCCTAACCTTCGCCGATCAACGTCCTCACAGCCTCGTCCTCTCTCATCTATTAGCTAAAAGGACTCCGTTTCCATGCACCGTGCCCGTATCACCACATCCATGTAATCTCTTCACGGTAACATTCAAACATGATGACCATCTGTGCAGGATTAAGTCCCTTCTCTCCCCTAATGAGTGTAAAGCTCCAGACTAGTAATTTATGCTTGGTTCATTGTTCGATGTCGTCCTCAGGATCTCATCACCGACCCCCTAACATGCTGTGCCTAAATAAAATTTGAATATTGGTTGCCGCTTCCGCGCTTCCTATCGTCACTAGTCACTACTAGGCTCTGGCTAGAGAACGTAATTGCCACTTTTCCACCTGGCCCAGGAGCACTTCAATTTCTTCTACTAGCTGCCTACTTCACGCCGTCTATCAAAGCAGGTCGACGATCCCTCCCGCTTTCCTGCCTCATCCAATTCTTCCAGGTTCTGTCCAAGACTCCGTCAATCTTTTCACGTTCTCGCCTCGCTTGTAGTCTAGCATCCGCTGCTGAGAATCACGCGTATTAAGATGAGGAACTGAGAGTACTATTTCGTAGTAAACACATGCCCAATCACTCGTAGTAATTTACAATGACATTGTTATCCACTGCATATGTCAATGCTCCGCTATAAGCAGACATGTGCACATAGTCACCCTGATTAGGGAGTGGAACTTCCACCTCCCGCAGTTCAGGATCGGAGAGGGAGTAGGTCTTCGTTGGCGATGATACGTTAGCATATCCCGCATATGAAATCCTCGTCGACACGTCGGGGATGCCTTTCTCGACATTCTCGAGGTCCCACGTTTTGGTACATCGCATGGTCAACGTTTCGACGGCGGCATGGGAGACGTGGTATTTGCGAATGAGCGTGAACTTTGGAGAGGAGGATGAGCCCAGTATCCAGATAATAGAGTGGTCGGAGCAAAGTGGAGAGGCGTGTGCAGCTAAGCGAAACATGGGGATGTAAGAAGGTCTCGTGAGCGTTATAGATGAAGCAATCAGGGGACCTATGGCGTCGATCGATGCATAATTATCTGAACGAATCAGGCTCGCCATCCTCCAAAGCCTCATATCGAGCCCTCTGTGAGGCGACCTGATATCGGGAGATAACATGACCAGGTTTCCCGAAACCAGATCCATGTCATGGTCCTATGAGAAAGCCATGAGATACGACTTGTTAGGCCAGACAGGAATACCAATGGTGAACATACCTTTGGCACTCGCAAAGTTCTCGTTGTGAGAGTTGAGAGTTCAAAAAGCATGATTTCCGATGATTCTGATTCGGACCTGCCAGTCCCGGCAACAGCGTAATCACCTTGAATTCTGAGAAGGCAAAAGGGATAGCCGAAACCACTATCTGGCGCACGCTCATCAAAAAGGTTCCTCCAGTCACCAGTGCTGAAGTCCAAGTGCAGAATTTCGATGAAGCTTATGAAACTATCGTGAGCGCTGCGAGCCGTCAGAAATCAAGGCAAGGCTGTGCACTTTTTACGCTCCTTGTGCAAAGTTGCATAGTCGCGGATGCCGATCATGATGAGCGCACCTCGACCTCCATCCGTCGCTTCCAGTGCAAACGCGTTAACCCAACGGCGCATTTTCGGCCTGTAGGTCCAGACCAGCGTCTTACTTTCCACAGCCCAACACTCAAGTTTGCCCCAATTCTCGTAGAACACGAATGCACCGCCTGGGAAGAGCTGCGCTTGGTTTTCCCAATTCAGGATACCGGGGCCGTGATCCACGTCAGGTGTCAGAATTACTTGACGTGCGATAATGGGAGCAGGTGTGGTACTCGCCGTCCAAGAGCTGGGACCGTGGACGATGTGCTTGACGAGGTTGATAAGTTCATCAGTTGAATAGTCGTCCAAGCGTGCGCCACAGGGAAGGTCTAAGAAGAGTCGGCGATGGAGATTGGTAACAAGCGCTATCCATACTTGTTTAGAAAAAGCAAGATTATGGAGCTGTCGATTTGCCTGGTGGTTCGAAGCTGTCGTCAGTCATCTAAGTTATGATTCAGGATAGTAAACAGATTGTCTACCTCGCTCGCAACAAGGACACTGCAGATATCACAGAAGGTCAAGATCGTCAGAAGCACATCTTCTACGAGATCAAGGACCATTCAAAAGCCGATAAGTCTGCAGCCTGAGGGAATGGCGATAGTTCCAGTTTGATGGAGATGACCACGGTTGGTTTCAATTGGAGGCTCGGCCCGTTGAAGCCGCTTTCTGGCAAGCAAGCGCAAACGTCACGACACCCTTTTTGGATAACTGGCGACGGGGTCCTCACGCAGTACAGCGATGCAATCCTATAGTGTGAGATGAAAACTCACTCTGCCCCTCATGTGATGTATCGATATCATTCCTGTCCATGCCAATCAGATTGTCCGTTTTCTGATACCTGCCTGCACATCTGGATAAGTCCCCGAAGAACGGAAAACATGCTATCATACAATGGCCTCATTTTTCTCCAACCCCTTCAGCAGAGCACCCCAGCATTCTGCGTTCCAATCCTCGGTATTCTGCCACTCAGGACTGTTCTCGCCCAATGTCTTCATCCACATCAAAGCAGATCAACCCCGACGTCACCGTGAAATCCGCAAACGATGGTTTCGCTGGTCAGAAATTCAGGCTCGACCCTCTTTCTTCACCCGACCATCGTCCTTATCAAATGCAGCCTTAACTTTTTCATTCAGTTTGGGGTCAGTGGGGTGGGGAGGGAGGTGTCGGGACGGCGCCCCGCGGGCCGGCTGCAGCCGTCTTTTAGAAAACATGCCACAACACAAACTCCGCTTTTCTGTTCACTTGAATTGTCAAGTCGCGGTTTCTGCACGTCGCCGTAGTGCTCTCCTGGCATGTCCAACTCAGAGTCCCCGGCTCGCTCTCCTACTGGAAGAATGGTCTGAATACGATTGAAACCTGGTTCGTAATTTTCGCCAATCCACCTGCGGGACCTACGCATTGACGCGATCCAGCCTTCTCAGAATTTGTTTCGATGTCCAAACTCGGGGACAGGGAGGTTCGAGGAAGAAACGCGTGGAGGGTTAAAATGGTGCGTGGTTTTGGTTCAGGGATTTAGCGTTTGGGGGCTCTTACCGGCACTTAGGCCAGGGCTGCGCCATTCACCCATCGTCGATGAACGAATCTCCGCACATATTCGTTAGCCCCTGGTACTCCTTGTATCACTTCCTCCGGTATCTCTATGTTCACCGCAGATGCCATGTTCTTGTTCACAGAGGTCGTGTCACCTGGTTGACTTCCGAGGCACCTCTCCCGTCATCTTTCTATGACAGGTCCTCATTGGCCTCACGTTGTTTCTCGTTCTGATATATCCCGCGCCACACGGCATCTTTCATTCTGTTCCTTTCCTCTTTATATATTCTACGTGCGTTTGGCATACGTTGCTGAATCTATCCAACGTTTGCACTCCATACCGATATACCCCATAGGAACACAGAAATGGGGGACCGCCGAAAGACTATATGTAAGATCCAGAAGACACCCAACTCGCCATGAAGCAAGATTCGCGGCAACGAATCATGACAGGTGGAATGTTGCATTGAGCAGGAATGCCATTCAAGGAAGGATCAGGAAACATGAGGAGACCTCGTTGCAGGATGTCTCGCTTTCGCAAACAGATGACGTGCTGACATTTTCCAGACGTTGCATATCACAAAAGAGCGCCAAACGCATCTTCTGTTATCAATGTCGAGTGCGTTTTAATTTTCTGACGATGTCTTTCTACTCACCGGCTTCGCAGAGGTCACTATCGATGACAATCCGTGGGATTCTCAGGCAATCTCAAAGTCCTTTCTCCTGTTCAAAAGGTCCCCGTATCATTCTCGCTCTGCCTCTCGCGAGACTGACAATGATTCTCAGCCGGGTTCAAGCTTTCCAAAAGGAGGTCAGTTATCTGCACGCCCTGCGTCGCGATCAGCATTTCACTGTCCACTAATCTAGATGGGAGAACTTCTGAAAGAATGCCGCCAACTGGGCAGGTCCTACGCTCTGATTGTCGCCGCACAAGTGCTCCGGGACAAGATGCGCGATATACTATCCCAATTCCACGAGAACGCCAAGCATCTGTCCCCACACCTTGGAAAACCGGGGAAACTTGAAATCCGGGCACACATCAAGCTTTTTGCTACCAAGCTCGAAGATGTGGCGAATGCATTCGAGAATCTGAGGAAGTGTCTCGACGAGTTTCGAGAGTATACTGTACGTTTTCATTTCTTCCTGTGCAGACTTTCAGGATCTCGCATTTTTTCTGAAAAAAGTGCGAATAGGCGGAGAGCGCGAAGATCAAAGATGTAATTTCGCAGTTTCAGACGGATTTGCGGGTGAGCATCCAATTTGAGGAGTACTCGGCGTTGGCTGATCTACAGTGCGGTAGTACCGCGCGGCATGTCTTGGAGCGTACGAAGGTTCGTTGCTTTATTGTCGATCAATCGCTTACCTATTCTCACGGCTGGCGCTCCAGATAAGTTCGATGATGACAATCTACGCCATTACATCCATGAAATCGCGACCGAAATGGGAGAGGACCTCGACGCCTTGACGTCAGACTTCAAGTTTTTCAATGATTATGGTGCGTCGTCTTCGCTTTCCGATCAACTTAAGATAATTTAACAAAGAATACAGGAATGCCCGCCATAAAATACGAACAGATGCGCGACGCCGAAAGCGTGCTCAACATGTCAACAGTGGCGACATTCTTTTCTGCTGTCACGGCGACCACGCTGCAAATGTCGATTGGAATCGAACCCAGAACCAATATCCTGTCGATTGTGAATACCTTTTGGTTTTGTTCTCTTGTTCTAAGTATTGGTGCTGCTCTCGATAGTTTGTTACATGTCTCTTGGAAACGCACCACGTAGTAAGTCCATGCTCCTTTCTGTGTCTAGAGTTGACTGAACAGTATGGCTTTCAACAGTGGCTCGCGAGGACAGCGACTTCCGATCTGGATCTCGGTTTGGATCCACGCTTCGGCTCCCGTTTTCCTCGCAGTGTCTATTGTGTGTTTCATCGCCGGACTAGCTTTGTTTACGTATGCATCGAACCAGGTCAGTCGCTTGCCGCTATCCTTCGGAATATGTTTGATCGATAAACCCAGGCCGGCTTTACAAAAGTCTGCACGCTCATCACGACAGGCATAACCTCTTTTGGCCTTCTGAATGTGTCATGCTGGGTAGCGTATGAACAGTGGATCATACCCTTCCTCGTATCAAAGCGGTGGGATCTTTTGCGCATCGTCAGCGGTAATTTTGAAATTACCCATGGCCCCGATAACATTCACAAAGCGGACTCGATTTCCGATATCTCAAAAGTATCTTTGCAATCCGATTTATCGAGTCTTAATATCCATGCCCCTACTCTCCAGTCCCATCTAAGCCCATTGACGGGCATCTTGCGTCGACTATTCTCTTCCGTCCCACAAGTCATGTCCTCGACGCTGCACCGATCCCATGATCCTGAAGTACCAAGACATATATATCAAGAGCCCGGAGAAAAGGCGCGAGAAGACGCAGTTCATCGCTGGAACAAGAGCACCGCGATCGCCGCGACTGTATCTTCTGCCACGAAGAAGTTGTGGGAGGGCACTGGTATCGGACACCCTCGTATGGAGCCTCCTGCGCCATTAATGGATGATTCTATGAGTACAGCACCTGAGAAGCCTGCCGCGGTTGATGCGCACCCCCCTGTGTCACCACATAGCCTGGTCTTCCCGGATGAACCTGATCATGTTCTCGCTCTCATGTTCGGACAACTACAAGATATAGAGTTTTCACCGAATGGCCTGCTTTTGGCGACTACATGGTTACTATTCTGTATTTTGGTGGTCTATCATCACGTTAATGTGTCTCTTCCGACAGCTTCGACACGAATACGCTCTGGTCGACAACAATCATTTATACGATGGTATGTGATATTTCAGTTTCAGATTGTAGCGCATTGATGGAACGTGTCGATAGCCCAAGTATTACACCTTTCGATGCCGCCACCCTGGGCGAAAGGCTATGTCCAGGCAAGTTGCCTGGCAAGTCATCCTTTTTATCAGTGTATCCGGAATATGTAGGCTAAGTAAATTTCAGGTCTTCTAGAAACGATAGGCTTCTGGTTCGCCTTGATGACAGCATTGATATTATAAACGCGGTATGTATAATCTCACCCCACGCTCTCAGCGAGTATACTGATGGATCCTGAAGAATGGTATCCTTCTCAACATAATCAGGCGACCCCGTCGGGTCGAATCGGCAGCTTGGTATACGCCTTCAGGTAGAGATAGTCGAAAATTCTTCCAATCCAATTGTGAATGACGGTCATTTAGAGGTGCTATCAGTTGAAGGAAATTCCATATTCCGGGTGGTGCGTAATTCTAGCTCTCATTTACACCAGGGCTTGGAACTAATCCAACGATTCTGGCAGTCGGTGGAAGGAAATGTCACTCAGAGATTTACTGCGAGGTCAATTGTTTTTACTGACCATTTTCTTGAGCAGGTGAAAGCTAAATACCGCTTTCCACATCTTCTGTTGCGTGACATTGCTGTTGTGCCGATGAGAGACCTTCTGTTAGTGATCGGGCGAGTCATGGTTTCCTCCGACGGTATACCGCCTAAGAAAGAAAGGGCGGAAAAGCAGATCATTGGTACGTACGCCCGAAGTAACTCGCCGGCTTGTACTGACTTTTTCCAGTGTACAACTTGGCAACGGGAGAAATAAAGAGGTAAGCGTGGCCATCTCGTTTCGATCATCGACTCGGAGCCATGTTCGTCTGCAGTCGTAATCCTGTCCTCGACGACGTCCGGTACATTACTTTGACCAATCATTACTCCAAGGCGCGGAAAGGCTTTGATGTGTTGCTCGGCCACAAGGATAAAGTGCGTCTCGACGTAACAGCTCTCGCCATACTGAACTACCTACTACAAAGCTACCTCCGCGACTTTGGACTCTTGAACCCAATATAAGCCACGGTCCTTTGTTGAAATCGGCCCCATTCCATCTTCAGTCGTCCGGAGACCTCGCAGGTCGTGGCTACTTTGCTGGTGACCGAGATCATATGATTGTCTGCGCAGGTGTTGGTACGTTCAATCATCCAGTTCGGCTCCACTGCACTCAAACTCCACTGTATACAGATGGAGACATCCATATCTGGGATCGTGAGTCTGGTGCGCCAGTAGAACATATTCAAGCCCGAGCTGCAGGTAGTGGCGGGACTCGCTCTATGGCATGGAGTCCATGGTCATCGGATTCCCTAACATTCGTGACGGCGGAACGGAACGTGCTAAGAGTGTGGTCTATCTTGCGACCCAATCCAGCAGACCAAGAAGCGCCAGGACGTAGCCCATCCCATGGAGTGCAGGTACTCATTAGGAAGGATGTTGAAAACAATCAATTGGCAGATTAATACACGTCCTGAGCCCAGATTAGGCTGTTCCTAGATTAACATACAAACTATATAGTAGAAATAGCTCGAATTACGCTGTGTTCTGTCGTATGTCGTTACATGCATTACAATATCTGGTACTGTGCACAAAGTACATCAGCCACAGAAAGAAAATACGACAAGACAACACGGAATCAACTCCGCTCCGATGCAGTGATCAAATTTAGCTAAACTTTCAAATTTCCACGGTCAGCGTTCAACAGACAGCCTCAATGATTGTTATTGTTACGTGGTGGGCGGCCTATGCGTGTGCGATGTCCTCAGTCTTCTGTGAGGATGGGACGATTTCTCAGCTGGATGCTCTCTCTGCCCCTAATATGTCCTTCCTCCAGGTTCGGCTCTCCCAGACGTGCTCAGAGTGATATTGAGTCTCGACAGAGTCGTCAGAGCATCGCCCGGTCTAGGACAGTGCTGATAACATTAGATGTGTCACATGTCGTCTCCTTGATGTAGAGCGCCTGACAGCGCCCGAATTTTCTGGATGAGCGCCTATTATCGCCAACTATCCTTTCTTTTAACCCTCGAGGCCCCCGACGTCCGCGTCGTTATGAAAGGTCAGTCAATGACGAGAACCCTAAGTGCAACATCATTAATTTCATCGTTTAACTTGCAGCGTCGAATGCGCGTCTCTTAAGCATACACCCGATGGCCACGTCGTCCCGTGGGAACGAGATGAGGGAAAGATGTGAGCAATACGTTGATGAGCATTCTAGATCCTAAATCGAGATAACGCTGAATACATCCGACGGCGACGTTTAGCCGCCTTCACCATCGATGAAGAGGAGACAGAACTGTTCAGAGGTGACCCGCATTCTCCAAAAGCAATAGCAAATTCTTATATTCGGTTCAAAAAGCACGTCATATTTTTGCTTTCTGGAAACTTTTTAACATTTTTCCGCAGGCGCATCTCTGAACTTCAACATGAGGTGAATATTCCAACGTTATAGGTCTGATCATCGAGAGACTGATGATTCAAAGCTTGGCCAATTCTCAAGTGAATGTCGTCAGTTGGGAAGAAGTTATGCTCTCATCCTTGCTGCTCGAGACGTGAGGGAAAGCTTTGAAAACATATTGTTGAAGTTCTATGACAATGCCGTCCATTTGTCTCCTGTCCTCCAAGACCCTAGCCTGTCCAGTGGCTCGCGGCTGGGTGTCGAGTCTTTCCCATACTGGCTCGAAGGAGCGGCGGAAGCGTTCGAAAATATGCATGACCGGCTGAACGAGTTTAGGGAGTACACTGTGAGTCGTTTCGTTTCAGGGGTCATGGAATTCCTCTAACCGATTCAAGCCAGGACGAGAGTGTGAAAGTCAAGTTATTGATGGGTCTTTTCGCGAAGGACTTGAAGGCAAGTTATAAACTGATATCGTCCATAGATATATCTAAACAGTGGCATAGTATCGTGCATCCTGCTTGATGGAATACAAGGGTTGCTTGTTCTTTATGTTCTGCTCTTCTTCTGCTGATCATACTTCAGGTCGACTCGACACTCTCCATATTCGTCACTACATTCACGAACTCGCCGATGAGATGGGAGAGGATTTGGACAATTTAATCACGGCATTCACATTCTTCAACATCTACGGTATGATCTCCTGGCTTTAGAATGTCGTGACTTATATAATCTCCCAAAAAGGAATGCCAGCTATGCAGTACGAGCAGAAGCGCGATACCGACATCGTCCTCAATATGTCCACTGTGGCGACCTTTTTCTCGGCCGTCACGGCCACAACTCTCCAGATGTCTATCGACATTGAAAGAACACCGGTCTTATCAATCGTTAACAGCTTCTGGTTTTGCTCTTTGGTTCTTAGCATTGGAGCTGCCCTCAATAGCCTGTTAGCAGTTGCCTGGAAGCGTACACCTTAGTAAGTTCGAGCCAGTCATGGGCAAGGAGTACCCTGATGCCCTTTTCACCTTTAAGTGGATCGCGAGGTCGACGACTTCCACTTTGGGTTACTATCTGGATCCATACCTCAGCTCCTGTCTTCCTTGCTATCTCGATTGCTTGTTTCTTGGCCGGACTGGCATTGTTCAGCTACGGTTCTGATCAGGTTTGTTCGCCCTGCTCACAAATTCCTCCTTCCTTGC
Source organism: Hypsizygus marmoreus (assembly GCA_013433165.1). Lineage (NCBI taxonomy): Eukaryota > Fungi > Basidiomycota > Agaricomycetes > Agaricales > Lyophyllaceae > Hypsizygus > Hypsizygus marmoreus. Next base: position 3,017,679 of record CM024090.1, on the reverse strand, counting down.
TAATCTTCTCTGCAGGCTCGGTTCACATCTGTGGTGACTCTCGTAGCCACCGCAGTGACTTCTTTTGGGCTTTCCATGACAATTGCATGGTTTGGATATGAACAATGGATTGCTCCTTTCCTGCTTCCGAATGCGCCGTGGAGTCCATTTCGAAAGCGCAGGGACAAGAGAGCAGACCATTTTCCTGAAGAGAATGCTCGTCCTGGTCTCTTCAGTCACCGTCGGTCAAGGACTGGTTCAATATCTGATGTGTCAGAAGGAGGGTCGACAGACACCAGTGCATCCTCATTCAACATCATTCCTCCGATACTTACATCCCGTTTACCCGTCTCACACCTTGTCAACAAAGTCACCTCTTTTGTTCGCCCCGAGACGCCCAGGTCCACTGGACAGCACCAGGTCCCGGATCCTGAAATTCAGATTGATCCTCCGCCACCCAATCTTGATTCCCGCGAACGGCCAAGAGAACAGTGGAGGAAGGCTGTCAAACTAATAATCTCGATGAAGTCGGCTAGTAGAGCTTTCTTACAAGGTTCTTCAGGAAGAAGTTCACTCAATATGCCTATTCCCTTACTGCCTACGATCAACGTTGTTACAAACGGAAGTAATAAACCTTACGTGTCTCCGACAGTTTTAACATTCCCCACTCGGCCGTATCGTGTCTTGCCGCATGAGCATGGGATTATTCAAGATCTGGAATATTCGTCAGATGGTCGATATCTTGCGATTACTAGGTACGAAGAATTCAGTAAATCCCACTCGCTAGTCAATGACTTGGCCCTACAGCTATGATTTGAGCAAAGAACTCTCTATTACAGCGACCTTTACCACTGAGGTGACGTTTCTTGCCTCTAGACATATGAGATTCCTGAGCTTGCCCTGTAGCCGGACTATACAGATGTGTTCCGACATCAACATGGCCCCGGAAGGGCAAGTCAGCAGGTTAAATGGTAATTTCACATGTTTCTTGATATTGGCCTTTGGAATAAATTCACTTCAGGTCGCCTGATGGAGGGAGGCTTATGGTGCGCCTTGATCATGGCATCGACATCCTCAATCCCGTATTTTCCCTTTGTTTTCCCACTTGATTATTTTCTGAATCATGACTTATGATAGGAATGTCGCATGGTCTCGATTATAAGGCGATCACATTCCGTGGAGGCCGCGTCATGGTGCTCGTCGTCGAGTAAGCGTGTTCATTGACTTGAACTTTCGAAATGCTCTCATAGTCTCGTCATAGATATATTGTTTGTAGAACGACACGCAATCCTGAACATGGTAAGTTCCTTCTTCATCAGAATGTTCAAGATCTGAATTTACTTCCTCCACCAGACTCTCGACGGACACGTTGGTGTCAACGCATCTCAAAATACGATCGCAGCCGCTAACTTCCAGTGCAGACTGTAGCAAAGTATCGCTTTGAGAATCTTCTTCTACGAGACATCGCCATTGTTCCTAACTCCACCCTTCTACTCGTTGTCGGACGAGTCTTTCCGTCTCGTGAGGAAATCGTACCAAGCAACAGTAGAGCAGAAAAGCAGTTCATCTGTTTGTGAATTTCCTGACTCAGAGAATTAATTGCCGCGAACTGATCTAACAGTGTATGACATGAACTCGCGAGAATATCTCAGGTGAGGACATCCGTTGCTTTCGTGGGTCTTCACTTCATACCTTTAATTTCCATTCAGCCGCAACCCGATTCTCAATGACGTTCGCCACATTAGCTTGTCACGGAGCATTTCACCTGTACGGCAAGGATTCGATGTGTTACTTGGTCACAAGAGCACGGTATGTCTGCACAGTATCCTCTTGGACTTCCTTGATGCTCTTGTCAGCCGTCTCCTCGACTATGGACTCTGCAACCACGCATACGAAGTCCACACCAGCTGAAACCAGGAGATTCTCGTCTTCAGTCATCCGTGGAGTTGACGGGACGTGGGTCCTTTGCTGGTGACCAAGATGAGATGATAGTCGGCATTGGGCTTGGTACGTTTAACCTTGCAGACTGTTTCGCCGTTTCCTGGGCTTATTCCCTTTCGCAGATGGCAATATTCATATTTGGGATCGTGAAACGGGACGACCACTACATTGCCTTGAAGCTCATGTTGTCAGCCATGGCTCAAGATGTTTCGCATGGCGACCGCTTCCAGCTAATGTTATCAGCTTCGCGTCAACTTCTGAAGAAGGAATCAAAATTTGGACTATGGCTCAATCTGACCTCTTAACTGAATCACCTATCGATGTTGGTCCTAGTCGCAGACTCCCAGAACGACATGATGTTCCTATGGCGCAGCAAGGTTCGGTCTTGGACTTGGGGGTCACCTTCGAAGAGCCGTTGAGTTCGTCTAGTATTGAGTAATATAAAACCCCACAAACGACATTGTGCGTATCAATATAGAATCTATCATAATCAGAGCTTTGGGATGGCAGCTCATACAATCATACCATATTCCCCAATCCTTGTAATATTCTACGCCTTGGTATTACGCTACCCGAAATCTCCCGGCGGATGTTTTTCTTCGACGTTAGAGATGGGATGAAGGGGATGAACATGCGATCGTTGGATCTATATGCATGCCATCGCCGGGGTGTGTTTGGGATCTGGTCGGGCAAGCAACCCAAACGAGGAACAACAGAACAGCTTGACGTTGCGAAGATCCACACTTTAGAATGTATTGCATTTGACAGTCATCCTGGCCCATTCCTCCGTGAGCCGTCCCACGCCTCCTCCAGCGTCTTCCTAAAATGTGCCTCCCTCGCCCTGCGGAAATGCTCCTGGCTTACGGAGGGTTAACAGCTTTGAATGACGCCACGGGGTACCCGGAACTGGTACAGCGGAATGAGCATCACCGCATACGCAATCGATAAACGCGTGCCGAAGTGCGTACGCCCCCTCTATGGAACAGCCTGGGCATAACAGGGTACGTCGCGTCGAGGTACTCGAGTATGAGCTAGGATACGGCGGGTGCGGTGTTGGTGAGTGGATGGATGCTAGGTTGCGGGGAGAGTGTATCGTGTGCACTCGTACGTTGTGGGAAGAGGGATACCTATCCTTTTGCAGAATGCTGGGATGTCATGGTATTCAATCCAGATGGTCCGATACCGGGTTCCCTTGAATGCGAGACTATATCCGCGTTGACGGCAGCAGTGAGTCAAATGGAGCGCTAGAAAGTGAAGAGACATACGGTACTTGGTGCAATCACTCACCTGGTCTGTCCACATATTGGGGGACCAATCCCGGCCTTCGAATGTATCAAGGCATATCGTCGAACGTAAAAATATCCGAAATGGATTGTCCTGTGCCATTTTGGAATTACCCTTCGCGAGGCTTTTAACCCCGTCTCGAATAATCGTCTCCCAGAAGTGGGACCCGGTCGATCCGCTGCGTCTTAGCAAGATAATATGAATCACAAGGGCAGGCAAAACAACGCGCCGTGGTGAATCTCCTGATCACCTGTGAGGAAAGGTGTCCTGAAAATTATTGAATAGTTACAGTAACACTAAGAAACGTGTAAAGAAAAACACGGATTGCACAGCCATATCTCACATCTGCAAGAACTCTTACCGGACTCAAAGCGACGCCTCCGAGTCGGTAAAACCGTAAACTCGCCATATGATTGGCTCATAACACTCTTCGCGAGTTTATTACCATATGGCAAGAGGACCCTGAAAGTGTCTGAGGACATGTGAAGACACCTTTGAAAAAATAGAGATAGGCTCACACATACCTTACTCAGCCAACCGTCTTCCAATTCTCCAACCCCTTACAGAAACTTTCGAAAAACATACCCCGTCAGCGAAGCTCCGAGTCTCTTCAATCAGAAGCCGCTATACATATCACACTCGACGGAGGGGATCAATTCTGAGCCTTTCTGAACCACTGGATCGGAAGAAACCTTGAGGTCTGAACAACATTGACATTGATGCCTGTGCTGGTCTTGCCACGACACAAGCTGCATCGCATGGGGTGCGTCAGGGAAATGTCAAGTTGGCTGCGGCGAGCTGGTCATCTTGGATCCTGATTCTGATTCCAGAAGCATACAAAATCCAGGGAAGGATGAAGTCCTGACGAAAGGGCATGGTGGCCCAATGGCGGCCGCTACCTGAGGCTATTTGGTGCTGTTTCTTTTGGAAACTTCGGATCACGTTTGTCAACGCAGCGTCCGCAACTTGTTCCAACTTCCAACACACAGCCTGCCACTTGTCGTTTCGCCATCTTCTTTTCTCTAAAGGGCAGAAAACTGACACCCTATGTGTAGAATTGCTGGAGATTTATTCGTACGTTGCTTTCCCGCCTTTTTTTGCTGCATGCAGGATGCGCCTCCATTCTGGCAAAATACGGATTGGACTAAAATGAACCAAACTTTTATGAACTCGAATTTTTTGTCGCAGGCGCCGATGCCGAGTGGAACGCTTTGTGAATCGATGGCAACATTCCGTGGCATCTGCAAATGTGACAACACGATCAAAGATCCGAATGGTCTGACTTTTTGGTTATTTCATCTGGATACAAGAAGGGTGAAAGACTACAGCGCTTCTTCACGTTCCATCATTACGAACTTTTCTCATGGAACGACTCTCACCCTTGCCAACCAGTTCCTACCTTCAAACTATTCTCCCAATTTTATTGTCAAACCATGTCCAGTCCTTCTGGCGATTTGGTGCGTCAGGCTAGTTTCTTCTGTGTCCACGATGTCTTATTCCTTTCTGTTTATATATCGAGGTTCCATGCCATGTACATGAAACGAAGACGAAATAAATCCACATTGCACAGGGTTTTCACTTTTCCGGTTGGATGCTCTGGCACTGACCTTTGACAGACGTCGACGTGGTTCGGGTGCTGACACTTGCGATTAGAGGATAAGGAACTCAGTAGGATTGAAAATATTTACTCATATGCCTTATGCTCCGCGACCCTCCAAGTTTACCTGCTCGATAGCCCGACACGACGGAACATAGAGATCAAGGTCCAACATGCCTTCATTTGTCTTTCGGAAGTCTCGAACACCTTGTTGCCATCCGCGTTCGCATGTCGCTAAGGAGATCAATTTTGACGGTGGAAAATGCTTTGTCGGATACAGTTGCACCAGTCTTATGCACTTCCTTTCACTACAGTGCTGTAATGGGCTGAATCAAGCCTTATGCTCGATCACGGAAGACCCTTCGACTTCACCAGGACTCCTTTCAGCCTCGGCTTCGCTCAAAGGCACACTCATGAGAATTTCCCTCCATATGCCACGGTCGCCGCATTCCCCCTCTATATACCCGTTCGGCAGCCCGCGAAGGTAAGATCTGCATAATGAAATATTCGCAGTGCGCATAGAATCCCGATTCCAAAATTTGTAATTCCTTTCCTCAATTCTCACCATCTCAGGTCAGCATCGGCCTTTTCCCTGACGACATCCAATCCAACGGGTTCGAATGCGCATGTATCTTCACCCCCCAGGTGCATATGATGGATTCCGCTGTTTGAAACCTAAAGGAACGGGACATTGGGTTCCGATCCTCGTGCCAGTGTCTGCCCTTACCGGTACCCTTCTGCGCCCTGTTCGCCAGCGATCTCCTCGGCTTTGGGTTCTGGCAGTAACCTAAGCGTCCACGTCGCCTGGAGCAGGGCGAAGCCGATCCCAGCCCCTCGCCGGAACACGTCTGAGTCGGGTCTGCTATGTCGCGTCGTTCACTTGTCATCTTCTCTCCACCGCCCTTAACCCACATACTACGGATGGCGATATTCGATGTCTGGGATGGTGAGCTAGGCCAACCAGGCTAGTATATGCTAGCTCATGCGGCGAAGTAGGGCCCGAAGGCCTCTGGACTGTTTCTGTTACAAGTTCTGTCAAATGTCTTGGCGACTTCTGCGGGGGACGTCCATCGCGGTCGATCCACACTTCCGACAGAAAATATCCACAACCCGGAAATTCGAGTCTTTTAAACACGGGCATTCCCCGGTATATTCTCGTAAGGAACGTTTGGAGACAAGTGACACGACAGTCCGAAAATTTACTTCATTTTATGACCAAGCCCATTCCACGACACGATCAAGACAGCTCAAGCAGACAATTAGGCCAGTTAGAATCAAGGAATAGAACCTGAATCTCCTTGTGCCTGGAGCAGTTGGTGTTCTACTGATCATGATCATGAGCGGTTTAGGAGAGCTCGGAGATCTCGAGGATACATACACGGAGATTTGCTGGAGCTTAACTGAGGCTCAATCATTTGATTCTACATGTGTGGGCTCCCACAATTGAATGCACATGGGAGTATGATGTCCGAGATGCGGATTTACTGACGATGCTTGCACCTCATCCGAACGGAATTGAGGATAAAGATAGACACGCGTCTATCACGTGATCACAAGGCACGGCCATATGATCAAGATCTTGTTTTTGGGCCCCGATTCGGAGTCTTGGAAAGTTCAACTCAACCACAATCCCTGGTCGCCTACAAATCGGGCTGAATCACGTCAATCTTGTGCCAAAGACACGCTTCTCGGTCCAATCTGCGCTCGATACATTTGATTCTATGCAATTTCACTAAAAGCAAGACCACCCGTCGATGATTCTGTCAATCAAGCCACGAGGTAACAATGACAAAGCGTGGTATGTTCGAAGTTTTCATGAGGTTGTCATCGTATTTTTCAACGTTAGGAATGCTGAACGTGTTGATCTTTTGTCTGAAGTGCAATTCACGCGCTACACCAGACACGCATTACAGTGTTCCCGGTGAACATGGGCGGCACCGTTTCACGCGCTTAAACTATTACTTCAGCGATATATCGAATCTACGACTAAAATTATACGAACCAATTTACGGCCCAGGTGCTCGCTGGAGTCCTTAACTCAGCAGTTTTCGATCCTACTAGTGCTCCCACAGAAAGGTCGGCGCCAAGTGGCCTTTGATTCCAGGCCGTATCAACAAGACGGACGTAGCGGCTACATTGACCCTTCCTAAGGCGCTCGATTATAGCTGAAAATCGAGTGAGTTTAGTGAAACGCACGTATGTGACTGACGCAGGGAGTTTTTTCAGTACATCAACGATATGGTATGGCGCGTCTATCCCAGGTCTGATGGGATTCGATGCTGTATACACGCACCCCTTCGACTATTCGCACGATGTGGCGACTTGTAAGTGCGAAGTTACCATGACATCGCTGGATAAGAAATACGCCCCTTTATTCTTTCGCTACCTTGTCTACGTTCTGCAATGATTTGGTATGTGATTTTCGTAATTACGATGGGATCACAATTGAACAAGATGTAGAGGAGGACATCAACGGATCGTTGGCTCCCTCACTGTTGTGAAGAAACATGAAACTCACAATATGGCTAACGCCAGTTTTTACCGCGCATGGACGTCCCTTACTTAAGTTTTCCTCACATTTATGCCATTTTTCGCTTCCCAGAATACCGCGGATAAGACCAAATTTACTCAAGCGCTAAGGTTCAACAAGCCCAATATAACCTATGTCTTAAGCCCGCCAGTACAACGTTGCCCGCCCAGAAGGGAGATGGTCGCATCACTATTGTCAGCAGGCTAAATCGATGTCCACTCAAAGACGACCTGACTGGAGACACTCCTTTTTCCAAAATCTCCATCGTCGTCTCCTACATTTTGTCGCCCATTAGCGATCTAGTCGCCGAACCGGCTCACGAAGCTACTATTGTCAACGCGATCAAAGCCGAAGACTCTTGCCCAAGGGGTTCCGCTCGAAGCAAAGAGATTGCAGCCAGAAAGGTTCCTCTGAAACCCTACACGGATGATGTCGGTCTCGACGTAGCTCGTCACAAGGAACACGACAGCTATTTCTATATCGGCCAGTGCGGACTCCCGATGCTGGGGCTTTCCACATGAATCATACTTGTTGAACATTCACCAAAGGGCCCAAGGAACTTGCGGGTGGGAAACCGATCGAGCGTGTTGATGGATGGCGGCTGGTTCAATGTACCGACTTAGAAAGGGGTTTGTGGACTTCTGCATATAACGACGCAGAGTCGTGTAGTCACACCCGCGACATATTCGAGCGGACGGACAGTCCGGGTCTCATCGCGAACACGGATTGCTATGGAATCATTAATAGGGAGCTTGTCGTGCCCGTGAATGTTTTCCTTCTTTCGTTTCGTCCTTGTCTCCGAGCTCAGCTCTGGCGTTCCTTCTTTTCGCTCCGTTTACGCAAAGATTTGCCTGCAACGACGAAGGATCTGGAGCAAACGAGGATAAATTTCCCCACGCCAGGCGTTTTCACCTACATGTTGCGTACTTCGTTGACCAATGTCTGATTAGCTAGTTTCCAACCCCAAGAAGAGCGAGTCATCAAGGATTGGTAGTGCGTTCCAAAAAGATCCCTGGAGCCCCATATGTTCAAAGCGAGCTCAAAACCATATTAACAGGGTTTGAGTATGTTTCATTCCGGAGCCAGTGAGATGGTCAATCTGATCTACTTTCTTCGGTTCCCTTGACTGGCATAGCCGCAGGGAAAATCGACTGGTACAAGATCAAAACGGATAAAAGCGCCTTCATCTCGTCGCATTAGCTCTAGTTTCTAGTTTTGTTGCTATGTATGAATTGCATCACAAAGTGCTCCTCGTATCAGAGCTCGATTACATTTGCTTAACAACCTATCCTCCATCATAGCACAATTTATGGGTTGCCATTACCTTCGTATTAAATACGATCATTTCACCATACAGACATGGAGGAGTCGGAGGGTTGCATCGCACGGGTTACCGCGCGCATCAACTGTTTTCTTTGTGAACCAATGGGCCTAGCATTTATTTATTTTTTGCGGTAATTATTCGTATGTACTTCAACGTTCGACTTCGGCACAAGGCGATTCCGACTGCCAGAGTCTGTCAAAGTCACGGAGCAAGGTTTGAGCAAGGTCGTGGGTGACAGACCATCTCTCACAGCCGCATGCCATTATTTCCATTCTATACTCTTCCATGGTGGAGCGGAGTCGCGCATCAATCCAACTACAAGTCGTGGGTATTTTGCCTGCGGCGAAGTCCACTAGCTATACTACCGCTGTTGGCCGCTCGGGGGTTACTCCAGCCTTGGACTTTGGCCGAGCCGCGGCACATTTGCACTGCTGATCCCGTCATTGGGGGTTCTCTTTTCCTCGACGCCACTTCTATTTGCGAAGAGTAGAAATATTAAAACGACCAGATTCTGCCAGACGGCCTCGGGGATTCTATTCGATCGTGATTCACAGGAACGCTCATAGAGTGGGCATGAGATTCGAAGAAGTTGATGAGGAGTTAGATGAGTCGCCTCATTGCAAACCGTCCACATCCGAATGACACGGGCCGCACGTCTATATCCAGATTCGGTTGGATCTTCAGACAGAGAAGATGCTCCACATTGTTTGATTATTTCTTGGAGAATTCAAATGACAAGTACAACATCCTGTCAAAGTAGTCGAGTTCAAGATCTCAGCAAGTAACAGGTGGTCGGGGAACGCAACTCTATCCGCGTATGGAACGAGAAGATCTTTGTGGCGTTACAAAGACTGCCTCGGTCGAGAACGGGTCATATGATATTTACTTGAGATCAACACGAGTTGACCTGAGTTGATTGTAGTTGACTACCTACTGCGCGGATGACGTCGGGGACGGGCGTTTCGCCGCTCAAACCTGACATGACCATTGTGCCGTTCAAACGCAGTGTCGATGGATTTTACCCGGCTTACTCGGATGGGGCCTGTTAATCAAGCTCGAGCTGGTGTCGGCTCATGTCGAAAAATGATGTTCACAGTTGACAAGACATGTTGTTACAAAAGACGGTAGTACAGGATTCTCCAGACCTTACTAATCGTTTCATATACTCATTCGACAAATTCATGGTTCTTTTTGTGCCATTTCTCCAAGGAGTCGGGGCCGTAGCCTTGATAAATCTTCTTGTTGCCTTCGGGAAGGCGGACGTAGGCGGGCTTCGAGTCCAACTTGATACAAACCTGAGGCGCCAATGAGAGTCTACAACGCAGATTAATGGGTAGAAACTGACAATTGTTTCCGGTGCCTTCAGCTCCGGGGAGTCAATAGCAGATGCGAAGGGGTGAATAAGGTCGGGCCTACAAATGCATGATTAGCCATCATCCACCAAGAAAGAGGCCCGTTTACCAAGTCTCGTCATACAGCCACAACATGCTGGAACATTTCGAACAAAAGTTCCTTTCAGAGGTCGCAATGCGTTCGTCAGGTGTGCCTCTATCCAGAACTGCTTTGTACACGCTGACGCGCTGTGTAAGGATACTGAAATCCATAGCAACGCTTGGCGCACCTAATGTGTTCCTTGCCTTCAACCTTCAGAGTTTTGCTGTGCCCACCGAGATTGATAGAGCCGCCGACACCGCCAACTTTCCTACAAATCGAACAGAGACATAGCTACAGCGCATTTCTTGAGTGTCATCCCATGGATCATCTGGAACATCCCTCGGTTACCTGGTACGGCACAGGCGTGCTGGATTGGAGAGTGAAGGTAACTGCGCCACAGTGGCAGCTGCCTGATAATTGGATAGGCATTGTGTGGTGGTGGAATCAGATAAACCTGAAGCTCATCATCATCTGAATCAGCTTCAATGGAGACTGCCTCGTGACCATTTTTTCGAACTTCGCGAACTTTCGATGACATCACGGTGACAGAAAAACTTGCACTCTTCTCGTGTCTTCGAAAGCGATGACTGACAGTGAGCACGTATGGTTGTAGACAGCAAACATTGAGGAAAGATCTGTGCAGTACACCCCGGGGCCAGCAAGGCTCGGGATTTTCCGGGCAGGCATCTAAATAAACTCCTAACGCCGACCAGATTATAAATGCGGACCGTGAAATTTTATTCAATGTCCACGACAACAACACCGTGACTTCAACGCTTCCACCTGTGGTGAGTGCGGCATTTCATTCACGTACAATCGCGTCGATGATTCCAAAAAACTGATTTTAATGAGTACGATCCGTCTTTTGATGGAAATGAACTCACCCTTTTCGCTGAGACCCTTGCCTTCTGTTTCCATCTGATTTTTCAGTCATTTCGAACCCTTTGCTGATCATCTCTCTTTAGGCATGTATTCTTTCCGACACGGCAGTTTCTACGTCCCTCGTTACATGTGTAGACACGTAGATAGATGTTGGCCTGCTATAATAGATTGGAATTCTCGTGGAACATGTCAGATATTTCGTTGGGGAGCCAACGAGATTGCAGCCGTTATTATCAAGGTTCTCTGTCGAATAGAGACGTCCAGCGAAGTTGGGGGCTCGTGCTCGTGTTTGCAAATCCCCGAGCGAACGTGTGAAGGGACCGATGCGCAGTTCCATTTGCATTTTCTTTCTCCTCAGCTTGCCGACGTCGGTCACCAAAGGAGTTCGGAAGTCCGTCGATCGCACAATGCGTATGTACCCCTAGTGGCGCAATCAAGGCACAATATGATGTTGTGATTGGTGGAGGTAACGGCGAGAGGTTGACGTTGTTCAGATCTCGAGTTGTTCATGAACCAAAGAAAGCGATGCCGAATGTCAAAATGGAAGTGATCCGTATGTCGTACATTTTTGACAAAGAAACAGAGTCTACATGACTTAATAGTAATAAAGTACAGATTATGTCTAGTAATACACCCAAGTTACAGGTTTCTATTCGAATCTCCGAAAGAGAGTAGGTTTTACACGAGAGATCAACTCTCGAAGGTAGAGGAATAAGGAAAGTAATACATCTATATGGATACATATTAATTGCCAGGAAAGAAAGCCAGGAGACCAGTCGGGTGGTCCTCTCCAGCCTGGGCGTTTTCAAATGACATCTGAGTGCGGATTTTCATCAACTCATCCCACAAATGAGTGGGTATCTGGTTCCCGCTTCGCAGGAACGTTCGGATGTGGTCCAGCCACTTCTTCATCAGCCGAAACCTGCCCTCCGTGCTGGCATCGGAAGATTTGCCACCGAAGATCGCTGTACCGTCCTGGATCGCTAGCAGAGAGACCTGCGCAAGCCAATAGTACGGTAGCGCATTGCAGATGAATGGAGGCTCCTCTCGGCTCTTCTCCACCTGCATGGATTCAGGGCTATTGAGCCACATCTGAAGCCAATTATGGAGCGAGTACTGGATGGCGAAGGCATTGTCGCGCTCTTCGCCTGGAAGAGCCTCGTCTGTGGCGGTCCGAGTCGGGATGGAATCGGGAGTTGGGCTCTCGGCATGAGAAGCGTAGAGATTTCGCAGGATGGTGTGGATAAGGATGAAATGGGCAAATGGATTGAGCGACACTGAGACAGTGGAAAAGCGGGTTTCGTTTAGGACACCCAGAGCGCGCTTCATGCTGAATCCCGAGATCCGCGAGCTTCCCGTGCCGTACGGAGACGGGGCTTGAACGAGGCCGTACCACTCCCTGGCGTCGGCTGCATCCCAAAGAGCATTGTCACACGGGAGGCACATGTCCATCTCGGCGGGCTGGAAGGACGGCGGTATCGAAAAGTACATGCAGTGGCAACAGTCGTGGATGTACGCCAAGAACAAGACTCTAAAAGGTATAATATTAGAATAAGTTTACACGGAGCCGATTATTGGGCGCACCGTTTGATCGTTTCATAGTTGGCCCATTCTCTCCAGGCGGAGTCTAACGACTGCGCATCGTCAAGATCTGGAGGGGTCCAAGCTCCTACGCGTGTGATGAATCCAGTGCGGCGAATCATCTGAGGAGAGAGATCGGGTCAGGGACAAGTGGGGCTTCAACTAACTGGACAACATACCATTACGAGCATTCCGTGATATACGTTGGACGATATTCTCTGGTCCGCCTTCTGATGAAAGAGTCCAATCGTTTGCAGCAGAACGACCGTAAGGATCAAGTGGTTCTGCTCTCGCGGATCCGATGAGGTCTTTGCCTACGAAAATAGTTAATTTCGATGCTGGATCAAACATGGGCGCCCGGCATGCTTACAAATTCTTGGATGAGTGCATCACGAGTTGACGACAGGGTTTCGTCGACGAAAGCCACTGCAGTGGGCGTCTTGACAAAGAGAGCGCCGCACGCCTGCATAGCACGAACGAGAATCAACGGCTTGTCTTCCATCTTCCATGTGGCCGGATGGACGATGGGAACTTGCGTGCAGAAGGTGGAAAAGAATAAGCTCACTAGAATGGTACAAGAAATCAAATGAGTCGAGGTGAAAATGTACATTTGCGTAAAACACTCACGGTAAAGGTTAAAATCCGCGGTCGTTGGCCCCTGTGAGGCTGCGGCGAACGAAGGCGCCTCATAGAAGGGACTAGGTCCTGGATCAATTACTGATGTCTGATGTGTGGAAGTCCGCGGGGAAGAGTTAAGACTTGAATTTGTTGAAGTGAAAGCCGCAAAGTCTGTCGTGAACCCTTGATCATCGTATCCATGTGGTTGAGGGAATGTAAATTGGTCATCGCCGAAAGCAGGGTAGAGCTCGCTTCCCTCCAGCCAGGAGAAGTCCTGTAAAGATCCCGGTTGTGTTGGTGTGCACGACGACATTGAATGGTCCAAGAACGAGTCGAAAAGATTACTGGAAAAAGCTCTATTCAGGTGGGAGTCCAGCGCAAAAGTGTCAAAAGTCATGTCAAATGCTCCTGAAATATCGGCTTGATTGTCGAAGAACTCAGACCTGGGGGAAGACAATGACGACGATGTCGACGATGAGCCTGGCGACACTAAACTCGGCATGTCATAAATACCAGCCGTAGAGGGAAGTAAAGAGTGCGAGGAGACTGGAGTTGTCGGGTTGAACGAAGGGAATACTGAAGGGAAGTCCATGGGACTGCTTGTCATCGAGTCCGGAAGAACACTTGCGGGTGCTGAAGCGCTGGTAGGACTCGTGCTGCCCGAAGTCGAAGAAGTGGAAAGCGAGAGCTTGCGTTTTGCGGCATTCTTTTTGAGGCGGGATGCCTCGGGGTCATTGATAAAAATACATTCCCGTCCACGGGAAGAACACTTGGAGCATGGATATTGAAGGTTGCATTTTACTTTTGATTCAGCGCAAGCCTGAACAGAGAAGTCAGTACAATGCGACACGCATACCGAAACACTATCTGACCTGGCAGGATTTTCGACGCGAGCGGTTCGCATTGACACTAGAACGACAAAAATATTTAGACAGGTATCATACAAGGAACGAATGTACCTACGAGTCGCCGCATGTTCGTTTGTGTCGGGTGAGGAGATCACTTCGTGTGAACTCAGCATGGCATATCTAGGAGGAGAATATTAGCAATGAATATTGAGGAATTATGGTGAGGAATTTACATTACAACGATGAAGCCGTTCATTTGTATCTATTCATGGATTGAGATGATGTTAATCATAATGAGCAACTTCGTCTTACGTGAACGCAAATGCCGATTGAGATGGGTAGTCCTGGTAAACTTGGCAGGACACAAAGGGCAGTACTTCGTCTGGGGAAGTGATGGCATGTTCCCTTGATGAAGATATATGTCAGTCAAGGGCGGTATGCCCGTGCCATAGAGGAACACTACCTTTATGGCTCCTCATTCTGCTGACCTCGCCGTTGGCCTTGAGGTCAACTGGAAGCTGAGATGCTAGGACA